>CM044446.1:53572971-53605829 GCA_024363595.1 Xenopus borealis
AAGTTATACCATGTGACGAGAGTGCCGACTCCTCCACAGGTTTCCTTATATATATATATAGATATATATAAATAGATATATATATAGTTCTTCATTACCCATCTCTTTTTCCAGTATGGCTCCTTTGTCCAATAACCTTGTTTTTCTATTGAATGCTTCTCCTTTTAAAAGTCATACGATTTGAACGATCGAGGCGTTCGATCGTACGGATGGTATTCGAGCAGGTGATAGAAAAAAAAGCCTATGGGGGGATTCCCATAGGCTTCTATTGCAATTCGGTAGGTTCAATCTGGTGAAATAGGCAGTCGAAGAAAATTTTAAAGTTAAAGTCCTTCGATCATCGAATGGTCGAATTATCGAATATCCAATCATTCGATCTATTCGATAATTCGAATTTTCGGTATTCGATCATTGAAGTGGCCAAATTTTCATATATATTTTGTATAATCTATATAAATCTATAACTGCAAATTATCTATGCATAATCCTTAACTTTATCTGCAGAGAACTTTAATTGTGATTTCCCTGTCCAATCTGCCAAAAGTTACAGTAATTGGCAAATTCAATAATGTAATATAATTAAAGAGATTAGTTAGTGAAGGGGTAGAAAGTTGTTTGAATTAATCTAATTGTTAAAGACAAGGTTGCTATTGGTTGCTGTACTGGAAAGCATTGCTCCTTTTCTAATATAACTCCTATGGTGAAATGTGTGGACATAATATTATCTATAAAATTTTCAAGGTAATTTATATCAAGACTGAAAGAGGGCCTGGAAATGTCTGAGCATTCTAGAACGAAGTGCAAATACCCCTAAATCAGCCTTACCTAAAACATTTATACCCCACAACTGTGCAAGTTATTATTATTTGTTGTTTATATAACACCAATACATATCTCCAGCTCATTAAGGAGTTTATTCATAATTCACATCAGTGCCTACCCACGGTGGAGCTTTCTCACACAGTAGGGTAATTTTTATTATGTCCAAATTAACCTGCCTGTGTATTTGTGGAAAAAAATCTACACAAATATAGGGACAAAACTGCTTCCAGATAGTGCCCAAGCTGGAACTGAACTCTGGACCCCGGTGCTCCAAAGCAGAAGTGCTTGTTTCATACATATCCTTAAAAACTTTTCATCACAAAGACAGGGTTCTTAGTAGGTACAGTATTTTCCAACAATCTGGATCAGTGATTTTCAACCTTGTGCCTCCAGCTGTTAAGGAACTACAAGTCCCACAATGCAATGAAGGAGTCTGACAGCCACAGTCAGGCAAATGCATTGTGGGATTTGTAGTTTCTTAACAGCTGGAGGCACAAGGTTGAAAATCACTGATCTGGATCACCATAATAATCATTGTGTCCAATTTTTCATATACCTTTCTAATTATTTTTATTTATCACCTGAAAGTGCAAATAGAAACATAAACTCCAGTTATTATATCCCTCCCCCTCCACACACAAACATCAGCATAGTTGTTTCTAAATTTTGATAGACATTATTCACTTTTATTTACAGTTGTATTAAAACGATTAATTGTTCTCTGAAAACAGTACTATAGGTTTTTGTCATTCAGTCATTGTTTACACAAAAAAATGGAGATATATGATCATACCCATTTTACATATAAGACTTGTGTTTTAATGGGTTTTGTGAGTGAGGGGGCTGTTTGATATTTGTCTGACTGGTGTTATGGAAGGTTATAGTGTGTTTATTAGGAAAGAAAATCAGAGGTAGCATTTGTTTGGTGACTGTAATTATTGAGTGTGGGTGTATGAGGGGCTTTGTGCGTATGATTATAGCTTGTGTAGAAGCAGTGCTAGCATTACTGTGTGTGTATAAAAGTAGCCATGGGCTTGATTAATCAGTGTGTGTGTGTGTGTGTGTGTGTGTGCAGGGTTGGACTGGAGTCCTGGTGCCCACTGGGGCTGCTGTCAAGGGCCCCCCTCTAGACTTGCCCTGCCACACCACCGAGCACTATGCTTTTCGGGCATTTGCAGCAGGAAGGAGCTGATTAGTTGAGGATCTGGGATACTGGGGCCCCTCAAAAGCCGGACGCCCACTGGCCCAGTTAGACGCTGTGTGTGATGTTTATCTGATAAGTGTGATAAGTATGTTTGATACTTGTGTAAATGTGTGTTTGTCTCTGTATGTGATTAGTCAGCATGCATATATAAGAAGTTCTTATAACTCCAGCACACTGTTGTACAGTTCTTGTTCTAGCACCATGCTGTTTTCCATTAAGTGTCCCTTTAACTTAATCCCAGGACACCACTACTTAGCCTATAGATTTCCCTCCAGAGCTTGCTTATATCAGTTCTTTCAGAGCTAATTTTCACTCTAAAGCTCATTAATGAAGCACAGTAGAATCCTTCTTTTACACCAATGGCATCCCTGTGTGGCCCGAGGGATAGTCCTCACACTCAGCTCCCTCCCTTTGTATAGCAGTAAAATCCCCTATGACATGGCCATAAAACTTTCTCTAGCCTACTAGTTAGTGACACGCAGAAAAAATCCATTTCATGAACAAAGGATTTTAACTTTATATCTACTTGACAATCAGTAAATCAGTAAGTTTCTTCTCCCTAAAGATTGAGCTAAAGTCACATTGCCCATCTTTGCCTATACGAAGCCATAGACTTCTGAACAATGTACTTATATACAGTCTATTCTTAAAGGTATAAGCTGTGCCATACACTACAGTCAGATCAACTTTATCCACATTTGGTCATAACCCACCAATTGCGATCTACCTCACATATTTTTTTAAATTTAATGTCTCAAATACATATCTGCTCCATATTCCTCTGTATGATCATCTCTAATATGAATCCTTTTTAACTAAGTGATAACCCTATATCACATAAACAACATCTATAATGGAATATTATATTATTATTAAAGGCCAATTCATCTCTGTGGAATATTCTGATTCCATTTACATTACAATTTGATATCCTAATCCTTTTTGTTTGCTCTGTTGGATTACTCAAGGTCTCATATATAGGATCATATATACATATGGGATCGAATCAATATCAGAAACATCACTTTATTCATTTTCCAATTGTTTTTAAAGCATAAAATCCTGTCTCAAAAATATATGTTACCTTATTCATTTTACAAGATATTTTTCGTAATATATTCACTAGTATAAAACATTCATCATAACCAACCCCTTATTCGATTTCTTCTAAACTGTAACACTTCTCCCCTGCATGTCCATAGGTTCTCCTATAAAATCTATCAGCTTCACTAAAAGGTTGTAATGCGATCTCACAACTGAATCAGACATTCCCTTTGAAGTAGAATCGATAGTTGTGATTTGTAATAGGATTCATTCTACTGCCGTGCAATAATATGATCATATTGTGGGTGAGTGGGATCGTTTTAACTGCAACAGTACAAGCTTATATGAGCCCTTTACTAAAATAAATTCATTATATACAATTATACAACACTTAAATGTTTTCTGATACAGTATATACAAAAACATTCTTTAGGCAAACTTGGCCCATACTTTTCTCTAATATAATATGCTCCAAATACAAATTGCAGCCACTCAGCAGTAAAAAGAATTTTGTGTACCTTAGAAGAAAAAATGTGGGGTGTGGTTGCCCAGCTATTTTATCAATACCATAATCCATCTTTGATGCAAAAAAAGCAGAGATTAATTTCCAGAAAAAATGGAAAGACATTGTAAATCCATAAGCATTCTTAAGAATACAGCACTCTGTGGGCAGATATAGATATGCACAAAAGCACACATGCCTACTGCCATTCTTGCACACACCCACGCACACTACTATATCAATAGTAGGTTCAGAATTATAAAACATCCCATACTTATTATTGGCAAGTACTGAGTGAGAAGGCAATTTACCCCATATATTTGTCTACAGTACCTAGCCACATATACTGTATATAATGCAGCATTTACATCCATGGCATAGTCTGCACTTTGTAATTCACTGCATCTTCAGAATCTAAACACTTATCTATTAATCAGAAATGTACACACATGCTGACTGCTGAAGAGAGAACACAATCTGTTTCTCAGCCAGAAAATATCCCTGTCAAATAATACATTAATTTGTTCATAAAATGCCTTCTACTTGCTATTAAGAAAACACTACTACATTGCTAAAAACTGGTAACCTTACCATGTATTTTTCCACTGAAATTCACCCCAAAGCCATCGTTTTCTCTGTCTCTTTCTTCTTCCCCATTCAGAATATTAAATTACTGAGTCTCTAAATATCATTCTGCATGGAAGGGATTTTTGAGTGTTAGAGAAATTAACAAACACATCAATTTGCCCATAGATTCAAAACATTGATGCACTTTTTCCCCACTTTTCCTACCAACGGATTATGGTCCTTTTCACACACAACCAATACAATTTTAGCTTTGCTAGGTAGATTTGGAAGTTAGTCCATGTATCCACAATACCTTCTGTCAAGTTGCCATGCTTTCCCCAACCCCTCCCAATATTACCCATTATAGATCCGTTGTGACCTTTTCTACACTCAACCCATCAGATCATTAACCAAGCAAAAGCATTTTGAAGAGTTGTAAGAAACATTACCTTTCCCCTCTTATTTGCAGTGATGCTTCATCCAGAGTCTCCAATTAATCCGTGCTGGAGTTGTTCAGCAATTCAGTCAGAGCCTCCCTCCCCCACCACCATCCCTAACCTGCTTCTTTCCAGTAGAAAAAATAGCAATGATTACCACTTTCTCCGTCTGTGCCTTCAAAATGGGTTTTCCAAAGCTTTCATAGACCCAACCAGATTAGACGGACCTCAGCAAAGCTAAGTCTTCATTCAGCAGTGAGGATGGGGTTAGCCACTTGAATAGCCAATAATGATGTCTTTAGGCTCTAAAATATTTGGTACCACCACCAAAGAGATGGGATTCAAAAGCAATGCTCTGTAGGGCTCAAGATGATGATTCTTTTATTTCCATAAAAATGACTCTTGTAATCCAGTGTTTGCTGGCAATAGGTTTGTCCAGAATGTCAAAGGGAATTTTAACAACAACCTGGAGAGTTTTGTGCTGTTAAATTATTATCCAAGATTAAATTGAATCCAGACCCTTCATAATGTGATCACCCCACCACTGGCAGGGGCCACTTTAACAATCCTGGTAGGTTATGTTTCCTCTGGATGTGTATGAGGCAGCAATACTCAGCATTACCAATCACAGAAAGCATGTGGAAGTATTCCTATACATTTATATAGCTTAGCTGTTATTTATCAATTCAAGTGAGCTTAGAAGGATCCAGATGGAAAAGAGGGTTTTGTACCTGCCAGAGTCTATGATGCTTGCCCTCTCTCTCTCTTTCTACCTCTCCTCCTCCTCTCTCTCTCTGCACACGCTTCCTTAAATTCTGCAGCTCCCAATACAGTTCTTCACAGCATCTGCCTGGCTATGTGCATGGTCCTTCCAGCAAGCCTTCCTGCTCAGCAACAAACCCGCCCCTCTGGTGATGTCACTTGTCAGTCAGGGGACTCCAGGAAAATTTCAGTTGAAATCTGCAGACAGAGGGGAATGAAAAAAACGATACATAATCCTATTACCATGTGAAACCACAGAGCTATTATTTCTCTCATACAGGAGGGAAGGCTCACGTTAAGAAGCAGGAGACCTATTTATAGTCCTGTGTTTAATGTGCTAAAGTATATTTTTTGCAGGGGTAAAGTAGCTTACTAAGCATAATATGGTCGTACATTTTTTTGTTCCTACATGGGAACGGCGATTAACGCATCCAGTACTTCATTGTTATTGAGTTAAAGATCAGTCACATTTCCAAGCAAAGCTACATGTCAACAATATTTAATTAAAGTGTTTAGTGATATCTCATCAACATTTCCCTATCACAGTGGCACGTTTAATTGGTAATCACATCGCCTTACTTTAATAAAAGTGCAGGGGATCTGCTGCCTTAAGTGTTTGGTAATTTTTTGCTACATCTAGGGCCCTTACACACGGGCATTTGTTACCTGCGTTCCGTTTGGCTGCGTTCAGCCGCAGGGGAGCGCAGGTCTAGACACACTCCATTCTTTTCAATGACGTTGTACGAGATGCGTGTAAGTGCCGAATGCAGGTTCAGATGCTGCATCTTGTGTCTTGTGTGTACAAAGTCATTGAAACGAATGGAGTGCGTGTAGACCTGCGCTCCCCTGCAGCTGAACACAGTCAAACGGAATGCAGGGGAGCGCAGGTAACAAACTTAATAGGTAAAACACTAACCATAAAGTTTACTCTTTAAAGGAGA
The DNA here is from genome assembly GCA_024363595.1 of Xenopus borealis. NCBI lineage: Eukaryota > Metazoa > Chordata > Amphibia > Anura > Pipidae > Xenopus > Xenopus borealis. The sequence continues at coordinate 53,579,251 of CM044446.1, forward strand.
AATAATGCTTACTTAAAGAAGTAGCTAGAAATGTTGTACTTTATGTTTTGTGCTCCTGTACCAGCCCAAGGCAACCACATCCCTTTAGCAGTAAAGATCTGTGTCTCCAAAGATGCCCCAGTAGCTCCCCATCTTCTTTTCTGCTGATTCACTGATTCACATGTTCTGTGCTGCTGTCACTTACTGAGCTTAGGGACCCACTCACAATATACAGAACACATATGGGGGAACGTACTACGCTTCGTTATCGCAAATAACTTTTGCAAACACTTTAGCGAACATTAGCACCATATTTGCGTAATTTTTGACGGATTGAAGACCTCAGCAACTAAATTGCTTTTGCAAATGTTTGCAGTGTATGTAATGTAATTTGGCACACATAAACAATTTTTTGCGTAAAATTATTTAATGAAACTCCAAAGCAGGTGTTAAAGGTTCACAATGAGAAGTTAAGATTCACAATGCAATAAAAGCCCAATGAAGAATATTACATTGCAACAGGCAAATTTTTATTCATAAAGTTTTGCTCTTTGCAAATTTTATTACTTTTGCCTCATGGAATATAAATGTCAAGTATAAGCTAGACCACACAGGAAGAATCTCCCTGAATTGCTTGCACATGTCTCGCGCCCGCTAAACTGTAAAGTTGCCTGTGCCTATTCACATGTGGTGCTGATTTTTCCTAAGTCGCTGAAAATTGCCTCGTGAGGCAATTTCGAGCAACTTAGAAAAACTGCCAACTGAACAGTCGGCCAGATAACGATTGGGCGGGACTAAAAATCCTGTCAGATCATGGCTGCATCTGTTCGTTGATGCGGCCCCATGATCCGACTGCTTGTATCTCTTTAATTGTGATCCGATCGTTGGGCCCTAGGGCCCATGATTGGATCACTCCGATATCACCCACCTCAAGGTGGGCATATCGGGGAGAGATCCGCTCATTTGACAACATCGCCAAACGAGCTTATCTCTCCGTGTATGGCCATCTTCAACCATTGCATGAGTGGAGGCTAATCTATTTAGTGGTTTTAGAGGATTCTGAAACCACGACTAAACTCAAACTCTAAAACCATGATTATCATTGAAATTATTTAATTCAAATATCCAAAGATCTAAATATAAAAAGTATGAACAAAAAAATAAATACCTAGAAAAACCTCTACAAATTCTAATTATTCAGACAATTTCTACTGGATAAAAAAACCTGAACACCTTTTATTTTGCAAAGCTTTGCCTTAGAGGTTCTGGTGGTTTTTACACTTAATGAATCTCGCATTTTTAGAGCTTTTTTTTTTTTTTAAATATAGGGAAAACCTATTTGCAGATTCAAAAAAAAATTTAGTTCAATTAGAAAATGGGCCCCCTTAGTGTCAGTGTCAGAGAAGGAGTCCTAATGTATACATTTTTTCACCATTTGTATTTTAATGCAATTTAGCTCAAAAATGCTTCCGTAAGATAAAGCCACACCAGGTAAGTCTGTGGAACATGTCAGATTCTTAAAAATATTGATAGTGGAAGGTTTAATTGGTTAATTAGTCTCACATAGGAGCAAAGTGAACTTATGCCAGTGGCATAATAATGGGTGAAATGGTAATTCCCATTTAGGAAAAAAATAAAACATAATTCACTTTGACATATCTGAAGGTAAAAATGAACCTTTCTGTCCATTTATAAATCAGCAGCTTCTCTGATTGTCAAAGGATGATTTAATTATAAATGTAACAGATCAGTTGTGGTGACAGAGAGAAAGGGTTGGAGATGGAAGAGAATAGGAAAGGGAAAAGCTGTCACATTGTGAAACAATGTGCATGCAAAGAGGATATACTGTTGGAAACCAAGAGAGGTAGTAGCAACCTGGCACCGCCTTCCTACTGCACAAGATTAGCTCAATGTATGACAAGGATCTGGATGCATAATAGAATTTTTTTAATCCCTTCGTCCAGAAAATCTGTTTTTTTTTTTCCTAACTTGATTTACAAAAGAAGGTCCCAGTATGTGACAAATCAAATGATAATTGAAAATGCAAATAAGAATGATGATTTACTGATGTTGTTAATGCTGAAAATGTTCACACGCCTACAGAAATGAATGATAGCTTTAAACCCTTTTAAGTTGCAGTTATAAAAACACCCATCATTGACATAACATTTAATTCCTCTGCATTTTATGTAAAACTGTCATTGGAAGCTGATTTAAGAAACGCAAGGATATGTTCTTATCATGATGGGATATTTTGTAGCTCTTCAATTTGACAAAGGGAGGAGGCCAGACATTACTTTCTGTGTTATGGTTGACAATTAACCGTATCACTTCCACTGGGTCATATTGTTCCATGCAGATCTTTCTGTATAAATTTACCATGTTATTGCCATTGGGTTGAGCTGTTGGTGCAGTGAAAGATTTGGTTGAGTGAAATCTTCCTGATCCAATTGTTTGTGAACCGATCATTGGACTAGGATCACAGGTGACAGATGCAGACTGATTCAGATACAGTTGAATCTACTTGTCAATGCTTCTTTAGCAGAGAAGCGTTTCCAGCCTGTCAGATCAACACCAGGCCAAGCCCCAATCAAATACTAATAATTTTGTCACCATACATGGACCAATACATTGATAACTCAGTCTGGAGTGACCAGGGTGGTAGCCAATGTCAGCCCATATACAGTAGCTAACTTTACTTTGTTTCTGCCAAGTACTGACTCTTTACATAATCTAAGTAAATGGCATAATGCCAGTTTGGTTCTGCAAGTTTATGTCACTTTATGGCAATCAGCAAGGTAATTTCCATTATGTCTTTTTGTCCCTGCATGTTGATGTCTCATTATACAAATTATCCATGTCACTGCAATGTTTCAGGTTTGTCTTTTTAAACAAATCCTCTGACTGCCATTGGGTCCTTTGGTCCCTTCAGGGTGCTGCTGCCTCATCACACAAGTCAATCATGTCACTTTCAGTATGGCAATGGGACCTGGCAAGATGCTAATTCATGTGGAGTGTTAACCAATTAACAGTGTCACTGCCATTGGCCCACTTAGCTCTGTCAGGGAGCTGTCAATTAAGGATAATCAAACGCTACTGCCATTGGGTTGCTTTTTTCAGCTGAAGGCTTTTTTTATGGTATTTAACCACGACACTGCTATTGGGTTAACCTGGCTATATGTACATGGAAAGAGCCACTCTGGACAATTTGGTACTTCTATAGGGGCATGTTGTTCCTGCTGCCAGAGATGCCTATTTATGCCTATTAATCATGTCAATAAACATGCCTCCACTACATGTCTGTAACCCATTAATCATATCAATCTGATTCGACCAGTTTTCTCCTATGTGGCATTACATTTCAACCCATTAAAAATAACTGTAATGAGGTCAGGCTGCACTTCCGTGGGAATAATTAAAAAGCTCACTAAATCCATCAATACCATTAAGTTGAAGGATAAACCCTATATAAAAGAAAAATGGTCTAATGGCAATGCTGTGTTTAATGGGCTGAAATATTGGTGTCTTGTAGCAAACTGACTCAGTGATAATGATATGTCGAAAGGGTCATGTGTCAACACATCACTGTCATTAGAGCATTTGAAGTGAGATTCATTCTGGGGAGGGTGTTATGTTTCATATATAGTTCTCCGAGCATTCTATCGGCTGATGAACTATTATGAAGCACATAGTGCTGTTGCCTGATATCTGGAATAAATGGAAACTCTCAGAAACTGCTAGTGATGGGCGAATTTATTCCCCGGGGGCAAATAAATAAATTCGCGAATCGCCAGTGAAATTTCACTTAGCAAAAATTCGCTTGAAAAACGAGTCGCGCGTCGTTTTTGACGTGACGCGCCGAAAACTATGGCGCGTCGCGTCAAAAGCGCTCCGCGGCTCGTTTCGCAAATTTTTCGGCGAAGCGAATCTCGGGAGATTCGCCTATCACTAGAAACTGCATCTAAATCAAGAAAGTGATATGAGTAGTGAAAATATTCTAAAAAATTATAAAAATGTTTGGTGCATTTTTAGGCTGAGTAATCATCATTTTCCCAGTCTTGGTAAATAAGTCACAGATGTCACCAGATGGCACACACAGTAGAATAGACAAGTCAAACAAGGACTTCATAGTATATTCAATAACTATTTATGGTATGGTATGAGACTGGATGAGCACAGTACCCTGGTAGAACTCTGACCCTTCACTTGTTCTTTGGCAACTCCAGTCAACAGTGACATAATCAACTATAGGGATCACTTACATTAGTGCTGAAAACCCCTAGTGGAAGGTGATACTGGAGTTACTGGGGTTATGTATGCTTGCCACCTATATCAGCATTTACTGGCCTACTGTTTAAAAGCAAACATCTTCTTGGTTTATGTCACTGCACCTGGACAAAATATGTGCGTTTTTTTGTTATGTGAGGGTTAGTAGTGATGGACGAAACGGGCGCGTTTCGCTTCGTCGAAAAATTCGCGAATTTCCAGAGAAAGAGTTTCCGACGCGTCGCGTCATTTTCGGCGCGCGTCGCGTCGTTTTCGGCGCGTCGCGTAAAAAACGACGCGCGACTCGTTTTTGCGCGGCGAATTTTTTTTCGCGAATTTTTTTGCCAGTTTCGCGAATTTATTCGCCAGCGGCGAATCGCGGGAATTCGCCGCGAATTCGCCCCTGGCGAATAAATTCGCCCATCACTAAGGGTTAGTACAGAATTAGACTAACAGACTAACTTTGACTCCATCTCAAAAGACTTAAAGTGACTGTAACTGAAATGGACAGCTTATTTTACACCCCATAAGTTATGGAGAACCCTTGTGTACTCATTACAGTGTATTAGATATCTCTCAAATAATTTTTCTCTAACATCACATTAAGCATAAATGAACGTATTTATTTTGTTTCCCATTGAAAACTTCTGAAATGCATTGTTTAGTTCACATTAGTTAGAGGCACAACTAAAATATTTACCAGGGCTCCCCTTCTCCCTTTATAGCACCACACAGGGTTCCCAAGCTCATGAGCAGTGTAACATGGTATAGATATATATTTCACATATAATAAATGTAGAAGTGCTTCCAAGCTGCAAGAAATGGGAATCGTAAAACTATATTGAGGGGCAAATTTAAATATTGTGGTTGTTTAAAAAAACACAAATTCACTGTAAGGTTGGAAAGGTAAGCTACTGGAAATGCAAGTAGTTTTATAAAGATTGCGCCTAAAGTATAATGTTCATTTAATAGGCTTGAGTGTAAGGTATTGATTAGAGCTGCCGAACCAGATGCCCGTATGCAATGCATATAAATGCAAATTTGTATAAAGCAGTGTTCATAGGGTCACTGAGCTCACATTCAAGATTGAAACCATCACCTGCTTAAGTGAAACTGCTCTATCTCATTTCATGTGGTCCAATAAGTACAATAAGTGCACCCATTTAGTTTCAAACACACAAATTGACTCTCCCCTGCTTGAATCTGCAATGCCACATATACACAAGTGATCAATAAGAAAAAAAACACTACTGTTAAAAAGAGAACACCAAAACTGGGTAGCTATCACATAGACTGATCTGCACTGGATACTGCTGTTCATTTGGTCACCATTTTCTTCAAAAAGCTGTACATTGTATCTGTCCACATGTCCATATACATGTTTTTAATTTGTCAGTTCAACACTTTGGTGAAAAGGGAAGATTGCTTGTTCATAGCTCCCTGCATTTATAGCTTGCATAAAGCTTTATTTAGAGAATGCTGGGTTATTAAATAGTGAAAGTGAAGACATTCTTACACAAGTGATGGTAAATTCTGCATTCTTAACAACTTGCAAGAGATTTGCCAAACTGTACGAAGTTGCATCCACAGTGGTGTCGTCACGATCAGCCATAAATGTGTGACTGACAGGTTGGAGTATTGTAATAGTATCTCACCCTGGGGGTCTAGTGGTGCGGTAGAGATGCCTGCCACGCTGTCTTCCCTCTTCTTAATGCGTGCGCCACATGCACTTCCAGTATTTATTGTGCATGAATGCTGGAGCTGTGACGTCAGCACGCAATGACGCAAAATTTGAAATACTTAAAGGGACTTTGTACTGTTTTTCATTGTCCGTAATAGATTTTGTTTCCTGATGCCTTGTGCTTGTATTCTGTTTGCTGATCTGATTCCTGTGGTTGACCCTGCCTTGCTTTTCGACAATTCTGATATTCCGTATTGTGACCCCTTGCCGGATTACCAACTCCGATTCTACTTAACCCTCTGATTGATCTCCTGGTTTGAGCCTTGCCTGCCTGACTTTGTTTGTACTCTGCCTGCCCTGATCCGGCCTGATCTGACTATGATTCTGCCTAACTCCTTGTATCTCGACCTTCTGCCTTAAGACTCCAGCTAACAGTTGTTCCCCATTACTGGCCAGAACTTTCACCTTGCACCTCTCGTGTAAGTCCAGGTGGCATCTGAGTAGCTGAAGGCTCCTCCCGAAGCCAAAGGCAGTCACACTACTGGTGAAGCACGAGCCGAGACCAGGGTGCTTGGCTTTTGTTCTAGTGTTGGATGCCAACCGTGACAAGCATATATGAAGGATAATAACTTTTTAAAGTGCTTTGAAAACAAAGGAAAAGATCCACTATATCAACTATAACTAAAGCACATGAACAGATGAAAATGGTCTGAAGGTAAGTCCATTAAACAAAAAAAGTTCAGAAATAATTCAGAAAAGCTGAAGGTTAGGGCAGTCATCAAACAACAACAACTCAACTTCCTTTCTACTCATGTATTTTATTTGAGTGCCTCCTTTTTGTGTGTCTCTATGATAATTTAGAAAGTACTTTGAACTTTCTAAAACTAAGCTAGTAAAATACCAGACTAATGGCAGCACATGCTGTCTTTCTCTATTTAAATTTTTGCAGTATCTTTAATTCATGGTGCCCTGAATTATGGAAATGCTTTGTGTCCTGAAAACCCCAGGTTCCACACTTGTTATTAATTTGTTATTATTTATTTATTGCCACATATAACACAGTTTGTACTGGGTTGAAAGTTATCATGTTTGTTTTTGATGAAGTAAGAAGGCATTTTAGCCAGGGAAGAGCAGTTTATGATTCTGCATTAGTGAACACGTTTGTATAAGTATATAGATTTGGCAAATTCCTTAAGAGTTTTAAATGAAACATTTTCATAGTGAGCTCAAGAAAGCAAGGTTCAATATCTGGCCCTATTCTTTATAGCTTTATTTGTAAACTATTGGGAAGTATGTCTGGAACGTAATCATTGGAGACAATACTATATTGTGTAAAGGGATGAAGGCAGAATTGTGCTTTGATTACAAAGGGATTTAGTTAAGTTGGAAAAATGGTCAAGTAAATGGCAGATGACATAAAATGTAGCTAAATGACAGGTTTTACTTGCAGTCTGCAATCTGATCTAATTGTGGGACCTATAGGGATGTTATCTTGGGGATCAGAAAAAAACTGTGGAAAAATGGAAATATTTGTGTGCAAATACTTTATTTGACTGCATCTGCAGTAAGTTAGAGGGAGGGGGTGTAAAATGTCTAATAATTAGTTAATTTAATGTATATATTACAACCAGCAAACTTGCTGGTTCTGAATCTGTGGTTGTCCATTGAACTATAGTAAAGTTTACATACATTGGTAACTGTATTTTCCACTGTGAATTAACATATTTTTTTGTGGGGTTAATATGGCCAGTTTTTAACTTTTGGCAGAATATGCCACTATAATACCATAACTATCACCTAATAGGAGAGCCCTGTCTTTATGTGAGGGTCAACTGCACTGCTCGTATAGCAAATGTTCTACATGTGTTTAAAAACAACAAATCCTCCTGGTACTGTATATTTCTCAAGTTTCTTCTCTATTATGGCATGGGGTCATTGTGCCCAGTTACATGAGAAAGGTTGTGGACGCAGGAAGGGGAAGAGAAGAGGAGGAGCAAAGTGTGTGGAGAGAACAGCCAGTAATAAAGCTGAGTTCTACACTGTAATCTGGCATTTTAACTTTACTAGGAAATCACACCAATCTCACCAAAAATATAGATTTAGATTTAGGTTCCTTTTAAGCTTGCCCAGTGATAAATTAAGTGTGATTAAAAGAAATTTAAAGTAATTGAAACTTTCAAATGAACACCCAAAACAGCCACAGAAATGTGCTGCTTGTGACAGTTACTATCTATTTTTAGAATATGAGATTTAATAAGCTGTTAATTAGTGAGCATGCTATAACCAACATACAGTTCTGATGATTGCTAAGAAAATGAGAACACTAGGTAAGAAGATTTGCATACAGAGATATCATATGATACTATTTTCACATGGTTATATTTTTCACATGTTTTCCAAAAGTCAAAATAGAAATGGCCATATTACGCTGCTGGTATGACTTGGAATGTAGCTAATGCTGTGCAGAGGCATATTCCTTCAAATACACTGTCCTCCTATTTTTCAGCACATTCTCTTTGTTTCTTTCTCTATATCTCATTATTTTCTTCACCTTTATAGCCTGTCTAGCCCTGCTTTTGTTCCCATCATCCCATTTACATTCAACATCCCGCAATCCATAAATCAATGTTCTTTTTTTTTCATTTATAAATCATAGAAAATGTTTGCTTTAGAGGTTAACAAATGGCCCTTCATTGCATCTATGGGACAGAAATACAATAAGAAATGGTTTTTTAATGTCATACCTTTAGGTTAGAATAGAGGCACCTTTTGCAACATGATATTTGAAGAAAAATTACATTTAGGCCACAATATCCCTAAATGGCCCACAGCCCATGCCAAGAATGTCCAACCTCAGCCCCTAGATCACAGGCAGGCAATAAATTAAAAGAAAATATACAATGTATATAACTAAAAAGTATTTGTACTACATATTTCATACATAGTACTATATAAATAAATAATAATAGCATTATATAAAAAATTTACATTATTTACTGCTTTAGACAGAATGACCAAGAAGTCAATGCTTGGTATATTTGAGCTTACATTGTAATATACCTACCAAATCCACACATGTATGTGCATCATTTTCATCTGAAGCCAAATAACCCAATATCACAAATCCAACTAGACAAATATGCACTAAAATTCTGACAGCTACTCAAAGGTAGATATACAGTATATACATATAAAAATATAATGATGCAGTAGGGTAAACAGAGTCTAGTGTGGTTTTACCAAAATGTATTTCATAACAAAGTTGCCCTTTTTTTAAGAAATCACTAAACTGACATGAATGTATGTAGAAGATTGAGCAAAAAGTGATATTGTGTTCATCTCTGTAAAACACTCTTAACACTAAAAACAATGGATACATAGGGGGGAATTCACTAAGATCCCAAAATTCGCTAGCGTCAGTTTCGCTAGCATTTGCTGCACTTCGGCAGGCGAATTTTTGCCAGCACTACACAAATTCACTAAGATGTGAATTTGCGATCAGGACGGCGAACGTTATCGAAGTAGCGCTACCGTTTGTTCGCCAGGCAAAGCGCAGTTACGCTAGCGATGCCTAATTTGCATACGGCAGGAACTTAAGCGTATAATAGAAGTATATGTTACAGCCACTACATTCCAATACACAAGCCCAGGAAACCTTTAATAAATTAAATAAAGTTGTCCTATTGCCCTACATGTGTCCCCTGTATAGTTGTGTTGCCTCATGTTAGGAAATGTAGAGGGGAAGGTGGGTAAACCCCCCCGCAAAAAAAAACGATCTTTTTCAGACTATCACCCTACAATGGTAAAACACGCCAGCGTTTTTTGGGAACTTACAAAAATTTCCCTTTTTTTTTCAAACTCCTTTCTATTGTATTGAACTTCGCCTTGTGTGAAGAATTCGAAATTCAATCGAATTCCAATCCTATGATTTTTTTCGAATTTTCGAATTTTCGAATATGCAAATTTGGTTTGCAAAATTCGATCATATTGAATAAAAATCTATTCGATCATTCGATGGTCGAAGTACTTCCCCTTTAAATTTTTGTTCGATGTGCCAATTTGCCAGATTAAAGCTACCAAATTGTAATATATAGGCTTTTTTTTAAAAGTTTCATGTTCAAATATAAATCCTACGATCGGACACTTTGATCGTTAGAATTATACGTTTTTTCCAACATTCAGAGCTAAATTTACGATTTTGTCGAGAAATCGAACAGCGGTAAAATCCAACAAACTCGATGTTGAATTTTGTCGGATTTCGAAAAATCGCAGGGCTTTTAGCCCTCGATATTCAACCCTTGATTAATCTGCCCCTTAGTGTAATAGCACTGTTGTATGCCACATTCCAGTGCATTTTCATATTCTGAGTGGCTGATTCATCTATATTTAAGTAATCTTCATATCGCAACCATGTAAGCACAGTGCTATAATAAGAACAAATGAATTCTTTGCTTCCTTTGATACATGCAGTCATGGCATTTTTGCAGAAATCTGAACAATATGAATCCTAATAATATGATACAGGTCAAACAATGAATTGTGACTATTATGTATGTATGCTGTGCATATATGTTCATGAGAATTTATGTGCAGAATAATGAGCCTGGCTGCTGAGACAAAAAGAGTTATCTAATATCTGAGATGTGAATTCTTCAAAGCTGTGAATCTCCCAGGCTTCTCACCTCACCCTTTGAAAATGAAACAAGTTTAGTCATCTGAATAATCTTCCTATCACAAATATAGATCTACTGCACATCCATTTATAACAGATTTGTCACTGCCATAGAAATAAACAAGCTGAAGTGTAACCAAGCCAATATACTGTGTTATATTGTGTTATACTGTGTTATATTTTCTTTTGTTTTATCTTACATAACTTTGCATTGTTCTTTATAAAGTATCTTTTATGTTGATCCTTGAAACAAGTTTATTAATCTGAATAATCTTCCTATCACAAATATAGATCTGCTGCACATCCATTTATAATAGATTTGTCACTGCCATAGAAATAAACATACTAAAGTGTAACCAAGCCAATATATAGTGTTATATTTTCTTTTGTTTTATCTTATATAACTTTGCATTGTTCTTTATAAAGTATCTTTTATGTTGATCCTTGCAACCTTCCCTATAAATTCTCTTCTTGTTCAATATAATCCTGTGTTATTTTATATTGCTTCCTAACTTCTAAACTTGTTACTCCATGTAATTCTCTATGTATCTACTTTTTTCGTTAAGTAACTCGTATCTTATCTTTATTTAGTTCTAAAGATCTCAAAATCCTTGCTGTAGTTCATCCTATTCCTCTATATAACTCTCCAGTTGATGCTTTCTATAACTTCAAATAGCACAAATTTTATTGTCCAATTAGACCCACCCTACAACAATATTTTATAAAGCCCTTAATCCAGTTCCATGTTGCTTCATAAAAATCTCACAGAAGCTTTTAGTGGCCTATAACCTAATCTATAAATAAGGGTGACCTCCTTTAATTACTGATTTAATTACTTATGAAACATGAGGGCTTCAATAACTGTATTAATAATTACAGGGATAGGTTGAAAACCCTGGCATGATAATAAAGGGAGTGTTATCTCTAGTTTACAAGTGTTTTTAAAGTGGACCCGTCACCCAGACACAAAAATCGGTATAATAAAAGTCCTTTTCAAATTAAACATGAAATTTAATTTCAAATTTATATTAAAGCATTCATAGCTGTTTTAAGCTCATTTAAAAATCTCAGCTATCAATCAAATATTGTCTGCCACTCCTTTATGCCTTAGGCATAGAGGCGGGGCAGATAATTACTTTCACTTTCCATTCAACACTTTCTAGATGTCACTGCTCTCCACACATTCACCCAGTTCTCTTAACCATTTAATTGTGTAGCCAGGACATGGGGATAGACATCAGGTCCCCCATTCTGGTGCACAAACAAGATTCTGAGATGATACAAGGCTTGCCTTAATAACAGTGTACACAAATTGGCTCCTGCCTGCTTGCTATAATTATGAATTCCCAGACTGAAGAAAACAAGATTAAAATAATTTATATAGTGTAATTAATGTTCATTTTGCTTGACTAATGTGATAAAATAGGATGTTGAATATTTTTTGGGGTGATGGGTCCACTTTAAAGTTTTAAATATGTTACCTACAGACTTTTCTCCCCTACAGCCCAGTGCACCAGCAATTTATGCAATTGATGAGGTTGGGAAGGAAAGAATAATTACAGCATACATGCTGGAATAGGGGGATGGGAGAGGATGGATCTTACCAGGTCCCCACTCTCTGTGAAGTCCCCTGTGACCGTGGGGTCTGTTCTTCTATAGATACACTGCTGTCTAAGTTTATTGTATGTTTCATTTTTGGTTTATAAAGTACATTATAGTGTAGTATCGTACAGTGTCATTTACATCACACAAAAATAAAAGTACAGTATATTGGCAGCTACATCAGGCTGAAGGTTATTAATGTATAACTGATGTCTTTATTTGTTGCCAGTCTGGAAACATCTATTGAAACCAGCAGTTCTATCAGACCATACAGCCAGCCAGAAAATAAAATAATGTGTGCAGTCAAAGCAGAGCAGGAGATGGAAGATTAGAAGCATTGAAAGTGAACTCTAATATCATGTTGCTGTGATACTGTAATATGGTGCATGTTCTGATTTAGAGCAATATATTGTACAATGCACCGCATATTGTCAGAAACAAGGAAGATAAGTAGAAGGGCAGGGAGGAATGGAGAGTCAGCAGGAAGGAAGTAAAAAAAAGGATATTTTTGTGTCTCAACTCAAGTTCAGATTAAGGTAGCAGGAAACAAGGGAACAATTTCAGAAGTCCATGAGAACGATTTCAGCATGTTCTGCTGTCAAAGAAGCAAGTCCTCCTATCTTGAATGACAGAACTGTGCAAAGTAAAGATGAACAAAGTTTTATAACTGTGATCATGATGTTTGCTGAGAGCGTTGCACCATTTCACAAATGGGGAGCCTCATTGTCTTGGGTACTCATTTGGGTTCAGCTGTGGCAGTGATGGATAAATAAATTCACCAGACACAAACTTGCAGAGACAATTTGGTGGTGAAAAATCCACCACCTTAAAAACAAATTTGCGCATCAGAATTGGCACCCGTCAAAATTATTTGGATGACCATTGACTTTAATGCATTTGGACAATATAGTTGTGGCCAAAAAATTTGTCGCTCGCGTCAATATGTACGGGCGTCAAAATTATTTTGACGTCCATTGACTTCAATGAATTTCACAAATTTTGCCCCTTAGTCCAACACTAGTCACCAATAGTGATGGGCGGATATAAACTGTTTTGTTTTGCTGAAAATTCATGATAGAGTGAAAGACTTGTTTAAAAATTTGCTCATATTTGCAAATGTAATTTGTCGCCAGAAAATTTGCAACTCGCTAAAATTACTGCTAACGCAAGCTGGTTCGCTAATGTAGTTACCACAGTTGATCGCAATGACTTCTGAGTGCATCGCTGTTTAGTTGTCAGGGTACCTGCCGATTCGTCGCCGCGTCGGAATCGGCGCAGGCGCGCCGGCGTCAACTTGGGCGCGCGCGTCCTATCCGGCGCGCGCGTCAAGGCGTCGGCTCGCGCCAAAGCGTCGGCGTGCGTCGTGACGCTGGCGTGCATTTTGGCGCCAATCTGGGCCTACTTAAGGGGAATCTGAGGCTGTAGTCCTTGCCCGATTATAGGTTCTACTTCTGTGTTCCTGGGTGCGCTTATTTGATTGTACTTTGCTATTTGACCTCCTGCCTGGACTCTTGACCTTGATACTTGCTGCCTGAACCGACCTCTTGCCTGGACTCTTGACCTTGATACTTGCTGCCTGAACCGACCTCTTGCCTGGAATCTGACTTCGCCTTTGCCTCATCCTTCTGTTACCACGAACTTTTACTTCCTCCTTGGTCCACACTTCAACACCCGCCTGCGGGCCCTGACATTAGTAAACTTAGTCACTTAGTCGCTTTGAATATTCTGGCGGAAAAATTTTCTCAGCGGAAACTAATAAATTTACCGCGCTTTAGTAAACAGTCGCCTAAGACAAAGAAAAGCAGCAGCAGCTGTGCTTGAGAAGAAGGGAGTGGGCAGGCAGGACACAAGCGTTAGAAGCAATCTGGAGAGTAATCTTAGCTGGAGGAGAAAGGAGACAGGACTATGGTAGCAAAGGAAAGCAGAAGCTGTGTTGCAGGGGTTGTAAGCAGTTCAGAAGACAAACAGTGCTGAAGGAGGAGTAAGGGACCAGGGCACACTGTAAGCTGCAAAGGGAATAAACAGCTGTGTTGGAGAAGGAGGGGGCTGGGAAAAGACTTAAGGTTGTGGTTAAACTTCTGTACTTTGCTGCTGAAGAATGTGAAATGACATATTAAAGTAATCCCTGAACATTTATCTCTCCTTACGTTTTCCAAGATTTTGGGGTTTTTTTCCAAGGTCCCTTGAAAAATGTAAAATCATGGTTCTACTTTATGTGCTATTCAGTAATTCTAAATATTAAACTGCCATTTTAAGAAATAAGGGCTGCCCCCTAGGATCTTACAGATCACTGTGAACACAAATAAACAAGCCATACATTTTAAAGGGATCCTGTCATGGGAAAAAAAATTTTTCCAAAATCTATCAGTTAATAGTGCTGTTCCAAAAGAATTCTGCACTAAAATCCATTTCCCAAAAGACCAAACAGATTTTTTTTACATTTCATTTTGAAATCTGACATGGGGCTAGTCATTTTGTCAATTTCCCAGCTGCCCCAAGTCATGTGACTTGTGCTCTGATAAACTTCAATCACTCTTTACTGCTGTACTGCAAGTTGTAGTGATATCACCCCCCCCTTTCCCCCACCCAGCAGCCTAACAAAAGAACAATGAGAAGGTAACCAGATAACAGCTCCCTAACACAAGATAACAGCTGCCTGGGAGATCTAAGAACAGCACTCAATAGTAAAAACCCGTACTATTCAGTTACATTGAGAAGGAAAAACAACAGCCTGCCAGAAAGCAGTTCCCTCCTAAAGTGATGGCACAAGTCACATGACCAGGGCAGCTGGGAAATTGACAAAATGGCTAGCCCCTTGTCAGATTTCAAAACTGAATATAATAAAATCTGTTTGCTCTTTTGAGAAATTAATTTCAGTGCAGAAGTCTACTGGAGCAACACTATTAACTGATGCATTTAAAAAAAAACATGTTTTCCCATGACAGTTTCCCTTTAAGTCACATGAACCAATGAACTGACAAAGTTCTGTCTTTTGCTTCCTCATTTCTTCCTGTTATAGTTAGAGCTGCAGTGTTTCTGGTCAGGTGATCTCTGAGGCAGCTCAGCCATAAAATGGGGGGTCAAGGGAAAAGATGGAAAAGGACAATGTTTAATTAAATATATATTCCAGTTGTGTAATATTATTTAATGTGCCATATTATGATGTAAACTATCTGTTGTTTAAGTATTCATTGGGTGGTATAGTCTCCCATATATAATTATAATTTCAATTCCCTGTTGTTTTGGAGTAAGATCTCGTACAAATTAAAGCGCAAAGCTGTAAATCCCTCTGACCTCAAAATCACTATTAGATCATTCCAGGGACCATGCTGTGCTATAAATATATATTAAAGCTACTTATAATGCAGTATGTGCTTGCAGCTACATCTGTGTGAATTGTACCCAATACTCCTGCACAGGTACTTCAGGGAGTTATACAGTATGTGCAGTAACTATTTTCTGCATAACAGTAATACAGAGCGCTTGATCCCCTACACCTCACCACTCATTCACTCTCCCCTTCCACTGTTGCCAGGTAAAATCTGGTGCGTCCCAATGACCCAGACCCACTTCCATGCCCCCAAGCCACACTGTTCCCCTGCCCCCTGATCTTGCCCCTCTCCGGCCGCACGCATGACGCAGCTACAGTACAGGCATTTGTGAGGGACTGGGTGGGTTGCTGAAAAGGTAGGGGGCCCTGTGTGGGTGGGGGGAAGGCCCCTGTGTTGGAAGCCCCAGCGGGCCTCTGATCCACCAGTACTACACTGTCTGTTAATCAATACTTACATCACAAAGTCAACCACTTCCCTTGCAAATCACTCCCCAATAATAATCATGATAGTAATAATAAAACTAATAAAGCCCCATCATATTCTGTATTTTGTATATACAAAAACAACCAATAACCAAAAAGTGGTGCACATTCCTCAATGGTTCCCAAAACACGCCAGACAGTCCTCTGTCTTATTGTCTGTATTAATTGTTGGGGATGATGGGAGGTGTAGTTGTAGTTGACACATAGCTTAGGCACAATTCATGAACACGGAATATACTAACTTGAGGGGTGATGATTTGTATTGCAAATCTGCTTCTACAAAGGTATAACCTTGAGTGTTATTTAATGTCATCTTCCTGGGAGTCTATATTGGATTAGCAATGTTGTTTATAGGATCTTAAAAGGGATAGGCTGCTAAAATCAATTCTTCATGTGTCCAAGAACCTAGCAACAGAGATTTAGCCCCCTCCCTTATTTTATCTCTCTCTCTCTCTCCCCCCTTTCTATCCCTTCTCTTTCTCTCTTTTATTCCCAGACACAGCTCTGGCACAGGGATCTTTGTTCAGCTCTGGAGTCCAGTAAATCAATCTTGTTAGTGCACAGAGTTCAGTTTTCATGGAAACTAAAGGTGCTTATGATGAGAGTGAGCCCACTGGCATGATAACCCAGACTCGACTGCCTTCACAAACAGTGTAATGGAGAATGGAGACAAGTAGATTTTGAGAGAATGAGAGTTACAAGGATCGAGAGATAGTGTACTGTGGGAGGGGGCAATAGAGATATAGATACACAGATAATTATAAATACAAAGACAGAAGATGGCAGATGATAGATAAATAGATGCAGACAGCTATTATTATTATTTTTATGAACATGTATTTATAAAGAAGCAACATAATGGAAGTGCGTGTACATGAAACAATGTAACATTCAAATAAACAATATTAAGAGATTCAAGAGGTTAAGAGAACTCAGATCATTACCGTTTCCAATCTAAACATGAAGCAACAATGCAATACAAGGTGTAGAGAGAAAGAGAGAGAAAGGGATAGATATGGGGGAAAAAAATACTGTAAATATATATACACACACACACAGGTATAGGATCGGTTATCTGAAAACATGTTTTCCAGAAAGTTCAGAATTACAGGAAGGCCATCTCCCATGAAAATATAATTAATGTTAGAACCAATTCTATTGGGCTTATTTAATGTTGATAGTATTTATGTTGATAGCATAGTGATCCAAATTACAAAATGCAAGATCCTGAGGTTTAGGTATGGTTTTACTCAGGCAGTTTCCCCTGTATTGGGACACCTAACTGCTCCTTTGATTCACCCAGGCAGATATGTCCCTTTTGGGTCCATTATAGTTTAGAGAGTCCAACCCTGTAATATAAAAAAATCTGTACCCCCCACCCTACATAGATTCCCCCTCCTCCAAGACCCGCCTAACCGCTCCTCCTGAGGAAATGCCTCATACTTTATACTTACCCCTCGGTGCAAATTCAGGCAGCAGAGTTGCACACAGCCATCTTGCGTGCCTTTGGTAATTGGTTAAGGCAGCTATAGGGCCACAAAAAGAATGCAAGCAATGTTTTTAAAGAATCCAAAATTTTCCATGCTTAAACTGCACTCAGTGTAATTCAGTGATAAAAGGGAACCATTTTTACCACCTGCACACTGATAAGAAGTTTCCGATGAAAAACTACTTCACTTCACAGTGTGACTCCACTTATGTGATATACTTATTAAAGTATCCATGTGGTCTAGTTTATGTGGGAGAGACTTCTTCAAAGATCTGGTTTGGAACACAAGTCCACTATACGCAGAGAAATACAACATTACCAGTCCCCAACACTTTCACCAGGCTAAACATGCCATAAGTCAACTGAAATTTCAAATAATTGAGACTAAAGAGATACCAAAAAGGGGTGGATATTGACTATTACAATTAAAATACCATGAAATGTATTGGATTACACACCAGCAGTGTTCATTTTTAAGTAATTGGGGTGATTAACATAAGATTGTTTTAATGTTAGATAACTTTTATGTTTAATATGTTTTTCATGTTTAAGTTTTACTCACATTTTTTCTTTTTTTATTATTTCTTTAAGGTTATTAACTGATCTACAAAGAATAAAGTGAATAAACTGATCTACAAAAGTGCTGACTGCACAATGTGCACAAAGGTATGAGACCTAGTGCAATCTAAATCATGACAGCATCTATGGTAATATGAGATCAGTATTGATTTAGAATTATACATCAAGAGAATTCATATGGACTAACTATCGATTGTTAATCATGAAGGTTAATGTATTAATATTCAATGTTATATGCTAATTAATGATGTCACAGAAAAGAGGAGGGGTTTGTGACTACACCCCTCCAGCACTCTATATATTTTCTTGGTGAAAGTAATGACATTAGGCTTGATAAAGGGTCCAGTGGGGCCCGAAATGTTGCCCTTGTTTGTTTATAAATGGGCTAAATAAATTACTACGGAATTTGTATCAATTGAAGTGTGCTACTGGATTTCCTTCCTTTGATAAGCTGACTGGGAGATCGGCGTGTCGGCGTATTGCGCAGTTGGAGCAGTTTGCAACAACTGCACAAGTACCGAAATTGACGGAAATTGCTGATCTCCCAGTCAACTTACTGAAGATGGCTGCGTGCAACTCCGCTGCATGAATCTGCGCCAAGGGGTAAGTATGAAGTATGGGGCATTTCCCCCTGGGGGGGCAGAATGGCTGGGGGAGGAGGGAGAGGGGTCTATGTGGAGTGGGGGGTACAGGTTTTTTTTATTACAGGGTTGAATTCTCCTTTAAGGTTTGCCCAGTAGGTTGCAGTGTTTAAAAGGGAGAGCACACATGTCAGGGCCCTCTCTTTCTGGATCCCACCTTGCAGGGAGGTGGTTACAAGAGTGGATCTGGACTGTATCACGCCCCAAGTTATGGAAAGTTTATTTAGTGTTAGGGATTTATGTTAAAGTCACTCTAGGAGTGAAAGATAGTGGATAGATTATTTTAGCAAGCAGCTTTCTGGCTCCACTAAGGAGAGCAGTTGGGGTTAGAACCCTTGATCAAGCTACGAGACAGGGACACGATTGGGTGAGCTAAGGAGCACGGAAAGTACCAAGGAGCAAGATATCCTGTGGGATCCCTTTTGTTGGGGAAAATCATCAATACAGAATATACTACCTACTGAAAGAGATCGACAAGTAATTTTTGCAAATCTGGAGGTGTGCTTTGTGTGCTTTGATTTTACTTGAAGAGCTATACTGCTTGACTGCTGTAAACCATTTCATTTGATATTGCCCAGTAAAGAAATAGCTTAGTTGTTTGAAGTAGTCTGATTGATTTGTGCACCAGGAGACACCAAGGATCCACCTGAGGGTATGGTGTTTAAAGGGACCATTACAACTGCTGGGAGTTGCCCATAGCCTCAAGGTGTCGGAATACACTAGCAGCAAGTCCCATTATTTCTACACATGGGGGACACATGGGGGAGCTGTGATTGGGGTAATAGTGCAGTCAGGGAGCCGCACTGCAAATGGAGAGTTGCGGTTGGAGAGTTGTGGTCAGGACAACTCTTATGGCTGCTGCAGAGATTCTTCTCCGGACTGTCTTGGCGAGGATGTGCCCTCTCTCCTGCCCCTGCTGCAGTTTGTGAATCCAGCTCTCAGCCACAAGGAAGGAAAGGAAACTTCTCCGCTGGGACAGTCAGAAGGAAAGGCGTCCTGAACCGGCAAAGAAAGGGGATGCCACTGCACGGAAGCACAGCAGTGGGAGCTAAAGGATTCAGCAACAGACAGCCAAGGAGGAGAAATCAAGTGCCGCTCGATGGATGGTCGCCCTTTCGCCTTTTCTGTATAGGACAGCAAGTGGAGTTTTTGTAAGTTATTTCTTAATAAAGACTTTGAGATTTTAAAGTATATTTAAAGTATTCCAATCGTATGATTTATTCGAATCATTAGATTTGATCGAATTTAGCAAATTCGATGGTTAAATTTACCCAAAAAACATTCGAAAATCTAATTTTTTGCATTAGAATCCTTCACCCGACCTTAGTAAATCTGTTTGTAACACAAAACGCGTAAGGCGGAGGACACAAATAAATCTTTTCTACTTGATTTTCTACAGTTTGTTGGAAGATTGCCTTTATTCGAGTGCCTGCCATCAGATTTTATCTTTAACAGAAAACTGCACCATACAAACATACAAAAGCTTCAGCATTACAGCAGCTATTTTTCTGCTTTCCATACTAAATCTAGCAATAACTGTTACATTATTAAACAACCATCATTATTTTTCTCCAGTTTGTAGTAAGACGGTTGCCTGCTTATGTATTTTCTTACTTTCACTAGCTTTTATATTATGCCTTATTAGAAATAATTTGTGCTTTTTCATGTCATATTATATCTGAGCTCCATAATCTTATATACCTAACTCAAGTTATTTGTGCAACCACATGCACTTCTATGTGGTTGCCAATGTGTCCATCCTGCCTCCTCTAATGCATGGTGTGCAACAGTACCTACAAATTATGGGGAACCCTTGAGCTATCATCTGGTGGAAGTTCCAGGGTTTCAACAGTGGTTTATGCCACTAGGTGCACCAGAATTAAGCCCAGGGTATTGGATGCAAATGCTGTTTGAAACATATGCTCTGGAAGTGGTGCCACCATTACTCTGAAAATGTTAGACACAGCTTGCCATTGGTTTCCATCAAAATGCAAGCACAATGCTGAGAATGCAAATCAGATACCAGACGCTATTTTGCTGGAAATAGGGGGGGGGGGGGGGGGGTAGTTATATTATGGCTCTAAAACATAGCAATATGTTTCCAATATTGCACTTCGCACACTAGACTTGTGTTTATGAATAACCATTGTATTTTCTAGAAAAAGTTTATCCGATCCCTTTTAGGATGTTTTGTAACAGGTAGAGATGAGATGTTTTAGGTTTTTGATTTAATAAAAAAACATCTTTTAAAAGAGACAGTTTTAAATGTAATATCAGTTTCAGAAGAGGTATATCTTATATGGCAGTATTATTCCTGCAGCAATGATGTTTTTGGCAGAGATTTTTTATAGTAATATCAATACTGTGCTGAAACTCAGGAAGGGGTTTCCTTTCCTACCATGAAAATTTATCATTGTAATTACATTTGATGCTTCATTTTGTAAAACTGCTGTAGTTCTCTCAATGCATTCACCATTTCCCCTTGATCCTGAGTATGCATGTAATTAAGGTTTACATTGTATTATTTTACACTTCACACCACACCACTATTTAGCACATAGTTCTACTATATCAATATAAAGTATTACTGAGATTGCCACTGTTTTACCAGCAAAACAAAGGCAATCAAATCATTTTTCTTTTGAGATCTGTAATGACAAAATAACAACAAAAATCCATATGTACTGTATGTTTTTAACTTGAAGCAGGGGCTTGATGGGAAGCCCCTGGACAACACGTTTTTTTTCTGGGTTCCCTTGCATTACTGGACCCAGAAACACGAGGGGAGAACGCCGCTGGAGGAAAGAGTATCTGTGTCTGCTTAAATGCCAAACCAAGTCTGTAGAGCCGCTCTGGCCGCGGCGTATTGGCTGAAGTGTAGGCGAAAAGCGTGGAGACCAGTTAGGCTGGTAAGGAAGTCCACAGTGGAACAGGAGTTTAAAACGAGACACGGCTCCCTGCAGACATGTTTTAAATATGAAGCAATAAAAGTTTATCGTTTTAAACTCCTGTTCCACTGTGGACTTCCTTACCAGCCTAACCGGTCTCCACGCTTTTCGCCTACATTACTGGACCCAGACTACTATGGGACAAAGGGGGAGATTCATCAAAGAGTGAAGTTCCGCCACTAGAGGGAAATTCCGCCGCTCTCAATTCATTTCTATGGGATTTTGAAAGGCCTATTTATCAATGGGTGAAGTGAAAGTTCACCCTTTGATGAATACGCCTTTAAAAATACCATAGAAATGAATGGAGAATTGCGGAATTTCCCTCTAGTGGCGGAACTTCACTCTTAACTTCACTCTTTGATGAATCTCCCCCAATGAGTTCACTTTATATCAATTTATAACCCTTATCTTCTGTATTGTTTGCAAAACCCTTTTCACATTTCCTGTAATTTTATTTTGTATTTAAACATGTCATTCGTTGTGGACCTCGCACCAGGGCACTGAATTTGTATCTTTTTAACTGTAGTCAAAATTGCAATTTTGAATTTGTATTTTATTCTCTGCTAAATGACCCAGCTAAATATCTCACAGTGTTACACCAGGGGGGGAGATCTGCAGAAACGTGTTACTTAAAGGGGTTGTTCACCTATGAGTTAATTTTTAGTATAATATAGAGAGTGATATTCTGAGACAATATGAAATTGGTTTCCTTTTTTTGTTTGTGGTTTTTGTGTTGTTTAGCTTTTTATTCAGCTGCTTTCCAGTTTGAAAAAGAGATTAGAATATGAAAAAGAGAGCATCTGAATAGAAAGATGAGTAATAGAAAGTAGCAATAACAATAAATTTGCAGCCTCATACAGCATTTAGTTTTGATGGGGTTAGTGACCCCCCATTTGAAAGCTGAAAAGAGTCAGAACAATAAGGCAAATTAAAAATTATAACAAATAATTAATGATTAACTGAAAAGTTTCTTAGAAACTGCCATTCTATAACATAATAACATTGTATGTAAATAAGCTCTTTCTTGCAGGCAGAAACAGTAAAGAAAACCTTTGACAGGAAAACAAAATTATTTACCAGGCAGTACACAAAATATAAGGTGCTATAATGGGCAGTTTGATTTCTGCTTTCCAATTGAAGGAACCTACTTGTGGAACATGTGTTCCTTGCCTGCCCTGCGTTAACTTATTTTATGGCCAGAAAAACCTCAATGGGAGTTTAATTCTCATTTAAACTGTGCATTTAAATGATACAACGAGATAACTGGTATGATTTCTTGTTCCTATTATTCTATTGGCAGAAGGGTGTGTGAGTGGATGGATGAAGTATGGGTTTATATGATACATACATGTTTGATTGGTGTCACTCTGTAATGCTGTTGGATGGTATAATCATCAGTCAGTAAAGTTTATGAGTTTTGATGATGTATTTCTGGCAATAAATGTCACAGTAAAAATTGCCATAATTAACGCCATTATTAACGCATAAAACAAGACTATTTTCTAGAATAAATATATGCAAATGTAAATTGTCGCCAGAAAATTCGCAACTCGCTAAAATTACCGCTAACGTAAGCTGGTTCGCTAAGGTAGTTACCGCAAGTGATCGCTATGACTTCTGAGCACATCGCTGTTTAGTAAACTTAGTCGCTGCGAATATTTTGGCGGAAAAATATTCTCAGCGATAACATGCGGAAACTTAAGTTCACATTTACCGCACTTTAGTAAGTACATTTAGGTCTACTCTTTTTCATACCCCCGACCCAGCCAAGAGTAAAGCAATATCCTCCAGTATTCCTAATGCTTTAACCAGAGCTGATCCTAGCCCCCTTTCTGCCTAAGGAGTCTTGCTGCTACAAACTCACTCCTTGCTCACCTTGTTTGGATCCAGAGGGAATACAGTGGGGTCCAGGGAGGTCTGGGGGTTGCAAGGGTTGGTGCTACCTCAGTCTCAGCTCTGCTTCAATCTTGCTTCCCACTCTAAAAACTATGACCAATAGGCCCTGAGATACAACTGTTGGTCCTGGTTTACACATGTAAATTAAGCCTTTCAAGAGATCAAAGCAGCAAAATACTGGGTTAAATGGGGTTCACAAGCTCTGGTTCATCTTTTTTGCCAGTGACTATGCCAGTGTCATATATCAGTGTTTTGCTGTATTCTGTAATCATCTTAATCATATTTTTCAGTGCCTTGTAACAAGGCAGAATGGATGAACTCTTTCTCTACTGAACAGAATCTATTTTTCTTACAGTAACAACAAGCTGGCACAGTGTGAGTACACATCTCCCTTTGTCTTTTTATTCTCACTCTCTCTTTGTAGAGAATGAGTGCAGCAGTAGCTGCGGTCTGTCTCTTAGGATTTTTGGGCCTAACCTTCCCCCCAGAATGGCTATAAATGGATTTCAAAATGCAGGAAGTGTTGGGAAAGCACAGTTCATTGGGCTCTATTTTGGAGTTGACAGTAGAGAAGGGAGAAATTTTCAAAAAACATTCCAGCTTGTGGGCATCTTAAATGATAAAGAATTAGCATTTTTCATTTACAGTATTAAAAACAATAAGCACTGAAAGGTAGTGTTCACTATATATTTTAAAAAGACTTTATTGTTTGACACTTCATAACAGCTATTTAAAAATGTAATGTTACTAGGCATCAAGGCCTTTACTGAAGGTCAGTGGAAAAAGCCACTGCTTCAGGAAAACACTTAAACATTAAGAGTATACTCAAGCAATCTTTGTATTTCTGTTACAGTCTACCTTTGTAAACCAACCACACAAGTCTGTAAACAAGTACCAAACCATTAAGGCCCCCCAAAGTAACTTCTAGCATGTATTTTCCCTTTGCTTTATGTCATGTTATACAGGTTTGTTTAATATTCTCCTGAATCATAAAGTAACCTTGAAATATATTTATGCAGATTAATATGAACCTAACATTCCAAAGTCAATCTTCTGCGTTAGATACAATAATGCACAAAAAAGGCAAGAAAAGCTTAGAACAGGATAAGATACCCTAGAATTTGAGAATCTGAGTAGTGATGGGCGAATCTCACGCGTTTCGCTTTGCCGAAAAATTCGCGAATTTCCAGAGAAATTCGCGAATTGGCGGAAAAATTTGCGAAACGAGTCGCGCGTCGTTTTTGACGCGCGTCGCGTCAAACGCGGTGCGTGATGTCGTTTCCGTCGTGCGTCGCGTCGTTTCCGACGCACGGTGCGTCAATCGCGTAGCGTCGTTTCCGATGCGTTGCGTCGTTTTCGGCGCGTCGCGTCAAAAACGACGCGCGACTTGGTTTTTTTGGCGGCGAATTTTTGCTGCCGTTTCGTGAATTTATTCGCCAACAGCGAATCGCGGGAATTCGCCGCGAATTCGCCCCTGGCGAATAAATTCGCCCATCACTAACTCTGAGGTGTGGGCTCAGTATTTTTGCAATAAAGTGAAGTTCTGTTAGAAAGGAATAAGGGTAGATAGCTAACAAATCCTTGTGGCTTATTAAAGTTAGGAGTCTAGGAATTATTTTTAAAAAGTGCTCCACCTAATATTGTTAGCAAAGAGAAATAACAATTTTTTTTATATTTATTACATTTTTCTATTCAAGTTTTCAAGGGGAAAAAGCCTGAATTTTTAGAGGGAAAAAACACTTGAGAGTATTTGGTAATCTGATTAATTCAAGACTTTGCACGACAACTCAAAAAAATTGAACTGAAATTTTTTCTAAAATCGTTCAAATCGAATGATTTCAATTTGATCGAAAACGGACCAAAATGCCCTAAAGAAATTCGATGACAATCTAAAGGGGCAGATTTACTAAGGATCAAATTTCGAAGTAAAAAAATTTCAATCCTTAGTAAATCTGCCCTTTTGTGCCCATTTAGATTGTTAGCCCTTTTGCACAGGGCCTTCCTCACTTTTTGTACTGTCGTGATGTATGGGAGAATGTAATATTGGTCACTAATGCAGAAATGATTCAGAATTTTTTCACAATGCAAATAAATATTTTCAAAGTGAAAAACTTTGCATTTCAGAACACTTTACCCCTCACGCATACAGTAGGATAGCGACTGCAAATTTAATAGTGTGCAATAGTGCATAGTGTATGTAATGAAAAAGTTGTTCTGTTTGCTCCAAACAGTTATGCCACCATCAAAAAGGTGTTAGAGGTTTCAATGAGCAATTAAGATGTGTAATGTTAGAAATTCCTAATGAAAAATATTACATTGTGAATTTAATTTGCAAATTTGTTCTCTTTGTGAATTTTATTACATTCCCCCCCCCCCCCAAAAAAATGTAGAGCTTGCGAGTTCACATATTAGTCAGTGGGAAGCAAAATTTTAGCAATTTTTCAAATTCGAGATTTAAAAAATTTTCAAATTTTGAAAGTTTGCAGATCCTTTGAAATTGAGTGGAATATGCATTTAATACATTCTAGTTTGTTTCTGATCTAACTGATCTATCTAGGCTACTTGACTCTAGTATTAGTGTTGTGTTTTGGTAGCCGAGGAGAAGGAGAGTATAACAATGCTTTATTAGCAGGTTCATGCAGCCATTACATAACAGCAGTAAGTATTACTTTCACTTTCAAGTTGTACAGAAAGTCCTATGTATGCACAGTGCCACCTGCAGGCCATTTGTATAAACACCACACATTCCCCCTATAGTAGGAAAACTTTCGGACAAAAATATAAACAGTAACAATTAAACCGTATGTATCTTAAAGCAATATATACATTCTTTACATGACATAGTCCTTGGTCCATGCAGGTAGTTTCCTGATTCTCTCAGTATGTCTTATAGGTTCACTTTCCTCTGCCCTATTGCAGTTGGCATCAGGAGTCGGGAAATGTCCTTCAATGTACTTGCATTCCATATGCGTCCATCAGACAGTTCATATGTGTATGGTCCTCGCTGGCGTC
>CM044446.1:53607982-53714040 GCA_024363595.1 Xenopus borealis
AAAAGACATCCTTGTCGCCATTTGTTGTATTTGGTAGCCGAGGATAAGGAGAGTATAACAATGCTTTATTAGCAGGTTCATGTAGTCATTACATAACAGCAGTTATGTCTTACTTTCACTTTCAAGTTGTACAGAAAGTCCTATGTATGCACAGTGCCACCTGCAGGCCATTTGTATAAACACCACAATTAGTAATTAAATGAGTAATAAGTCCTGTGTGCAATTAGATGATTGAATGTACTATTAATTCACTTAATTTGCCAAACCCATCACTGTCACTGCTACACACACCAGCACCATACAATTTCCTTTAGGCTAATCCACATCCATTGCATTTCATTGACCCACATTTAATAGTGATTCTATCAGCCCTTATTTATCTGACTAATGTTAAAAGCATGGGACCTTTTATCCAAAATGCTCAAGACCCGTATAATGGATTTTTCTGTAATTTAGATCTTCACACCTTAGTCTACTAGAAAAAAAATTAAACATTAAAGGGATACTGTCATGGGAAAACATGTTTTATTCAAAACACATCAGTCAATAGTGCTACTCCAGCAGACTTCTACACTGAAATCCATTTCTCAAAAAAGCAAACAGATTTTTTTATATTCAGTTTTGAAATCTGACATGGGGCTAGACATTTTGTCAATTTCCCAGCTGCCCCTGGTCATGTGACTTGTGCCAGCACCTTAGGAGGGAACTGTTTTCTGGCAGGGTGCTGTTTTTCCTTCTCAATGTAACTGAATAGTATGCAATGGGTTTTTACTATTGAGTGCTGTTCTTAGATCTACCAGGCTGCTGTTACCTTGTGTTAGAGAGCTGTTATCTGGTTACCTTCCCAATGTTCTGTTGTTAGGCTGCTGGGGGGGGGAAGGGGTGATTTCTCTCCAACTTGTAGTACAGCAGTAAAGAGTGATTGAAGTTTATCAGAGCACAAGTCACATGACTTGGGGCAGCTGGGAAATTTACAATATGTCTAGCCCCATGTCAGATTTGAAAATGAAATATAAAAAAATATGTTTACTCTTTTGAGAAATGGATTTCAATGCAGAATTCTGCTGGAGCAACACTATTAACTGATGCATTTTGGGGAAAAAAAAGTTTTTCCCATGACAGGATCCCTTTAAATAATACCAATAGGCTGGTTCTTCTTCAAATTAGGATTAATTATATTTTAGTTTGGAGCAAGTACAAGGTTTTCAGAGTCGAATATGTTTTTGGGCCACCCCTAGGCCAGAGGATCAAATACCCCCCCCCCTCTATCGATTGCTCCCTCGCCTCAAGAGTGATCCCTCCCCCTACAAGCACTTCTTCCTCCCCGCATGCGCACACATCACACAGCACTGGAGTTCTCTACAAAGTTTTACTGCTCTTCTGCTCCCAGCTCCAATCCCAGTTCTGCTCCTGGTGAGGCACAACAACCCGGCTGGGTGGCATGCCACCCCTAAAAATGTGCCGCCCTAGGCCCGGGCCTTTGTGGCCTTGCCACAAATCCAGGCCTGACTGTTTTATTATTACAGAGAAAAAGGAAATCATTTTTAATAATGTGGGTAAAATTGAGTCTATGAGAGACAGCCTATCCTAGCCTTTGTGAATAACGGGTTTATGGATCCCATATCTGTGTTAAAGTGGACCCGTCACCCAGACACAAAAATCTGTATAACAAAAGTCATTTTCAAATTAAACATGAAATCCAATTTAAAATTTTTATTAAAGCATTTATAGCTGTTTTAAGCTCATTTAAAAATCTCAGCTGTCAATCAAATATGGTCTGCCACTCCTCTATGCCTTAGGCACTTCCTAGATGCCACTGCTCCCCACACATTCACCCAGTTCTCTTAGCCATTTAATTGTGTAGCCAGGACATGGGGATAGACATTGGGTCCCCAATTCTGGTGCTCAAACAAGATTCTGAGATGATGCAAGGCTTGTCTTAATAACAGTGTCCACAAAATGGCTCCTGTCTGCTTGCTGTAATTATGAATTCCCAGACTGAAGGAAACAAGATTAAAATAATTTATATAGTGTAATTAATGTTCATTTTGCTTGACTAATGTTATAAAATAGGATTTTGAATATTTTTTTGGGGTGACGGGTCCACTTTAATGTTTTAGACGGCTTCTGCTTCTAGGAGTGTGGCATGCCTTTTGCCTTAACAGAGATATTGTGAAAGTCCTTCTTCTGATTGTACTGATGGTACTGATTCTTTACTGCAAATATAATGGTAAAACCCTCTCACTCAAACCTTCAAATTGTAATGATCCCAGGCTTACATATGGGAACATTATATACTACTGTTTCAATAACTTCAGCACACTAAAATCTCCTAAAGCTCCCTCCAAGATTGCTCTGACACAGTGGATGTACTCATAAACAGTGGATGTACTGATAGATACCAGCTCACATCCAAAAAGAGAGAAGCCAATAGCATTTCAGGTCTGCAGTATTGCCTGAAAAGCCATTCCTCAAGCTAATAACAAATAAGGATTTTTAGAAATGTGATAAAGAAACTACTTGCAAATTCTTATAATTCTAAAGAAAGGTGATTAAATTGGTCACTGAAAAACAATGATAGGAGAGCATGCCTTTTTAACATATGATCATTCATATGTATAATTTTGTACTGTTACAGTAAAACTGTGAATTTGAAGCACTATGCTATATAAAAAAATTTTTGGTGTACCCTATGTGTGTGGAATAAAGTCTTGGAGCTATAAACGCAGGGGCTGCATGACAAGGGATCTGAATGACCAGCAGCCAGATGTTTAAGGATTGGCAGAATCAGATGCAGCTGTGATTGGGTGAGAAGGAATGAGTTAAGGCATGGGAAAGCCGGGCTGGGGACAGAGAAATATAGGAATGGGATGTCAGGGAAGAAGCAGCAGTTCACTTCCTGATCTTCTGAGCAGGTAGAAACATTCCACCCTCCCCCATTTTGCATATTTTGTGAACTGTCAGGATTTTTCTTCTTTAATAACAAAATATAGACATTTTCCTGAATGCACTGTTATATTGTGGTTTCTTTATCTTTATGTAGTATATATGTGGGAGTCAGCATTGTATTAATTCATGTTAAATGAATGTCAGATGCTTCCAATCGCCATTGGGGTCAGGAAGGAATTTTTTCCCTCTTGAGGCATACTTGGCACTGGCTTCAGGCTTGGTTTTCTTGCCTTTCTCTAGATCAAAACAGAAGATGAATGATAATGTATTTTAAGTTTTATTTTTCACAGCAGCTGTAGGAACTTGCCAGAGTACTGTACAGGTAACTTTAGAAGAGAGAGAAAGTAGTTTCTCTCCTTTGACTGTAAGGTGGGTTGATTGATATGGACACTACTACTGCTTGTTCTAGGTGACAGCCTGCTTGGATTTCTTTTCATTGAGACACTGCAGATTCAGGACCACTGGAAGCATATTTTGGGCCATCCTCTCTGTAGGTAGAGGCAGCTTTATGTAATATAATACCATAGTGCAGATGTCAAGTCTTCAGTGAGGAATGGGAGAGCATAGCAGTGATCTCTTATGGAATCTTTTAGAATATTGCCTTAGGTTAGGCTGACAAGGTCCTATTTATTTGAAAAAATGCAATAAATACTGGGGGTCATTTATCAACACTGGGCAAATTTTCCCATGGGCAGTAACCAGCAGCAACCAATCAAATTGCTGCTTTCATTGTTCTACTTGCAGCTGGATTTATAAAGCTAATCACTGATCGGTTGCTATAGAAAACTGCCCATGGGCAAATTTGCCCATGGGCAAATGTTGTTTTACTCAATTTCTGGCGCCTCACGTTTCATTAAGGTATTTAACATTGGGGCTCAATGACAAAAGTAAATTGAGGAATCCTGTCATGTCTCTAGCATATGCTGTCATCATGCTGCTACTTTTCATTACGAAGAACTTTGATGAACTCCCTCCACTGGATGCTCATTGTAACTAAGCAAGGCCTGTATTTAGTCTGAACCTCCATAAGGCTTATGGCAGAATTTAAACTAATCGGGCTACCATACTCCCAACATGTGACCTAACACAGCGCATCTGCCCTGCGCTCCTATAACACCAGCCTTTCCCAAGCCAAACAAACCTACTTTACTTCACTCATTAACTCCCTTTCCAAAAAACCAGCACAACTATTCTCCACCTTTAACACTCTCCTTTCCCCTTCTCCACCCCCTCCATGCACATCTATCTCTGCTGAAGACATTGCTGAGCACTTCAAAAACAAAATTGACACTATCAGAAGGGACATTACACTACTCAACCCCCCTAGGATTCCACCACCCTCCCTCCACACTCCACAGTCTCTCCTGTGCTCCTTCACCCCTGTTACTGATGAGGAAGTCTCAAAACTTTTGGCCTCTTCTCACCTTACTACCTGCCCGCTTGATCCTATTCCTTCAAAACTTCTCCGCAATACCAACCCTTGTCTAATCAAAGCCTTAACTCATCTATTTAATCTCTCGCTCTCAACTGGACTATTTCCGTCTCAACTAAAACATGCTCTTGTCACCCCCATTCTGAAAAAACCCTCTCTTGACCCCTCCGATCTTGACAACCTCCGACCTATCTCTCTGCTACCTTTCATCTCTAAACTACTAGAGCGCCTAGTCTACAACCGATTAACCTCATTCCTCTCTGACAATAACCTGCTGGACCCCCTACAATCTGGTTTTAAACCACAACACTCCACTGAAACTTCTCTGACCCAGCTAACTAACGACCTTTTAACAGCTAAAGCCAACAAAAATTTCTCACTACTAATATTGATTGATCTCTCAGCTGCATTTGACACTGTAGATCACCCTCTTCTCCTCCAGTCCCTCCATTCGCTTGGCCTTCGTGACACAGCCCTGTCCTGGTTCTCTTCTTACCTCACCAATCGTTCCTTCAGTGTCTCTTACAACGGAGCAGCATCTTCCCCCCTACCTCTCTCTGTCGGGGTTTCTCAAGGCTCTGTCCTGGGACCCTTATTATTTTCTCTTTATACTTCCTTCCTCGGCAAATGAATCAGCTCGTATGGTTTCCACTACCACCTCTACGCTGACGATACTCAGATCTATCTCTCCTCTCCTGATCTCAACCCAGAACTCCTAACTTGTGTCTCCTCCTGCCTGTCTGCTATCTCTACTTGGATGTCACAACGACACCTTAAATTAAACCTCTCCAAAATGGAAATGGTTCTTTTTCCTCCAACTAACACCAGTGACATCCCAGAAGTATCCATCGTAGTTAACAATTCCACTATCCCCCCGTCTCCCCAGGCCTTGGGGTTATCCTAGATTCTGCCCTGTCATTCCCTCCTCACATCCAGTCACTTGTTAAATCATGTCACTTCCACCTAAGGAACATATCCAAAATACGATCACTTATCACCCAAGATGCTGCCAAAATTCTTATTCACTCTCTTGTCATATGGCGTCTAGACTATTGTAACTCTCTTTTAATTGGCCTTCCTCTCCAGTCCATAAAGAACACTGCTGCTAGGCTTATACACCTCAGAAACCGCTCTTCCTCTGCCATGCCATTCTGCCAATCCCTGCACTGGCTTCCACTGCCCTTCAGAATTAAATTAAATTAATGACCCTGACATTCAAAGCACTTCATAACTCTGCCCCTTCCTACATCTCTGAACTAATCTCCATATACTCACCCAACCGCTTTCTACACTCCTCTACTGACCTGCTGCTCAACTGTTCTCTCATTCTGTTCTCTCATTACCTCCTCACATGCTCGCATTCAAGACTTTGCAAGAACTGCACCCCTCCTCTGGAATTCTCTCCCACGGTCTGTCCGACTTTCTCCCAACCTTTATGCTTTCAAGAAATCTCTTAAAACCCACTTTTTAGAGAAGCCTACCCTCACTCTTAGCTACCTAATTCAATACCACTTACAGTCAGGGCCGGAACTAGGGGTAGGCAGAGTAGGCACGTGCCTAGGACGCAAAGCTTTGGGGGCGCCAGGTACGTACCTTTCACTGCTGCCTACCCCTTAATCCGGCATAGTGAGTTGCGCTTGTCAGCAGTCCTGCGCCTGTGAAGGGAGGGGGAGAGAGTGAAGGGAGGGGGAGAGTGTCCCTGAAGCAGCGCGCCTGTTTGAGCACGTGCGCATGCGCGCGCATAAGTGAAGGGAGAGGGAGAGCGTCCCTGAAGTAGCCGGTCAGCACGCATATGTGCGCATCTCCTGTGAGCCTGGTTGAGGGGGGCGCCTCGGCTGGATGCGTTGCCTGGGGCGGCCCTGCTTACAGTACTACATCTCATCTACCTATCTCTGATCTTGCCCACTCCCACATCTTGTGTATCATTCCCTTCCCTTTAGATTATAAACTCTTTTTGCACAGAGCCTTCCTCACCTTCTGTACCGGTATTTATTGTGATGTATGTAACTCCTTATGTTTTATGTATGTAATTCATGTGATTTAGTTGTATAATCACATTCACTTTACAGCGCTACAAAATAAGTTGGCGCTATAGAAATACATGATAATAATAAAATAATAAAATAAATTGTGGGAGCTAAGACTCCAGTTTGTAGCCCATGCTGTGGAAGGAGCACACACAGTTTATATTCTCCTCTAGGTAGCATCGCTAGTAAGTTAGTGGACTTAAAATTGCACTAAACCATCAGTAAAGCTGCCAGCAGCTCAGAGACATTCATGTTATAGTTATATATATGCATATGTTTCTCTGCAGTATCATTCCTTGTATTTGTTGCATTTATTTTCACTTGTTTTACAGTTTCACCTCTCTTAGCTGCATGTCGAACTACAAATGCCAAGCACCCTGGTCACGGCTCGTGCTTCGCCAGTAGTGTGACCGCCTTTGGCTTTGGGAGGAGCCCTCAGCTACTCAGATGCCACCTGGACTTTAACGAGAGGTGCAAGGCAGTGGTTCTGGCTAGCAAGGGGCACGACTGTAGTCAGAGTCTGGAAAGGCCGAAGGTCACGGTGCAGGCAGGTTCGTGGTCAGACAGGCCGGGTCAAGGCGGGCGGAACATCAGGCAGGCAAAGGGTCAAACCAGGATCAAGCAGAAAAGGATGAGACAGGATCAGTGTCAATATCAGGCAGGAGTCAAACCAGGGAGACAAACGAAGGGTTAATCAGGATCACAGTCGGGTACAGGCAAGGGTCAGAATAGTCCAAATAACCAGGCAGGGTCAAACACGGAAAGTCAGGCACAGAAAAGAGGCTATAATACACAGCAAGGCACCAGGAAAATAAACCTATAACTTGCAATCAGCATAAGCCGAACCGGCCTTTTAAACTATTCAAATTTCGCGCCAATACGCTCTGACGTATGACGTCAGCGCGCCTGCGCCTTTAAGGTAAAACCGGAAGTGCGCGCACGCGCATAGGAGCCGGCGCAGGGAAAGGAAGCAGCGGGCGTCCCCGCCGAGGGGGCGGCAGGCATTCCTGCCCCCCCCCACTAGACCACCGGGGTACGTTCCTTACAAATATGTAGGGAGGACAGAGCAAGTCATGATGTTGTGTGCAGAGTGATTCACTATATTCTGATTAAATTAAACACTAAGTCTGATAAAATGTTAATAGCCTGTTTCTTCTCAACCTCATACAAAACGTGTATAATATCTCATAACAAAAATGAGTATCCCTTTTAGTATCTTTAGAAAACTGGACATGTAGTGTCAATGTATAGTTGAATGGCCACACTGAGACAAAGTTCTAGAGTTTATTTCATTGGGTTTTAAGAGAAGACTTCTTGCTGAAACTTTATAGGTAGTGATGGCTGAATCTGACCCAATTCACCAAGTGCTTTGAAGTCACTGGCTGACTTTTTTTGACTGAATTTTTTTTACATGCAATTTTTTTCAGCCATCAATGAGCTTCTTTTTCGTGACGATACCTGGTGATAATATTCAAAGGCCAACAAAGCCTCGCAGACACACCATGCTATAACCATGACAAGAAAGAATTCTTACCTAAAAGCACAGTAATGCTGCAAACTATGGACATTACCTTAACAGAAGAAGCATTTTAAGAACTTACCTGGAGGAAAGCAATTTCCTGCAATTTAATATGCTTCAACTTTAAAATAAGTCATACATTTTTACTTAGATTGGCATTGAAAATACCCTCCTGTTGGTTAGAACTCTGATCCTTCCTAGGAGGATTAACTTTCACAAGGATATAATTGCTCTTTTAGTGAAAGCATAAAAACCCTGTCTTAGGACTATTTGAACGCAGATTTATCTGAAGCTTTGTTGACATTTATGATTATTACAGTTGTTTATAATTTGTTTTTGCTACAATGTTAAATGATAAAATATGTTAAATGTCAGTAAGTAATATTTATTGTCCCAAAGGAGACAGATATCAAAATTAAAGTGAAATCTGACATCTAATAGCTGCCAAAAACAAAATAACCACAACTATATTCAATTCTGTGAGACCAGGCACACAGGCTATACAATTGGCCCACAAGCCAAATTGACATCATATGAGGGGCCATGCATGATATGGCTGCCTTTCTATTGTTCGAAGTCTTTCAAGCAGGAATTCTTACTTATCAACATTGTAGTGGTTTTAGAGGTTTTTGAAACCACAACTAAACTCACCCAAAACCATGACTGCCATGGAATTTCTTTAAAGATGTGAATAGTTTGAAGGAAAAAAGTGGTGAAAATTGTGCTAAAAATATGAATACCTCTAAGGTGGTTCATTAAGAATTTGCCCATAACTACTCATAAGTAATTCAGTATAAATGCAAGTGCATATGTTTACAAAACAGGGGTTTTTAGTTACAAAGTTATAAAGTTGAAAAGCCACTGTGATGGCCATTCCAGAATATTGTACTTCTCCAAATGGAGGGTTTAGGGTCATTGTCTTGTTGGAATATCCATCCCCTGAGTAACTTCAACTTTCTGACTTATGCTTGAACATTATCCTGAAGAACTTGTTGATATTGGGTTGACTTCCTCCTTGCAAAGCGCTTTTTGTTATGACCAAATAAATCAATTTTTGTCTCATCAGCTTTGAGCTTTTGCATACAAGTTACTCTGTTTGTGGCATGCTTCTTTCTCTTCATCCTACCATACAAATGTTCTTTGGGAAAAGTGTGCTGAATTGAAGAATGATGTGCAGATACATCATCTACAGCAAGATGTTCTTTGGACCTGGGTTTTATAGCAGCTGTGCCTGTGTCCTTCCATTTCCTGAGTACATTCCTTACAGATGAAACTGACAGTTTAAACCTCTTACATAGATTTTTGTAGCCTTCCCCTAAACCACGATAATGAACAATCTTTGTTTTCAGAATTTTTGAGAGTTTCTTTGAGGATCCGATGCTATCGCTCTTCAGAGGAGAGTCAAATAGAAGTACAAGTTGCAGTTGGCCACCTTAAATACCTTTTTCTCGTGATTGGATACATCTGTCTATGAAGTTCAAGGCTTAACAAGCTAATGAAACCAATCTGGTGTTGCCAGTTGTATTGAGCAATTACGTGCATTCAAATTAGCAAAATTACAAAGATATCCAAATTTTTGCATAGTCAGTTTTTCACATTTGATTTAATTTCATACAGCTGAATACAGCTTCATTAAACATCTTTGTTCAGTACTCAGATGTTCCTGGGAAATGAAAGACATGCCACTGTTTTTTGTTTAAAGTGCAAGTTTGCCTCAAAGAGAAGTGTGGATCCTGCAAGCTTACTGTGGTTTTACACTTAGAAAAATCAAATTTGATTAGTAAATGGGCCCCTATGCTGTTTTTTTTTGTACAGCACAAAACTGGAAAAGAGGAGATAAAGCTAGAGAGCAGAAGAACAAGTTGAGAGAAAAAATGGGTGTATTAGGAAACAGCAATGGGTATTGGGAAAGAATATAAGAGGAAACAAGCCCAATGACCCACCTAAATTCAACTCCTTGACATCATAGTTTTGCTCCATTGAAGTACTGTACCAATGGTATTTCAACAAAGATAATGGGGTAAGCCCAGTGAAATGGATGAGGTGTGCAAGCAGAAAACTAAAGTTTGAAGGTCCCTGTAGTAGAACTTTAAAACAAATTCTAAACAGGAAGTTACTCAAACCTGAAAGATACACTTTAACAGACTATTTCTTGGAGGACCTTAGCCTCTATTTGATAAAAATACATAACAATGATGGCAATATAATTTAATACTTAAACAATCTGAAGTCTGAAAATTTTCTGCAAGAATGTGCTAGTTTCAGTTTTCAGTTATTTTAGACAAGAAAATATTTTATTTCCTAAGTTATTAAGCATACGTTTAAATAAATTCTCAAACTGATGAATGTAGCCAAAAACAGAAATCTTCTTATCTATACATATGAAGAAATGGAAATTGGTGTATGGGAATTTGTAGACAAAAGGCCTTTCTTTTTTATAATATGGAACTGATACATAGAGCAAACACATCATGGCATTCACAGATTAATTTTATGTAGGCAGTAGCACAAAGCCAGTCTGCCCACAATCCCTTTCATTTGTAGTACTCTGAAATGTAATTTACTGTAACAAGGTTAAAAGGAATACCAACATAAAATGAATATCAAATCTTAATAACTAGTGATGGGCGAATCTCACGCGTTTCGCTTCGCCGAAAAATTCGCGAATTTCCAGAGAAATTAGAGAATTGGCGGAAAAATTTGCGAAACGAGTCACGCGTCGTTTTTGACGCGTGTTGCGTTGTTTCCGACGCGTCGCGTCAATCGCGTCGCGTCATATCCGACGCGTTTTGTCGTGCGTCGCTTCAAAAACGACGCGCTACTCGTTTTTTGGGCAAATTTTTCTGCAGCAAATATTTGTTGGCGTTTCGGGAATTCGCCCCTGGCGAATAAATTCGCCCATCACTGTTAATAACATCAAGGGGGTTATTTATCAAAGGTCAAATTTCAAAGGTATTTGATTTTATTTAAAGTAAATTTGAATGTACAGTGCTCGAATGGGAGGTTATTTAAGAAAAATTAGGAATGACCCCGAAAATCCAAAAAAAAATGTCAGGAAGGCTTCAAATGTTTCAACCGACTTCTGCTATTGACTTCTACATTAATTTGGCAGGTTTTAGGTGGCAAGTATCAAATTAGAATTGTTTCCAAGGTCAAGGTGTGTTAAATCTCATATTCAAATTCAAAAATCAAGTTGGTGGTTTTAAGTTCGAAATTGTAAGTTTTGACCAAAAAAATATTTTGAATATTTGAATTTACCATTCGAACCTTAGTAAATCTGCCCCAATGTAGCATTCGTGAATGGCTTTATGGATGTTCTTTCTTAGTGACTTATCAGCCAAGTAAGCAAAATTATTGCCAAATATTTTAAGAAACATTGGACTTTTTATAAGCATGCCACATAAACCTTGGAATATCTACATAAAAACATTCTGTTTAAATGACAAAAAAGAATCCATTTATACATGTACTAGAAATAGCACTAATATTGTTTAAAAAATATTAGCATTATGAATTCTATTTGGAGTTTAAATGTAATGGCATTCATCTTAGGCTTTCATGTAAAACACTAATTATGTGGAATTTGCAAGGAATGGCCCTTCCCTATCGCTATATGTACTGTCTATAGCCACATCTAACTCATAGTATGAGCCTGAACTCATGAAACACTTTGGGCCAATACAAAATAAGAAGGTATTCCTTTTTGACTGGAAATCCTTATATGCCTGTGAGATATAAAGAAAAGTGAAAGAAATAGTTCTGACTTTACGACCTAACTGACAGTATAAGGGAGACACAAATGTAATTGGAGAAGCACAAAAGTGCAGCGATTGTTAATAACTTTTCAAGGAGATTCCCTTGGCCAATTAAGCAGCAACAAGAAGCAACAATGATTATTTCTCAGAAGGTCAGCAGAAGCAAGTTCTAAGAAGCAAGCCCTATGCAACTCAGGTAAGTGGATAATATGTAGAGAACAGGATACCGATCAGGCTGATCATTAATTACTGTCTCTATACCTTGTTGCAGAAGAAGAGGATATACACTGCTGTTAAACAGAGAAGTGATGTACTGTGTAGGTAACCTCTCTTTGCAGAGAAGTAGATCTGCAGGTACCTTAGCAGATAAATCTTTTACAGCATTCTGACAGGTAAGTGTAGGATATACGAGAGGAGTTCAATGGTTAGCTAGGAGTGGATGCAGGGCAGCTGAATTAAGGGAGCCATTGTTGGAATAGAACATATGGGAAGCAGGAATCAAAGAACTTGAAGTTTCTGAAATAAGGCTTACATGAATAACACAGCAATATTCAGGTATGAGTCTGTCAACTGTCAATCAGAAAGCAATAATATTGGCTAATATTGACATATCAGAGGAATGTCCATAGAATAATTAACAGGTCAGGTCAAGGACCATTGCAAGAAACTTACTGTACAACATCTGTGTCTGCATAACAGCTCCAATAACAGTTCACCAAACACCGGACTAGTGATAAGTCTGCCAAGAAATATGCTACCACTGTTATATGTCCAAAATGCCATAAATTAGCAAAATGAAAGTCAATGGGTGTTTTTTCACAGTGATTTTTATTTTTGCAGTGCAAAATACATTGGATTCTGTAGGCATTAAAAACATTATATGATATACGTCGGTAACGCAAAAATTATTCGATTTGTGAAAAGTTTCGCGAATGCAATATACCTTTTGCGTACCCGAAAACTGTTTAGCGACCACAACCTTTTTATTAAAGGTTTCCTGGGCTTGTGTAGTGCAATGTAGTGGCTCTAACATATACTTCTATTATACTTTGCCATATGCATTGCTAGCGTAAATGCGCTTTACCTGGCGAAGTAACACTAGCGCAACTACGCTACCGTTCGCTGACCTTAGCATAACTTTGCACTTTAGTGAATTTGCGTAGCGCTGGTGAAAATTTGCCTGGCAAACTGCGGCGAACGTTAGCAAAGGCAACGCTAGCAAATTTTTGCCGCTTAGTGAATTTCCCTGTAAGTGTGGTATTTATTGAAGTCTGATTTTTTTCTGGTTGTAGTTTTAAAGGGGAGAACACAATTTTTTTGAAAAAATCATGATCTGCAATTGGTTTCGTGCAATAATCCAAAGAATTTGTGGTTTTCGGGAGATTTTGGGCATCAAATCTGAAAGAATCATACTATTTTTTCATGACTGTCTTTTACCACACCAGATTTTTTTTATACTTAACTGATAATACAGTAAAAATCTGGACAGGATACTCCCCCAGTAGAGCTAATACTCCAAGACCCAAGGAGGGACAAGCTGACCTCCAGGCTTATGCAGGTTATATTGTATTACGCTAAAAAGTTGGTGATAATGAACTGGATGGGCACGAATAGTCCCACTGTCTCCCAGTGGGTCAGTTTAATCAACAAAACCCTTCC
Source organism: Xenopus borealis (assembly GCA_024363595.1). NCBI lineage: Eukaryota > Metazoa > Chordata > Amphibia > Anura > Pipidae > Xenopus > Xenopus borealis. Next base: position 53,621,324 of record CM044446.1, read on the forward strand.
TTCTTTTAAACTCACTTATTTGGCTAGAGGATATCCGGGGAAATTTGAGAGAATATGGAGCACATGGCTGGACGTCAACCTGTTAGAAAACTCCTAGAGGAGGCACTCATTTAGATTGTTGCATATATGCTGCATTTATGGCGCATGGTAAATATGGTCTCCTCTGATAGCCCACCTCGTGAGGCTAATGGCGGTATCACACCTAATGCTCAATTTAATTGTGAACCAAGTTACTGTTTGTTTGTTTGTTTTGTTGTTGTATAACCTGTAAAACAAAATAAAGACTTTAAAAAAAAAAAAAATCTGGACGGGAGTTTGGTCAAAGAGTTTTTAAGAAAATAGTCAGAAACTTTGGGATTTTAGTAAATAACCCCCTTAAATGTAACAAATGTGAACCACCCCTTTAAACTCTGAAATTCCAACATAGTTTTGAAACAAATATGTAAAAATGTACATGAATAGCAAATGAAATCAAATAGCAACTAAAATGTTCCCTTCTGAGATGCAAGATGTCAAGAAGAGGTGTGTTATTATATCAATTTGGGTAAATTTAACTAAGTTACAATACTACTCATCCATAGATACATTATTTCAAATTGAGCCAAGTCTCCCATTTGCTTAAAAGAGAAAACCAATACATATAAGAATTGTTAATTAACACTGAAACATTTGGAAAATATACCTCTAGAAATCATATACTGTACAAGTGAACAGTGTCCTGTTAGCTACATAAGAGTGTAGGTAAAATAATTCACTTAAAAGGATCAGTGACAGTGACCAAGTATTAGTCCGCAGACTGCAAAGAGCAAACAAGAGCCCTGGGAATTCAGGCAGTGTGTTGGTTTTTAATAATGTTTTTATGAGAAAATAACCCTGAATATTCCGACATTATTTTACATCACTTTAGCTTTGGCATCACATATTGAAGTCAACTGGAAAATTCAGGTGATCTTTAGATCTACAGTTCTGTATAAGTATGTGTATATTTAAATATTTGTATGTAAAGGTACATACTTAGTTGATTAAGTGTGAAACAATATCAACTTGTTTTGTATAGCTTTATAAACACGCTTAACCATTGTTATAGGACATATAAATAATAATCACAAAGCACAAAAATACTCATAGGAATTGAAGGCTCCCTAACGATTAGGCTTAAAAAACTTCCTCACTGCTTGCAAAAATCAAACAAACTGCACAATATATAAACAGACAATTTTTATAAAGGCATCCACTCACTGTGGGGGATCCGTTCAGAGCAACGAGCAAGAAAGTAATAGCTATGAAACATATAATTATTAAAACCAGCTTCCACAAGGTAATTAAATCTTTTTTAAAAATGGAGAACCAAATATTAGTTTTTTTAAGGATTTTGAAAATATCCAGGGATTTGGGAATATCAAATAAAATAAACTGCTATATGTTTATTGGCCTTAAACTAACTGCACTTTCTCTAGTTACTGCTTAAAATGCAGTGTTCATGTTTATTTGCTAAGTAATAATATTTTTGGAAATGTAAAGTAATGAATAAAGATTAGTGCGTGACACATACCATTATGTACCGAACCAACTCAAAACAGTCGGGCAGTAATTCTGCAAATTATTGTATCATATTCAGTAGACTTTAATACAGCAGTAAAGTGTGGGTCCTTATTCATTTATGTAGCAAAAAAGAATGCAAACAAAAGCAGCTGCTAACCAGTTACACACACTAAGGGGAAGTTTTACTAAGGGTCGAAGTGAAAATTCTAATTTTTAAAATGCGAATTTCAAAGTAATTTTGGGCTGCTTCGACTATCGAAGAGCCCAAAATACGATTCGAATTGAAAAAATTTGAATTTCGAAGTACTGGCCATTTAAAAATCCTTCGACTAATTGCCATTTTAGCCTGTGGGGGACCTCACAGAACTTTGATTTTGGTGAAATCGTTTGCTCGAATTGAACGATTTTTCATTCGATCGAATATGGCTGTTTTCAAACAAAAATGGCCATATTCCATCGATAATGACCCCCATTCCATCGATATTTCAATGTTTATTGTAACATTTTAATACAAATAATTGAAAAAGAAAAAAGGACTAGTATCATAATTTCCTTCCATTTGAAATCTTCAGAAAGACACCAAATTGATGTTGTGTTTTAATGATGAGGGCATACTACAAGGACAATCCCTACCCTCCCCTCCATCACTTTACTTCCCTATCCTCGCTATTTCCTTCACGCTATACTCTCCTCTCTATCTTCAAGATTGGCTCAGTTGCATCTGAGGAAATGCTTACCGTAAAATGTAAAATTAATTAAAATTCAAGTTTAAAAAAAAGAGGGCATATCCATCACCAAAGGCTGTAAGACATGTATGTATAAACACTGATAGGTCAGAGAGGCGTTGGAATTAAAAAACCCAGCATACACACACACACACACACACATACACACATCTCCACTCTTTCACACAAACCATATATGCTCATAGCTATAGAAACTGTAGAGTTTAGTATCAAAATAGCCTTTGATATTATGTCTGTCCAAAAAATCATACAAGCCCCTCTTAAAAGCATCAACAGAATGAGCCATCACAACATCACCCAGCAGTGCATTCCACAACCTCACCGTCCTGACTGTGAAGAACCACCTACGCTGCTTCAAATGAAAGTCTTTTTCTTCTAGTCTGAAGGGGTGGCCTCTGGTGCGGTGATCCTCTTTATGGGTAAAAAGGTCCCCTGATATTTGTCTATAATGTCCTTGAATATATTTGTAAAGTGTAATCATGTCCCCTCGCAAGCGCCTTTTTTCCAGAGAAAACAACCCCAACCTGGACAGTCTACCCTCATAATTTAAGTCTTCCATCCCTCTAACCAGTTTAGTTGCACCTCTCTGCACTCTCTCCAGCTCATTTACATCCCTCCTAAGGACTGGAGTCCAAAACTGCACTGCATACTCCAGATGAGGCCTTACTAGGGATCTATAAAGAGGTATAATTATGTTTTCATCCCTTGAGTTTATGACCTTTTTTATGCAAGACAGAACTTTATTTGCTTTAGTAGCTACAGAATGACACTGCCCAGAATTACTTGTTATCTATAAAAACCCCAAGATCCTTCTCACTTAAGGAAACTCCCAACACACTGCCATTTAGAGTATAACTTGCATTTATATTATTTTTGCCAAAGTGCATAACCTTGCATTTATCAACATTGAACCTCATTTTCCAGATTGCTGCCCAGTTTCCCTACAATACTTGCAGGAGAAATATGGTTAGAAAATATATTTCCTTCCTATATAAAATAACTCATATTTTCCAAAGAGTATATTACGGTTTCAGAAATCATAGGGACATATGCTATGTTGTCAGACAATAATTTTGCTCTTAATCTTAACAATTTTGCACTACTTTATTATCACCTTTGTAGGCTGGAACCAAAATTCATGGTTTTAAACTCTAGTTTTAGAAAATCGTCCAAAAATGGGACATGCATAAGTGTAAAAAACTTGGTGGCAGATTTACTCACATGAAGGATTCGAAGTTTGATTGAATTTTCAAAAAGATTGGAATTAGAATTTTCAAATGTTTTTGACGACCACTTCGACCAGTGAATTGTGAAAATTCGATCGAATCATTTGAATAAAAATATATTTGAATATTCGACTATTCGACAGTCGAAGTACTTCTCCTTTAAATTTTTATTCGACTGCCTAGTTCGCCAGATCAAAGCTACCAAATTGGGTTTCATCATTTTTGATCGAATAAAAAAATTCGATCGAACGGGTAAAACCGTTCGAATCGTTCGATTCGAACAATTTTATCGATCAATTTAATTTTTTCTATTCGTTCGTTCGACCAATTGAATTGCGGTAAAATCCTTCGAATTCGAAATCGAAGGATTTTACTTCCCGGACTATTCCCATCTATTCCCATGGTCGAATTCGAGGGTTTTTTAACCCTCAAATTTGACCCTTAGTAAATCTGCCCCTTGGGATGCAAACCAGACTCCAGAATCCTGATCAGCAATTATCATGCCTAAATCATTGACATTTTGGATCTAACTGCATTCCACACAATTTATAAGTTGAGATAGTAGTGTGGTCTTCCTCAGGGCCAGAACTAGGGGTAGGCAGAAAAAGCACATGCATTCGGTACATCATTTGGGAAGGGAACTAGGTATTTTCCCCATCTATAGCCTGAGTGATTGTCCCTAATGCACCCGTGTTGTGCTGTTGTTACTTACTAAGACTTACTGTTGATATGGGAGCTCTTATGCAGAATACTCTGGTGTTTTCTGGATATGGGACCTCCATACTTCAAGTCTTCTCAGAAATAATTAAAACATTAAATAAACCCAACAGGATTGTTTTGTCACCAATAAGATTTAATTATATCTTTGCTGGGATCAAGTAAAAAGTTCAGTATAGGGTAGGGACCCGCACACCCTTGTTCAATCAAATACTCAATTATCGTCTGGTGCTCCAGGACAGAGGTCCGGCAACCTCCAACACACTGCAAGGTAAGAAAGTCCACCGGCACACAGAACTGTAGAAAGCAAGGAGTACCTTGCACGTTTAATGCAGTATAGCAGTGCAACGTTTCGGGTGATCCCCTTTATCAAGCATACAAAATCAAAGTGCTGAAAAACATATAAAGGTAGCGCAGGAGCGTGATTGGTTGGTGCAAATGTGTGGCAATTAAGTCCAATAACTTGTAGTCCAATAAAAGTGTTGCTCCTTAATTCAATGTTGTGACAGAATCATTCAATTACCTAAAATTGAAAAAAATGTGTACAAAACCATTTGATGTCAAAAAGATAAAACATTGTTAAAATCGATGTTACAAAAATATTCAAAAAGTTAAAAACAACAGTCAGGTAAACCCGAACAGCCGCAATTATTATCATGTTACAAAACGTGGTCTTCCCCTCAAAGATCCATATTAATACTTGTCAGTAATTATGTAGCATAAATTCTTATCTGTAAGAGAAAATATATAACCTTACTCAGGGGGCATTATAAAAAGCAAGATAAGTTGTATTCTTCATTCAATCCTTTAGGTTGTCTGGATTGCAACTGCCATATCCAGTAACATTCCCTCTGGTGTAGCTGCCTTTTTAGATCATAGCCTTATTTAGGTACCACTCTCTCCAAAATCTGCCACCTTAATTGTGCCACCCGATGGCCATGATTAAAAAAGTGTCTGGCCAACAACATCTCTTTTTTCTCCTTTTTAACCTTAACTGTTTCTTTTTTAGGACCCTCCGTAGGTCCAACTGGGGTTATTTCAGGTTTATAATTTCTTATAACTGATTTGTGTTCATATAGCCGTGTTTTAATGGATCTTGAAGTTTGGCCAATATACAATAGGCCACAAGGGCATTTAATACAGTAAATTACATTTGAAGAGTCACAGGTGTAATAGCCCTTCACTTTATGTTTAGTTCCAAGGGATGTGTGCATCACTACATCCCCAGGAATAATGCCACTGCAATGCCCACAGTTCCTACATGGGAAAGTGCCATGGGTTGTAATTGTGCTCTGAACCCCCTTTATCGGGTCTGTTTTAGACTTGATCAAATAACCTATATTTTTCCCCCTCTTATATGAAAAGAGTGGTGGTGACTGGAAAAGATGGCCAAATTAAGAATCGGCTTTTAATATCCCCCAGTACTTCAAAATAACCTGCCTGCACACCTTGGCATTAGAGTCAAAAGAAGTAACAAAGGGAATACGTGCTGTATCCTTCATCCTACCAGGTTTTCTCATTAAGGTTTGTTCCCTAGGTATCTGTTTCACCTCCTCCTTGATACTTAACAATTTTCCAGTATCATACCCTTTAGCAGAGAATTTGTTTACCATTTTTTCTGCCTCAATTTCAAATAATTCATTGGAGGAAGTGATCCGTTTAGCACGCAAAAACTGACTTCTAGGCAAACCCTTGAGGAGTCCTGGAGGATGAAAGCTGGTAGAGCTCAGTAGATTATTTTTATCTGTTGGTTTAGTATATACAGTGGTTACAAAGGAAGAATCCTTATAATTCACGTTTACATCCAAAAAGTGTATTTCTTTGGGATTAACCTCAAGTGTAAATTTGATTGTGCTATGTGCACTGTTCAAGTATTCTAAGAAATATTGTAATTCTTGTAGTGAGAGTGGTACCTAAACAAGGCTATGATCTAAAAAGGCAGTTACACCAGAGGGAATGTTACTGGATATGGCAGTTGCAATCCAGACAACCTAAAGGATTGAATGAAGAATACAACTTATCTTGCTTTTTATAATGCCCCCTGAGTAAGGTTATATATTTTCTCTTACAGATAAGAATTTATGCTACATAATTACTGACAAGTATTAATATGGATCTTTGAGGGTAAGACCACGTTTTGTAACATGATAATAATTGCGGCTGTTCGGGTTTACCTGAGTATTGTTTTTAACTTTTTGAATATTTTTGTAACATCAATTTTAACAGTGTTTTATCTTTTTGACATCAAATGGTTTTGTACACATTTATTTCAATTTTAGGTAATTGAATGATTCTGTCACAACATTGAATTAAGGAGCAACACTTTTATTGGACTACAAGTTATTGGACTTAATTGCCACACATTTGCACCAACCAATCACGCTCCTGCACTACCTTTATATGTTTTTCAGCACTTTGATTTTGTATGCTTGATAAAGGGGATCACCCCGAAACGTTGCACTGCTATACTGCATTAAACGTGCAAGGTACTCCTTGCTTTCTACAGTTCTGTGTGCCGGTGGACTTTCTTACCATCAAGTAAAAAGTTCCCAGAGTAAGAGGAATTCCCATTAGTCAGAACTTTCTGGATAATGGGTTTCCAAATAACAGATACCTGGTATTAGATAAATAATCATGTTGGTATCTCAAAAATGTTTTTTATATATAGACAATAAGGGCCAGATTTAATTCAGTGGTAATTCTACCAAGTTCCAAGTTTTCTGTAACTCTGGAGTTGTTGAGCACCAGAGGGGTGTGGGGAAGTGGGCTTTGTGCTGTAGGTGGATAGTGTGAACAAGTGGGTGGTTGGGTTGATGAGCAGGGAGCTGCAGGGAGGCCTGAACCTACTTTATGCTGTATGTGCTGGTGCACAAGCTGCTGAGCCCATCACAGCATTACAACAAATGCAATTAATAGTCTTTATGTGATTTTCCTTAAATACATATCTGGCCTTTTCAACTTTAATCTGTGCCATGTACCAAATGAACATTATTGGCACTGCAAATGTATTCAGTAACTACTCTCTTAAATGCATTTGCTTTTCCACTTTCAACGTCTCATTTTTCTTTTGAAATGAGAACTCTGGAACTCAGATTTAACATCCATTATGCACTAAAATAAGAACCATTAAAATATTAGACAAAGGTGTTTTATGCCAGAGAAAATTAACCTTAAATCTCATGTATGCTCTGAGTGGGTGTAAGGCCATAAAATCTATGTAACTAGAAGCATTTCTCTGGAACAGCGGGAAATGATGCCGGAATAAATAAATTTAATAATTAAACATGTCGTTGTTCATTTGCACTATTTAAGATCAGTTCTGTGCATGCTAAATTATGCAGGAGGAAGAAGTGCTAGTCAGCACTTTGTATTGTGAAAGCAGGATAGTTTAACAGAGCAGATCTTTGAAAGGCTTATAAAAATTACATATAGCATTACATATAGTGTAGTACCTGTCCTGCATTTAGTAATACTGGTATTTGAGGTTTGTCTGTCAAGTAGTATAAATTCAGACTCCTTTTTAATGTAAAGCAGCAACTGAATCCATTAGCTTAAAATGGAACACTCATTCTTGATATTATTTTAATTCTAAATAACTTTACAGTACAGATGCAGCCACTGGGATTTGTGAGTTAAATGCATCATGACTCAGAGTTAATTGAAGAAACTGTGTTATCTAAAGTCATCTTAACTCATTTAATGCATTTAACCTTTTCATTAGCATACCAAAGCACCATTGTTTTCAATGGTGAACTCTTTAATTAGATGGGATGCTGTGACACAATATTCTGTGCTAAGTGGGATAAATGGGATAGATGAGTTAAGTTTTTCTGTGTCAAATGCACAATCCAAAGTGGCTTCATCTGTATGTCATATTATGTAATACACGTTCCCGTTTTATTAGCCTTAATGTTAATATTTCATGCCACATGCACTGACTGAGGCATTTAAAGGCAAAATATTGCTTGTTATTGTTGTGAACAAAAACATTGGCAAAAGGAGTCAGTAGGGGTCATTAATGTAACATAAGTGCAATGTGCAGAGAAATTTTAGGTGCAATCTCCATGTTTTTTTCCTCACAATGCATTATTCCCCCCTATAATTCCAGTTTAATTGTAGTCACTGGGGTGAGAACAGTTGTAGGTGATGCCTTAATCCTCCTGTGTTTACTCTTTAGATTCAATTTTGAATACATTTTTTTCATTGTTGGGCTTTTGCCATTTCCAGAACTCGCTGTAAAAATCAGGCCTGGATTTGTGGAAAGGCCACCTAGGCCTGGGCCTAGGGAGGCAGGATTTTAGGGGAAGGCATGCTGCCCAGCCACACCCACATTGGTTCGGAAACACTGGGGATGCACAGGAGATACAATTGTTTTTTAAATTTCCCATGCATCAATCCCCATTGCTCCGGTTCTGATAATGAAAATTTGCGAATAAAGGGCAGAGTATGTGGGCGACGAACGGCAGTGGGCCTAGGGGAGCCCACTATGTAAATCCGGCCCTGGTAAAAATTAAGTCTACCCATGATTCTATCAATGCAGGCTTCTGTAGGAGCCCTTGAGCTACCTTCACAAGTGGCATTAAATCCAGTGTACCTCTACATCACTAGATGTAGGACAAAAGCCAGAATTCCATAAGAGATTGCTACTATGCTCTACCATTCCTCACTTGAAATCAGCACTATGTCATTATATCCACCACTGAGAATTATATGTTGCCTCTACCTACAGAGAGGATGCCCCCAAAATCTGCTACCTGCAGGAGCTGCATTTCCCACCATGAGAGAAGTCCAGTAGCTCTGCTGACGGTCCTGGATCTGCAGTGTCTCAATGATAGGAAATCCAGGCAGGCTGTCAACGAGCACAAGCAGTAGTGGTGTCTGTATCAATCAACCCACCGTGAACTCACAGGAGCGAACCTCCTTTCTCCCTCTTCTAAATTTACCTGTGCAGTGCTCTGGCAAGGTCCTACCACTGCTGTAACACAAAAATACATTATCATATATACACTGTTTTGATCCAGAGGAAGGCATTAAACCTAGCCTGAAGCCAGTGCCAATTATGTCTCAAGAGAGAGAAATTTCCTTGCTGAATGAATGTCAAGCATTTAACATGTTTATACTATGTAATGGTACTGACACAACAATATGCAGGAAAACATCCACATTCAGTTCACAAAATATGCAAAAAAAGCAGGGAGGGTGGATGGGATTTTTTCTCCCTGCTCAGAAGATAAGGAGGTGAACTGCTGACATCACATCCCTCTATTTCTCTGCCCCCAGCCCAGCTTTCCCCTGTCTTAACTCATTCCTTCTCACCCAATCACAGCTACATCTGATTGTGCCAATCTTCAAACTACAGATGCACTGAATCCAAGATTTGGTTCTGGATTTGACTTTTTTGGCAGGATTTTGCTGAAGCTTTGCAAATCTAATTTGCTAATTTGAAAAATATATTGATATTAAACTGGTACCACCTATACATTTTACCAAATTAAAATACAAGTGAACTAGAATTAAATCTAACTACCTAACAACACTCAGTGAATGCTTAACAAGAATCTTAAGCAATATATTCCTACAGCAAGGAATGAAATGTTATTACACCACTTCATTTTGTGAACATAATGGTTCAACCACTGCAGTTTAGATTAAGCAGGTATGCTTTCATACTTGCTTATAGAAAGATATTCTGAGACAGTTAAATCCTTCTATTTTATTCTTATGTATTAACACAATGCAGAGTTTATAGCACGATTTCATTCTTTCATATACATTAACAGGAATTATATTACATTATAGGAAATTGGCATAACTTTTTTTGCTGTATTTTAGTCTCCCCACACTTGCTACTCTAATAATAAAGGAACCTTTAAGACATAAAGGGGATAGAAAAAGGGCATCTAAATTCAAAAATGTAAATTCATGTAAATTTACCGAGGGTGCTTCTCCAAGCACTTTTGCAACTGTGAATACCTCAGGGAAGAGACCGATGTGAGTAATCCACAAAATCAGGGAAATGTTATAAAGAATAGCACATGATTATAATGATAAAAGCACATATAGAAACAACATTTAAAAATGTAGAACAAAAAATAATCATATTTATATATTTTAAATGTACCTTTACGAATCAAAGGGAATGGGATATCAGAAAAGCAAATGAATGGCACCTATATTGCTTGTAGAGTTTAACCAATTTTTTGTCTGCCTCTTAAAATGTAAAGAAACCAAATCCAGGATAAATAACTTATCCATACACTTTAGCCTTATCCATTGTAACTGACTCCAGGGTATCATGTACCACACTAATTGAGTAGAAAGGAACCAGAGGAGAACAGCATAGATCAATGAACAGAAAACGGTTAATAATTTTAATTGGTCTCATGGGGTGTGACCTACAATGGAAAACTTGTCACATACCAGTAGCAAATACTCAACATTTACAATACATCCAGCAGGCACTCTGGCACCAAATAAAGAAGCATCCAAGTATCCATGATGGCACATCTGAAGGATCTCATATCATAATAATGAGATGTCTCCTTAATCGTTTCTATTTTTAGTTTTAATTTGATAAAGCATCACATAGACAACTTTATAATGTAATAAACATACCATCAGCGAATCCTGTTTTTTAAAACAAACTTTCTAACTCCATCACAGTTCCTGTGGCATTAGAATTGCAAATGGGGTTTGGAGGAATGTGTAAGCTAAATCAAAGTTGCCCACTTACAAAGTCAGATTCAGGCTATGACTCAAGATTTACAGTACCTCTCCTTGATGTAGTTTTCATCCTATAAAATGGTTCTATGATCATTATCAATGGAATGGAACCAAAAAAAATCACTGCTTGTTTAAAATGTAGGTCATTTTTCCACTAGAAGAAAAAGTAGGTAATGAGAGACAGTCTAATACAAACAGAGAAGCAGGTGAATAAGAAAAAGCAGATGAGTAGGCTGATATGAGTATCATTCTATTATTGTATTAAAGGGGTGGTTCACCTTTACGGTAACTTTTATTATGTTATAGAATGACCAATTCTAAGCAACTTTTCAATTGGTTTTTATTATTTATTTGTTATAGTTTTATAGTTATTTGTCTTTTCATCTGATTCTTTCAACTTTCAAATGGGCGTCGCCGTCCCCTTCTAAAAAAACAAATGCTCTGTAAGGCTACAAATGTATTGTTATTGCTACTTTTTATTGCTGATCCTTCTATTCAGACTCTCTGCTATTCACATTCCAGTCTCTTATTCAAATCAATGCATGGTTGCTAGGGTAATTTGGGCCCTAGTTACAAGACTGCTTAAAATGAAAATTGAAGAGCTGCTGAATAAAAAGCAAAATAACTCAAAAACCGTAAATAATAAAAAATTAAAACCAATTGCAAATTATCTCTGAATGTCACTCTCTACATCATACTAAAAGTTATCTCAAAGGTGAACAACCCCTTTAAGGATTACACATTGATTTAAGTAGTTTGTTAATATAGCTGACTAGTGATGGGTGAATTTGCCTGCCGAAAATTCGCTGGCGTAAACGACCCGACACGTCAAAAATTTTGCGCCACGCGTCAAAAAACGTGCCACGACTCATTTCGCAAATTTTTTGCCACTTCTCGAATTTCGCTGGAAATTCATGTATTTTCAGCGAAACGGAATAGATTCGCCCATCACTATAGCTGACTGTAAACAGTAATCGCTGCTTGTTTGGCCAATGTTGATAGATGCCCCAATGTCTTTTATTTAGTGATGCACTGAATCCACTATTTGGGATTCAGCCGAATCCCCAAATCCTTTGTGAAAGATTTGGCTGAGTAGTGAACCAAATCCTAATTTGTGTATGCAAAGGGCAAGGGACATGAACTACTGATATCTGATTTTTCCTGCTTTTTTTTCCAGTCAAAACAAAATGCATGGTGAAATTCTAGCATAGTTTTGTGAACATTTTCACCATTGGCAAAAAAGCAAATTTCTTTGTGAAACTGGGCAAAAATGTTTGTGTTGCTAACAACCAAGTCATAGTGTATTATGAATATAACAATGTGTATTATATATATATACAGTAAAACAAATCAAACGTGTGTAATTGCACTTAGAACAATCTAATTATTAAAATTAACTTCTTACATAAACATAGGGGAATTCTCCAGAGAGCCCTGATTGCTTACATAAAACACTGCATGTCTTCATTAAAGTATTAATTGCAGTTCATATTGTCTGTGCAGTTTGTGCATTATCTGCTGTAAATGAACCCTTGATATCTCCTTGATATCTCAATGTATATCTTCTAGAAATGCACAGGGATAACCCTGGGTGGTCGATGCTTTACAACCATCACAAATATTGCTATGTCTGATATCAGCCTTATTAAAGTGACAGATGTTCAGGGAATAAAACCTATTAAACAGAACAGTGTAGATCTTCCTCAACACAAAGTTTATCAACATTTATCAACATTACTCACCTCCTTTTAAGCTCTATGAGCAATGATTGCGCTACCCTCTGCAAGAGTTTGGTATTTAAGTCTGTGTCTAATTTAAACCCTTAAATTTCTGTAATGAATAATCCATAAAGTAATTATCTCGTTAAGAAGCTATGAAACAGTTTGCTTTTAAATATTTGATGAAGGTCGTGAAAATATCATTCAATTTTTACTGTCAACTCAGGTTAAAGCAATCACTACTAACGGCCTTCCTGTTATCTTGTAGTAATTTGGCTAGATGTTTCACATTTTATTGGCTAAGGTAGAGATTCCATACATAGACCATTAGCAATCTATGTTGAAAATACACATCTCATCTACTGTACTTCAAATACAGCTGTGTATGCTGGCAGATAAAATTGAGTATGTTATGTTTAACAAAATGGGTAATTTTTTATTATAAATTCAACAATGATGTTATTTTTATAACTTTTAAGATAATGTTCTCCTCTAAGAATCTATGTGAACCATTACTATGGAAAGGATGAATGTGACTTACTTACTTACTTTCAGTAAAGATCATTTTGTTGTGGATGGAAAAAGTTTGATCATATTTTTAATATTGACTGTAATAGTAAGGAAATGTGCATGTCTTCTGTGAGCAGGAAAAAAACCTACATAATTTTGAGAAGCCATATAAGATCTAGATTTCAAAATGAAAATGGCTAGAGAATAAGTCACAAAAAAGTGATAGAAAAGCTGGTGAGCATTAACACATATATTTGTTACATAGGCGGCCCATGCCAGTCGGGAGCTCTAGGCAACCCAGCCAGTTCTTAGCCTCCACCTTGTTCACATGCTTGTGCACAATTGGCCATGGCAGAGTGCCCACCAGGGAACTGTGCATGGGCTTAAGGATGACTAACCCAGCATCACTCAGTGCTGCAAAGAATAAGCCTCAGTAGCCAGTCAATGAGGGGACAAAGCACGGAATAGGAGTAGGCAGCAGAAGAAGTATATGCCTGGCATCCCCCCGCCAATGCACCCTATGCATATGCCTCTTCTGCCTACCCCAAAACAGGTTATCTATCTATCTATCTAGTTTGTTTTTAATAAATAGAGATTTTACTTAAAATATTTTTTTGAACTATGGATTCACAAGGCACAAGTATACTCAAGTGAACTGTGTGCTTTTGCTCAACAGAAACAAAATAAACAGGGATTGTGGTTTTTCTATTGTGCTTGTATTGAAAATATCCTTATTTCTGCACTAACACAGCATTGTGCTGCTTCTTACTAGTAGTTAGGCAGGTTTAACATGATGAACATGTCTTTTTTTTTTTTTTTTAAACCAAAGTTGCTATCTCTTCCCCTGCCCCTGCAATAAGGAAAGTTTGTTTAGAAAGGAAAGCCCTGGAACTATAAATGCAGTGACTGTATGAAAGGTGATCCGAATGACCAACAGCCAGATTACACTGGTTTATGTTTAAAGATTAGTAGAATCAGATGTAGCTGTGATTCAGTGAGAAGGATGAGTTTAGGCAGTGGAAAGCTGGGCTGGGCATGGATTAATAGAGGAATGTGATGTCAATGGAAGAAGCAGCTCACATTCTTATCTTCTGAGCAGGTAGAAACATCCCACCCACCCACCCTTGTTTTTATTCTTTATGTTCTCTTATTTCATATTAATAACTGAATGTGGATATTTCCTGAATGCACTGTTATATTGTGATTTCCATACCTTTTATATAGTAAAAACATCAGCCTGCATTGTATTCATCCATGTTGATTCTGAATGCTTGATCCAGGGAATGTTTCTGACCCCCACTGGGATCAGGAAGGAATTTTTTTCCCTCTTAAAGGAAAGCTATACACCGAAAATTAATTTTTGAGCAAATATCAAATCAAGTGACATATTAAAGAATCTTACCTACCTGGTATATATATTTAAGTAAATATTGCCCTTTTACATCTCTTGCCATGAACCACCATTTCATGATGGTCTGTGTGCTGCCTCAGAGATCACCTGACCAGAAATATTTCAACTCTAACTGTAAAGGGAAGAAGTGTTGAAGCAAAAGACAGAACTCTGTCTGTTAATTGGCTTGTGTGACCTAACTTTATAGTTTGTTTGGTGTGTTTGTGTGCACTGTTGGATCCTAGGAGGCTGTCCTTATTTTTTAAAATGGCTATTTTCTATTTATGATTACCCAATGGCACATACTACTACAAAAGTATATTATTATGAAAATGGTTTATTTACACAAAGCAGGATTTTACATATGAGTTGTTTTATGCAATATCTTTTTATAGAGACCTACATTGTTCGGGGGGTATAGTTTTCCTTTAAGGTATAATTGGCAATGGCTTCAGGCTGGTTTTTTGCCTTCCTCTTTATCAAAACAGTGGATATATGATAATGTATTTCAAGTTTTTTCACCGCCGAGGTACGACCGTGCCAGTATACTGCACAGGTAACTTTAGAAGAGTGAGAAAACAGGTTCCCTCCTGTGACTGATCAGTGGATTGATTAATATAGACACTGCTACTGCTTGTGCTAGGTGATGGCCTGCTTAAATTTCCTATCATCATCATCAAGACTCAAATTTAGGGCTGCCAGCAGGGTTGCTGAACTCTCATGGTGGGAAATGCAGCTCCTGCAGGTAGCAGAGTTTGACACCATCCTCTCTGTAGGTAGAGGTAGCCTAATACTCAGTGGTGGATATAATGACATGGTGCTGATCTCAAGTGAGGAATGGCAGAGCATGTAGTGACCTCTTATGGAATTCTGGCTTTTAATAAAATGATGTGGCCTTTTTACAACATTTCTGTCTCCTGCTGCTTCATTAAGGTATCTAACAATGGGGCTCAATTGCATGGCTGAGGGTGAAGGGTCATTTGAGGAGTCCCATTATCAAGGGAAAACTAAATCTGTAAGAAATTAAATTAACATTTACCTTGAAAGAAATAGCTAAACTATAGATATTTCTTTATTATAGCATTTGCAAAAATATATTAGCACAAGCCTTGATTATTGAGCTTATAATAAACAGGAGGTGTATAATGCCCCTTTACGAGCTGTATCTTTTTAAAAGGACTAGCATGGGAGTTTCACCCTTTTCACAAAACTAAAGAACATTAGATTGCCTGTTTTGTATATGATGACCTTTTCACTTTTTTCAACGATCTAAAGCAGCTAGAGATCTGGATAAAGATTCCCAAAAACTGTTATTTTTTACACTTATTTAGATCATTTCTTCCATGAATGTTTTCAATTTCCTTATCTTCATTATTACCTACCAATTTTCATAGCTTATTCCTCATTTGCCCCCCTTCTCTTATACATGAGCTTCTTCAAGGGTTCTAACACCCAGACATTTTTACCTGCACTCCACTGCGTTGCGCTTTCTTCCGTTCAACTGCAGGGGAGCGCAGGAGTAAACACAGTAAATTATTTTGAAGGGGGCTGTTGCGTCCCAACCTGCGGTTGGTGCTTACATGCGTCCTGCAAAATAATTGACTGTGTCTGTGCTTCCCTGTGGCTGAATGAAAGAAAGCACAACGCAGGGGAGCGCAGGTAAAAACGGCCATGTGTAAGAACCCTACCTCTCTCTCTTAATAGCTCACCCCATATCCTCTCACATCTTCCTGAATCCAAAGGTTCTATAAAAAGTTGACCAGGATTCGTCCAGAAGTCTTTTTAAGGCCAGCCCTCCGAGCACACCTGGCTGGAACATTTATTTGGTCTCTAGTACTGTGGCAGTGCCCCTAACTAGTTGCTTAGCTCTTATCCTGTTCCTATTATTCCTGCCTTGCCTTGTCCTTCCTGCCATAACCATGTACTGACCTTGCTTGTTCCTGATTCCTGTTCTGCCTTGCATTTCTCCTACTGCTTCGCTCTCCAGTCCTCTCCTCCTGCTCTCGCTCTCCAGTCCCCAAGATCTACGCCTGCACTGTCCTGTCCCAATCAGTCTGTTCCACTCCTGCTCCATTCAGTCTGCAACTGTCCTGAGTTGTTGCTCTTTTCATCCTGTTTATCCAGTCCTCCTGATCTTTGCCCTCTCCGTCCCATTCTGTTCCAGTCTGACTAAGCCCTCGTCTCCTTGTTCCTTAGCTGTTCCCTAGGCACAATCTGCCCTTGCAATATGTCAGGCAAAACCTAGTAGGAAGTTCACCTTGCTATAATCTGTCCAACAATCATCCACGGTATGCCAGCAATTGCGAATATATATATATTTTTCAATAATTTTATTCCATCCTGTGGTACAAAATGTGTGATGCAAAGGAAATGCTTGGATATTTTGTGAATATTTATTTTAATTCTTTTTCTATTTCATTCCTTTTCTAACTAATAACCAATAGTTATAAAGTTATCGTGGGGATGAACCCAACTGAAGGTTTACAGTTGGTCTTGTGGTGGTAGGACCTTGTCTGAGTACTGCACAGGTAAATTTAGAAGAGGGAGAAAGGAGGGTCTCTCCTGTGACTGCACAGTGGGTTGATTGATACCGACGTTACTACTGCTTGTGCTAGGTGATGGCCTGCTTGGATTTCCTATAATCGTCACACTATGCTCTGCTGCTCCTCACTTGAGATCAGCACTGTGTCATTATCTCCACCACTGAGTATTAGGCTGTCTCTACCTACAGAGAGGATGGTAGCAACTCTGCTACCAGCAGGTGCTGAATCTCGCACCAGGAGAGAAGTTCAGCAGCCCCGCTGCTTGTCCTAGGTGACAGCCTACTTGGATTTTGACCAACAGCAGGGCTGCTGAACATGTCTCATGGTGAGGTTGCTACCATCCTCTCTGTAGGTAGAGACAGCCTAATACTGGGTGGTGGAGATAATGACTTAGTACTGATCTCAAGTGAGGAGCGGCAGAGCATAGTAGCGATCTCATGGAATTCTGGCTTTGAATATTGCCTTGGGGGGGAGGCTGGCAAGGTCCTATTTATTTGATATAATGTGAATAAATGCTGTGGCCATTTTCACCATTTTCTGGCTCCTAGTGTAACAATAGGGTTCAATGGGATGCCTGAAGGTGAAGGGTCAATTGAGGAGTCCCCTTGTCATGTTTCTTTCTTAGAAAATGACCCGATAACTCCAGTGTCACAGTAGGTTAAGACTGTACTTGTAAAAAGGAACTAAAAGGAATCAATTTGCATTTGCATCAGCAACAGATATATGATCCAATTGCTTATGCACAATATGTAATTCACACCTCTAAAAAATTTTTAATTCACAAACAGAACAAAGCTGACACCAATACAGGTCAGATGATTTTATTGGGTATCCTCAGGGATACAGCACCTATAAAACGCTGCCATGTAAGCAATTTCATTGCCACGTTTGTGTACTTTTGTTATAATACATCTGCTACAAATACAATGCTGCAGAGTTTCACACTGCAATTCCACAAGCTCCAAATTCTAAAGTAAGAGCTTTACATTCTCCAGCTTTGTTAATATTATAGAGACTGAAATAAACCAAAATGACCACAGCTCTGTAAATACAGTAACTCCAATCAGGGTTTGTAAACCTCCACAGTGCAACTGAAAGTTGTATGTGCACAGGTTTTCTCTTAAACTTTAAGCAGTGGTACAATATGAGCAACATTTTAATCTGTGTTTACATTATTTTGCTGGTGTTAAGTACTTTGCAATTTGCACCTGTCAGATCTGCATTCTGCACCTTGTGTCAGATTCCCAATACAGAGTTGGGTGCAAAGCAGAAGGTGTGCTGAGAAATGGTTAGGTGCAAGTACTTTATTTATAGGGTTGCATTGGCTAAATGAGCAGATATTCCTAGAGGAACAAGTAGATAAAGGTGCTTTCTGTTGATCATATGATGCTGAAAATGAAATACTAGTTATCTGATATTCAGTTGACAATTACAGAGATGTGCTAATGGCTTGAAAATGGGTTGAATAAGCATTTTGCATATGCAGTACACCATCATAGCTGAATAATACATCTCTTGTCTGTGTGCTGGTAAATAAGGTAAATAAAGTAACATAGTACCACACTCAATGGTAATATTTGTGGAAAAAAATCAAGATTTATTGAAATTTCTTTTCTCAATAATTTTTTTTTTTACAAGTATTCCTGATTGCAGTACTATGTTACTTCATGCCCATATGACACCAGCAAGCACTTCTTAAAAGTGGGCAATGCACAATTAAAATTTGCCATGCATTAACAATTTAAAGGACCAGTAACATGACATTTAAAAAAAAAATTGTTTGTATATAATGAAAAAAAAACCACCAAGAGACATTTAACTTTAAAATCGCAAAATCGTTATTAAGAAATATCTTACCAATAATTTGCTTGCATTCTTTTGCCTTTTCTGAAGTGGAGTGCAAGCGGAGTATCAGTAAGTTATTTCTTAATACATACTTTGGGATTTTAAAGTTAAATATGTCTTGGTGTGGTTTTTTTTGTTATATACAAACCTATTTATTTAAAAAAAAAAAATCATGTTACTGGTCCTTTAAGGAAGAGTATTACTTTGCCAAATGCTAATTTGTATTCTTATTTGTGCAATTTTTTTTGCTCTTTGCTACTTTTATTACATTCCCCCAATAAAGCCTAACACTAGTTAGTCAATATCAATGACAAATTTACTTCCTTGCATATAAACCCATCTCAACAGCTCTTGGTAAGACAGTGCTAATGTCCTACTAAAGGTGCATTACTCACTGGGCCACTGAAGTGTTACTTCAATAGTGCAGTGAGAGGTCCTCTCTACAGTAAATCTGGACATCTAGGAGTTTGACTTGCATCTGATCATTCCTTAGGAATGATGTTCCAGTTGTCTTCTCCAGGTAATGGGTAACTTCCTAATGGAGAAGATGTTTTTTGTTTGGATGTCTTCATATGTTCTTGTACCTTTTCCCTTGCGGGAATCAGTTCAGGGCTACTCACCTCTTTCAGCAAGCATCCATTTGTTGTCCCTGCCTTGTGCCAGTCAGATATAAGTTACATGGGGGCTGCAAATCCCAGCACACAAAAAGGCACATTGGCTAAATATGAAGAACTATTGGAGCCATTCAGGCACAAAGTCTTATTTTTATCTTGACCTATTTAGGCTGCTCATTTGAAAGTGAACACAATATTGAATCTTAAATAAAAGGTACAATTATTATTAACAATGGATTTAAATCAGCAAGTTGCATGACAGCAATAGTAGATTGACAAATGCACTATTCAACCTTACTATGTATTGCTGGGCCAGTTAAACTATTATACAGCAGTTATTCATTACTCTGGCAATATGTCCAATCCCTTTTCATATAAATGTCACGCATGTTTCACAGGTGTATGTTGCCCTGTATGTGGGTTTGGAGGTGACAGTTTATAGTTCATTCCATTGCAATTCTATTGGCTGTACTTTGGTTTAATACTTACATTGCTATTTCTAAATAGTTCTGAATATCTATGAATCTCTATCTATCTATCATATGTTTAGAGGTTATAATCCAATGAAGAAATATATATCCCCTTGGTATATTTCATTGTGAAGGTGTTCGGTATTCATTTGGGAGAAGAGCAGGTTATTAACCAGGAACTAGGCCAGATGGGAAATACATTTTTACAACAGGGTTATAACCCTGCAATGATCCAGGGAACTAATGAGAAAGCAATGACTGCATGAAAGGACATGGCTGAAATTAGCTAAACAGCCAGCAAGGAGAAAGAATGAAAAGGGAATTGCTTTTCTTTACTATTACTTCAAATACATTATCAAAATGACAAACACTTTCTACCTCCTGATAATATTCACAAAAATATAATAGTGAAAAGGAATCAAGTCTGTGGTCTATGTGCATGTGTACACTGTATACAATTCTTAATTCCATATCTTAAAACAGCCAAGTTAATTTACTTTTATGGTTTAATGAGCCAATTGTCTAATTTGGGAGCCTTTTTAAACTCTATTATCATTTGATACTTGCTGTATGCCAAATCCTTTTCTGTCATGTTAGTTAAGCAAAATAAACTTTACTTACGCAATATAAATGATAGTTTCTTCAGACTTGGAATTCAGCAAGAAGGCAGGTACCATATTGTGAACATTGTTATTAAGTCTTTTATCATGTACTGTATTGTATGTCTGTGTACAGGCTACACAATTATGGGTGTATAGTGATAGCTTTTAAATGCTCAATGTAAAATGAAAGTAACATGACTGGAAAGCCAGGTTATAATATGAAGTTCCCCCGAAACACTTAATTTTTTCTTAAGAAGGAGGCTCAGCCCTTTGAAAAAGCCTAGCAATTGTATTAACTATGAGATTTCTAACATATTGCCCCCCACAAGGAATTTATGTTTTCTTGTCCTTTTATCATATCGCCTATCCCATGTGTTTTTAATATGCAATAAAATGTAAATCTATCCTCATAAGTTACCGCTGCTGATGTCAGAGGTCACCATTAAGAGAGAGCAGCACTGGTAGGGCCAAAGCTATGTTTGTGCCACAGCAGTGACAGCGTATGCAAAGTAGGGTTTAGATTCCATTTGGGTTTCAAATTAATCTTTTATGAAGGATTTGGGATTCTGCTGAATCCCAAAAACGAGGATTTGCTGCATCACTAGTCCTGGAAGCATGTCCATGTAATGAACATGAATGAATTTGCTAGGAGTGGAACATAATTGTAAAGGTTCTGGTGAAGATGGGATTTTGGAGGTTTGGGGTGCCAGCATGGGCAGTAAACACTGTGAGGACTCAGAGAGGTTCTAGTGCTGGGAGTTGTGCTTCAGAGTGAAGAATCTGGAGGGATAGCTGCTGTAGTTTATGGGAAGCAGAAGAGATTTGTACTTGGAACCAAAGGTATCAGACAGTATCTGATTCACAGAGCTGTGCAAAATTGTACCTCATACAGTAACTGCTACTTTGTAATAAAATATTCACAATGTGAGAATATAAAAATGTTAAAAGCTTTTGGACAGCAGTATCTGTCTTCAAATGAAGCATATTTGTATCAATGTATTTATGCCAAGCAGCACTCTGGGAATCTTAGGAAGTTGAAATTTGCTCACAGTTAACATTTGCATGCCATCTGCAAGGAACATATTTGGGCTTTGGATATATGCTCACAGATAATTTTAACAAAAACTATCACAGAGAATATATACAAAATTTTACCAACAGGGTTATTAGTGGGACGATAGAGTCAGTGGTGATGTGAACTCCCAAAAGAGTATGTGTGGTTCACACGAAACATGTTAGGAAGAGGATTGTCCAGTAAATAAAATAGCTTTTTAATATTACAGATACCGACTGATCAGTAGAGTGCATGTCACAAGGGTTCTGTATTGAATATATACAGTGACCAAAAAGATGTATATTGTTAATGCAAATGTGAATTTTAGATCAAGGCCAAATGATGAATATGTATATTAACTCAAGGGACACCTCTTGAGGATACATTTGAAAAGTGCAATGTGCGAGAGAATATTGGAGGCAGTAAAAGCCAGAATAACTGATGTTTGAAGGTACAAGAGTCCAGTTAGAAAAAGGTGAACATAGCTATGGGGCAGGCCAAATATTTAAAAAAAGGAATATAGAACAATGGCACCATTTATATTTAACTTGAAAGCAATGGAAATTGCTAATGTTCAGAAAATTGCACTGGGAATTCTGCTGAGTATGAAGAGTAGGGTGCTGGAAATCAGGAAATATTATGCACAATTCCAACTAAAAAACCCGCTGTACATACTATTCCCAAACAATATGCACAATGTATTAACTGAAGTAGCTTACTGTTCTTTACCAACAAAAGATTTTATGTCTCTATAATCCTCAGCTTTTGTTTCCCACTCTTTGTTCTTTTACAATTTAGTAATTGTTAAAATTCTTTATTCTGTGTATTTTTTGTAATGCTAAGAATTTAGCTTTAGTTATTCAGTAAAATGGTAAGCATAGTTCCCCTGGGGTGTGGAGCTTAAAATGTGCACTTGAAAGAGGCATTATACTTATTAATTGTAAATTTCAAAGCAACACTTATAGTGCTTTTTATGAAAATAAGTACTAAAAAGTCCAGCTTACAAAAGTAAGTAACAGATAAAGCCAAACAAACATACTGCTATTTTTTAGTTTGTCCATTGGAGTTCCCTGTTTCATTAGAGTGGATGGCTAAGGTTTACCTGCTTGATCTAATGAGAAAGTCAGAACTACAAATAAATAGTGATGGGCGAATTTATTCGCCAGGGGCGAATTCGCGGCGAATTCCCGCGATTCGCCGCTGGCGAATAAATTCGCGAAACTACAAAAAAAATTCGCCCAAAAAAATTTGCCGCGCAAAAACGACGCAAACACGACGCGACGCGCGTCAAACACGACGCAACTCGCGTCTAAAATGACGCGCGACTCGTTTCGCGAATCGACGAAAAATTCGCGAATTTCTCTGGAAATTCGCAAATTTTTCGGCGAAGCGAAACGCGCCCGTTTCGCCCATCACTACAAATAAACAGTACAAATAAACATCCCAAATAGTGATGGGCGAAACGGCAAAAAATTTATGTTATACTACTAAGGGTTTCAGACAATTTTTGGCTTTTTCTGTCCATCAACACATACATCCATGGTACATGTGTACGAAAAAAGTTTTTCCTCAAGAAAACAAAGAAAGTATGACCTCCATAAGTGAGTAATTCAATAATGTGGAAGTTTTATCCTTGAAAAATTAGATTATGGTGGGAGATAGCTTCCTTTGAAAAGTACTTTTCACTAAAAATGATACCAAGTGGTCTAAGAATTAAAAAATGCCTGACATCTTTAAACAGTGACAATGAATTTAAGGATCAATGGGATAAAACAGTGGTTGGTCGGAGGAACTTTATATTTTTCAAGATGGTAAATCCTACTCTGATTATTTATAGTGATGGGCGAATTGGGGGTGTTGGCTTCGCGGAATTTTTGCAAAATTCACGAAACAGCGAAAAATTTGCAAAACACTGATGCGTCTCGTTTTGGACGCACGCGTCCATTTTTCAGCATCGCCGTCCGTTTCTTATTTTAATCACAATGGTCTTAATTTAAAATTCATTGATTAAATGAATTAACTTTCTATCAATTTTTTGGACATCACCCTCTATACTGAAAACAATTCTATTATTACTACAATTTATAGGAAACAATGTTCACTAAACACAATTCTTAATGCTAAACCATGTCACTCAAAACCTTTGACTAATAATATACTGTATAGTCAGTTCTTCAATCTGCTCAAAAAATGAGGAATTCATTTTTAAATCTAAGGACTTTCACAAGAAATTGTCACAAAGAGGTTTAAAATTTGAATTTCAAAGTCATTTTGGGCTACTTCGAATCGAATAGCCCAAAATTTGATTCAAATTGAAAAAATAAAAAAACGAAATTTGAATTTCAAAGTACTGTATCTTTACTGTATCTTTAAATTCCTTCGAATTCAAACTTCACCACCTTAAAGCTGCTGAATTGCCATTTTAGCCTGTCCTGAAAGTGCCAAAAATTGTTCAAATTGTTCAAATGCATTGTTCGATTTGAACAATTCGAACAATTTCAATAAAATTCTTTCCAATTGTTTGAATCGAAAGATGCATTTGAACAATTCAAACAATTTTAATTTGTTTGGCCCATTTTGGATCTAAAATGCCTTTAAAAAAAATTATATGGTCGAATTTTGATGTTTTTTAACTTCGAAATTCGACCATTAGTAAATCTGCCCCTTAAAGAAACACTACATGATAAATTTCAAAATTCTAATTTTTTGCAAGTTTGAATCGAATTTAGACTGTTTCCTAGTCGAGCTACACAAAAAAAAATTTTAATTTGAAAATTCACCTCGACCTTTGATAAATCTACCCCCTAAAATACAACTCTTCATTAATTGTAATACAAAAAAATGTTGTTTATTTATTAACTTGTAATGTGTCAGAAACAATATGTGGGTCAAACCAGCCATTAATTGAAAGACAGAATTAGAGGACATATACTTAACATTACAAAAGAAAATTGTGTAATCCCTGTAATAGGAATTGATAAAATTGTTCAAAGGTTTGAGGAGGTATAGAACTTCTATTAAAAAAAGTAGCTAAATGGATCTTTAACCTAGGGACCAGGCAACCACTTAAGTTAAACTTTGAATTTGATATCTCCTGCTTTATTTAATGAAGCCACCTGTATATTAGCATAGCATTATTTACTTTGTATTTTTACATTGTGTACACAACTTCTTATTAGTGCCTTCTCCTTTAAATATCTTGTATTTGTCTAAAGAAAGTTAGCCTATGATTTAGTGTCCATGGGTGACATGAAACGAGTAAGGCTTTTTCATTTTTATACATAATGTAAAATGAAACTTTTTTTATACTAGTTAAATGTTGGCTCTGGTTCCTACTTACTGGTATTCCATATTGGTACCTACCTACAATCAATTTTCTGTGAATTACTTCATGACTTACTTCCCTTTACTCAAGGTATGGGGCATGAGCACCCGGACCCACCACTGAAAGCGGTAAGCTTATACAATAGCCTAAAGCTGGCCATAGACGTAACAATTACGATCTTTCTCGGAAAAGATCTTTCCAAGAAAGATCGTTCGTTTCAACACACACGTGTAGAGCTGAATCGTCAAATATACAGGTATAAAACAATAGAATTCTTCTTGTATCTGACGATTCAGCACTAACAATGGCCGATGTTCAGGGAGCTTTCAAAGGCATCCGATCAAAATTTTCCGTCCAGTCCGATCAACCAGCCGACCGATATCTTAATCTTCTGACGATGTCGGTCGGCTCATTTCCCACCATACACGCACCGAATATCGTACGAAAATTCGTTTCGTACGATATTATCTGTGCGTCTATGGCCACCTTAAGGATTTCAGCTTCTGATGTTTTAGAAATGTATTCTACATGACCTTGGAAGGTTTGAGATGGAGTATTTTTTGTCTGACTTTTACCTACAATAAGGATTAATTATATCTTAGTTGGAATCAAGTTCAAGATGCTGCTTTGTGATTACAGTGAAAAAAGGAAATGTGTTGATTAAAATGTAGTCTACTGGATCTTCTTTAATTTGGAGCTTTCTGATTACCAGGTTTCTAGATTACCAGGCTTGTCTTCGAGTTCATTCACATGACACAATTTGCTATTCCAAAAGCTGTAGTCATTCTATGATACAGGTATCCCATGATAAAATCTAAGTTGTTTCTAATTGGTAGTGGAGAAGAATGGAGAGATAATTGATATTGATTGACAATTTATAATGGATTAATAGATTTCCAAACATTTAGGGGTTTATTTACTAAAACTTGTTTTTGTTTTCATATTTTACAAATAATTAAACTCCAAAAAATGTTTATATTTTTGGATATTGTATAAATTAGTCTCTGATTGGCGCTTCTCTGGACCTCATGAGATGTAAACTCTTTTGGGTAGGGCCCTTATTACCTCTTGAATTGTTTACTGGTGTTTGTTGCATGAGAATGAAGGTAGACAGGGCCAGTGTAGTTTAAATAGTCAGGTCCAGTCTAGTTTTTGAATTGGAGGAAGGTGGAATGAATTGCAATGTTGTTCTTTATTATTTTAGCAACAAGAACTAGTGCTTGTCACATAAGTCACATAAGGATCATTCTTGTATGAATTCTAGCTACCGACCCCCTACTACATTGAACAACGGACAGTATATATAATAAACTCAAGCACCAATTCCAGGGTAATTGAGACATGATTTTCTCCTACAGTACCTAATATCCATGGACTAAAATAGTAATTAGTAAATAGTAATTTCAATACTAAGGCAAAACATTAGGGGACATAATATAAGGTACAATGTTTGTTACAGGTCTATTAACAAGAAACAAATGTCAGGTAGTACTGTGGAACATGAAGGCTCTGTATAAAGGATAATAACAGTATCAGTTAAAAGCAAATAATGGTTGTTGTAGTTTACTAGACCTGATAAAATAATTCACATTTTACTACATTTCCCCTTTTATCTGATAAAAGTGTGTTGCTACATGTTAGCTTTTGCTGTAGATACAGTATATTTAAGACCATTCTGGACACCTTTGCTATCTAACTGTTCAATATATGTCAGATTCTATTTACACCTCATGCACTGTCCTAATTTAGACTCTGTTGGTAAATTCCTAGACTTCCATTTGTAACTCTGCATTTAAGTCTTGCAGCACTGCATCAGAGCTATTAAAGTGTTTACAGAGTTCTTATCAGCATCACATCAGAATCTCTTGATTTGCTTCTAATGATTTTAGCTTGCACTTTATCATCTCCCGTTGCGACAGGATGCTGACTGTAACTGATACAGAAGGATTTTTTCTGCGGAAGGCTCAATGTGAAGTCCTGTGGCTTGTTTTTTTGCCTGGTGTAAAATGGTTTCCTATTCATTCTAAGAGTGATTTCAAAATGTCATTGAGATTTGGATGAGCAGGATGAATGGCAAAAATAGAAAAGCTGCTTGCAAATTAACTGTAAACACAGTGTAGTATCGTCCATGTTTAAGTTGCTTGACAATGTCAGCAGGCATTTGTGGGAGCATTTTGCTTGTTTATAAATTCATGGATAGACTCCACTTTAAATACATTCAGATTCAGATTTTGTCACATATAAAAACAAAAACATAAATGATGAATGTGAAAAATGACATTCAGAGAAAGATAAGTAATCTGATGCTAGTGGATTTCTGATGCTTACTATAGTGAAAGTTTGAGGAAATTTACATGTGCATATTTACAGGTACTTTACAGGTATCTTTAACTTTTAATATGGGTTTCGAAAATTGCATTAAAATGTCTACTTACTTTACTCATGTCAGATAAATGTTAATTAAAGTTTGCTAGGTTAGCATCAAGAAAAAAATATACTTTTTGTGGCCCTGCAATGACCTTTGTTGATTATTTAAGTATGGTTATCTATGAATGGTATGGAGATTATAAATCTTTTGCTTTACTCTCTGCCCCAGTGAAGCTTACAAACCAAGGCCCCTAGTGCCTATTACACAAACATTGTGGAGTCGTTTATTTTTATCTGTATCTAGTTAATCTGTCCGTATGGAGCACTGGAGGGAAATGGAGCACCCTGAAGAAACCCAAGCAGACATATAGACTCTTGCAGATTTTACCTGTGCTTGCAGAAAATCTAGTACCGCAGAGCAGTAAGGCAATATATTACATTGCAAGGCTAATTTGAAAAATAGGAGAAATTACATGGAGTTCTTCTTTATAAATGTTCGTGGCATGAAGGGCACTTTGTTGCCAATGGGATATTGCACTCCAACCTTGGCAACAAAGTTACCGAAAACATCTTTTCAATGGGAAAAACATGAATCGCTGCAGGTAAAATATATGTCATATAATGGAACAAAATTGTCTTCAATGAGTTATTTTCCGGTGTTTGTCCCATTGTGGGGAGCGTTTCATAGATAAATCCATATTTATTTAAATGCATCAGTTAATAGTGCTGTTCCTGAAGAATTCTGCATTGAAATCCATTTCTCAAAAGAGAAAACAGATTTTTTTATATTTCATTTTGAAATCTGACATGGGGCTAGATGTATTGTCAATTTCCCAGCTGCCCCAAGTCATGTGACTTGTGCTCTGATATACTTCAATCACTCTTTACTGCTGTACTGCAAGTTGGAGTGATATCACCCCCTCCCTTTCCCCCACCCAGCAGCCTAACAAAAGAACAATGAGAAGGTAACCAGATAACAGCTCCCTAACACAAGATAACAGCTGCCTGGTAGATCTAAGAACAGCGCTCAATAGTAAAACCCATGTCCCACTGCGTTCCATTCAGTTACATTGAGAAGGAAAAACAACAGCCTGACAGAAAGCAGTTCCCTAAAGTGCTGGCACAAGTCACATGACCGGGGCAGCTGGGAAATTGACAAAATGGCTAGCCCCATGTCAGATTTCACAAAATGAAATATAAAAAATCTGTTTGCTGATCTGTTTTGAGAAATGGATTTCAGTGCAGAAGTCTACTGGAGAAGCACTATTAACTGATGCATTTAAAAAAAAAAAACATGATTTCCCATGACAGTTTCCCTTTAAGCAAAAAGAAAGCAGGACATGTCAAAAATAAAACAAATATACAATAATAAAATTGCAATAACAAAAATATAAACAATCATAATGACCTTTCTATGACTCATATGAGTCACCTAAACCAGGGTGAATACTCAAAGAGGGGAAACATTAATATCTGGCTATATAATATTAGTAAACAATTGCAGAAGGGGGTAGAATTTAATGCAGCTCTTTGGGATATCTTGATACCAAGATAGGATTTTTTTTGTCAAAAAAATTTAATATGCTCTAATATTTGTACTTTTGCTATTTTCCCGCTTTCTCAAAAGTAGTTTCTGTTTGTAACTGCAGCACTTAATAAATACCTTGCTTTTCATACTCTCAGGCCGCACTATCCCTTAACAGCATAAACTCTTTACAGGAATCTAATTAGCAAGGCCTAGTTTTTAATTGTGCTGGGAGTGTTGGCCAGTTCAAAATGTTCAGAAAAGAAATTATACAGCTATAGCAAATTCTTCTTACGTTTGTAAGCAATATCATATTATATGTGATATTATTATTATATCATAGATAGTCTAGTGTACTGAGGACAACTGTAAATCCAAATTTAAATGCATATTTTCCCTTTATCTTATTGCAGATAGAGTTACATTATCGTAAATCTACCTCAAACTGTCACCCTTTGAGTCACCTAGAATGTTCTCATTCTCTGTATACTTCCCTGAATGTCATATTCGATTTTTTATAGAAATTGTTGAGTAAAATATAAAAGGGATAGATGATTTATGTAACATATATCAGTGCCTAATAATAATTTAATATTCTCTGTTATGTATGTTCTGTGCCAGGGTGTATCATAATGAATTCTCCAAAGCTTGTGCCAGTAAATTTCACTTCAAGAGATGCTTCTGTGTCCTCTATGGGAAGTGTTCCATCTGCTACAGCCTACAGGGACTGAGACCAGCAGGACTTTAACATCTGAGTGGGTTGGATGCTGTAGTGAGACAATTCTGCTTTATTCTGATTTTCCGTGTAATGTTTCCCGCAGTAGACTGGCAGCAGTTTGAAATATTGGAAATAAATGTCATTGCACATCTGTGATCTAGAAAAGCATGAACGTCCTAACATTACATTCACAGAGTGTTTGGTGCATGTTTATACACATACACTGACACCAAATAGTATCTTTTGAAGGAAAGCATCCTATGTTTATTTGGATAAAAAAAAAAAGTTGCCATTTTACAGTGCTCATATCATATTTTTTGTAGATTTCATTGCTTTAAAGAACATTCAGCAGTTTCATTGAAGATTTAAATGGATTATGTCATGATTTTTATGTTGTAGTTTTTATCTCTAAATTACACTGTTTGCACTGAAAATAATTCATGCTACAATATAAAATTGAATTCTTGAACCAATAAGTGCATTTTTAGTTGCCATATTGGTTTGTAGGCAGCCATCTCATTTTGTCTGGTCATGTGCTTTCAGAAAGAGCCAGAACTTGATGGAAATGCTTTCTGGCAGGCTGTTGTTTCTCCTCCTCAATGTAACTGTGATGAAAACATACCCTGGTGGGCTTGCGTTATGGCGGCAATGCCCGCCACGCGGCTCCTCTTCCGTGTTGCAGGCTTCCTCCTAGTGTGCATGCGGCGTGCACTTCCGGTTTTTATAGGTGCATGTGCGTTGGCGTTATTATGCCAGCACGCAATTTTGCGATATTCAAATATATTTAAAGGTACATTTGGCATTTGATCTTTGCCCGTGATAGGTTCTCATACCTGGTGCTCAGTACTTGTTTCCAGTTTGTTCCTGACCTTGCTGTTGTTCCTGATTCCCTGTGTTTGACCCTGCCTGGCTTCTGACTACTCTTATCTCCGTTACCTGACCTTGGCCTGAAAAGCAACTTTAAATCTGCTCTTCCTCCTCTTTGACGTTCTGGTTTGACCTGACGATCCTAGCTATCTGCCTGCCTCGATCCAGCCTGTCTGACCACAAATCTGCCTAATCCTGCCTGTACCTTGACCTTTGGCCTTAAAGACTTTCTATTTAGTCGTGCCCCATTGCTGGCCAGAACTCTTGCCCTGTACCTCTCGTTTAAGTCCAGGTGGAATCTGAGTAGCTGAGGGCTCCTCCCGAAGCCAAAAGCAGTCACACTACTGGTGAAGCATGAGCTGAGACCAGGGTGCTTGGCATTTGTTCTGGTGTTGAGTGCCGATCGTGACAGTAACTTAATGTGTCTCAGTGGGACATGGATTTTTACTATTGAGTGCTGTTCTTAGATCTACTAGGGATCTGTTATCTTGTGTTAGGGAGCTGGTTACCTTCTCATTGTTCTTTTATAAGGTTCCTGGAGGGGAAAGGGAGGGTGATGATATCCCTCCAACTTGCAGTACAGCAATAAAGAGTGACTGAAGTTTATCAGAGCACAAGTCACATGACTCGGGGCACCTGGGAACCCGACAATATGTCTAGTCCAATGGCAGATTTCACGAAGAAATATAAAAAATCAAGTTGCTCTTTTGAAAAATGGATTTCAGTGCAGCACTGGAGCTGGACTATTAACTGATGCATTTTGAAAAAAACATGTTTTCCCATAACGGTATCCCTATAAGGTTGGACAGTACCATATATAGTGCATGGGAGTTTTTTTTTTACAATACAAGTATAGGACCTGTTATGCAGAATGCTCAGGACCTGGAAAAATACATCATTAAGACAATAAAAGTTATTTGCTTAAATAGGGCTCTTTGGAAAATGGAATTCCCATATTTCAGAACCTCATAGAAACTGGGCGTCTGGTTCAAATGGGATATGCCTCATTAACCTGTTTATGTACAGTATACTGTATTTGGAAGCCACACACTTACAGGTCAGGGTCAGACTGGCGCATATGGGGCCCACCAGGTTCCTAACCTTGGGGACCCTGTGCGCATGTGCAAAAACCTGCAAGGTGAGCATCCATGAACCGTACCACGTCACACCACGCTGCGCCACACATATTTTTTTAGTTTTGGCTTACAGGAGAGTGGGCATGGGCTTTTTTTGTGGGGACAAATACAAAAGGTCCTCTGCACTCAACCCATTATCAATATATTTAAGACATTGAGACATTTTGTGCATACAGCTACTAAAAAATGCCTTACCCTTTAAACAACAGGGATTGTTTGTCCATATATTGCAATATATTTAAGCTGGCCAACTACGTCAAAGTCATCCCATATCTGGCCAGTCCTACTCTCAAAATTGCATCTGATTCATTAAGAATTCTATTACTTCATTATACATTTTACAAAGGGACTAAGTTTTACCTGCAACTCACTAGCTGCTAGCTGCTTTCAAAGGGGACCTGCTGGCCCAGTCAAACCATGCAGATATTTCATTCAGTTGTAATTGTTCATTGCAGTGTATGTTGTGAGTTAGTTATTTTTGTTTCTAAATCAAAAGAACACACAAAATGTCAACCATAAATTTGACAAGAACAAAAAATGTTTAAACCAAGCCAAATATGGAAGTGGAAGTTCTGAATAGCTGTATACTCCAATAAACACTCCTAAATTGGAACAATATCTAAAAGCAATTATGGCTGAAATTTGGGATTCTGCTCTTAGTTAGACCTTGCAGTTTTTCAGTGTTAACTGAAAATACGCTCATCCTTTCTTGGAATTATGGACACAATTCTATGCAGAAATTGTATTGGACAATTTAGTAAAACATACAGAAAAAAATAAGTTTTGAATTTTTTCAACAAAAGCAAATGTTAAAAGTCTATATGTGCAAATTTTCCTGAGCTGAACAGGACCTCTTGTGTATAGGTACACAGCGTGTAAGACACTACTACAGAGCATACATACATACATACAGTACATGTATATGCCTATGATAAGAACCAATCGACACACATATATATATATATATATATATATATATATTAAACAAAATGGTGCACACAAAACCGTAATCATCTGCCTGGGTGCTGGTGAACGATCCACATATATATATATATATATATATATATATATATACATGTTAAAAATTAGAAACCTTCCTGGTTATAGTGAGATGGACTAAAAGGAGCCAAAATGCCATTCACAATAACAACATGAAGTTTAAAGCCTTCTGAAAAATACATTTTGCCAAAAAAAAAAAAAACATGATTCTAAGCAACTTTGCAATATACATTCATTACACATTTTATATGGTTTTTACGTTATTTGTACATGTATTGCTATTGAAAGCAGTGTTTGTCCCTTTCTATTCTCTGTACTGGTGGCTCTGACTTTTGAAACAATGTAACATAAGCCAACTGATTAACAGACCTGTCTTGCTGGAGGAGACTGGCTTTTGCAACATTGTTTAAAATGTAACAGCCAGGCACTATGCCAATACTGCTTTCAATAGCAATTGCATTTACAAATAACTTTTAAAGCACCAACAATTTTTCATACATTCGTTTTGGAAAGTTGCTTATAATTGTGTTTTCTTTTATTAGGCAAAAATAAATTTTTTGGGTTGACATGTCCTTTAAAGGGGTGGTTCATATTTTAAATATTTTTTTGCATGATGTATTGTAAACAGTGATATTCTGAGACAATTTGCAGTTGCTTTTCCTTTTTTATTATTTGTGGTTTTTGAGTTATTTAGCTTTTTATTCATCAGCTCTTCAGTTTGCAAATTTAAGCAATATGGTAGCCAGGGTCCAACCATGCATTGATTTGCATAAGAGACTGGAATATGAGTAGGAGAGGACCTTACTAGAAAGATGAGAAATAAAAAGTAGCAATACCAATACATTTGAAGCCTTACAGAGCATATGTTTTTTAGAAGGGGTCAGCAACGCCCATTTTAAAGCTGAAAAGAGTCAGAAGAAAAAAAGCAAATAATTACAAAACTATAAATAATAAATTGTAAGGTTGCTTAGAATTTGCCATACTATCCCATACTAAAATTTACCTTTAAGTTTACTTTCGGTTTATAGAATAGCTCATTCTAAACATTTCAGTTGGCCTTTATTTTTATTTTTTTTTTTTTTTATTTGCATTTTTCTTTTAACTCTTTCCAGCTTTCCAACAGGGTTTACTGACCTCACCTTAAAACAAATGCACTATAAAGCTACACATGTATTGTTATTGCTCCTTTTTTTTTAACTTATCTTTATTTTATTCAGGGCCTCTCCTATTCATATTCCAGTCTCTTATTCAAATCAGGTCATGGTTGCTAGGATGTTTAGGACCCTAGCAACCAGATGGTTAAAATTGCAAACTGAAGAGCTGCTGAAAAAAATCTAAATAACTAAGAAAAACACAAATAATTAAAAATATATCTTCAGCAATGCAGACTTGCAATTGGCTAAGAACTATACAGTATGTTCATAGAGAGCATTGTGTATTGTATTTGGGTGCTGTGGTTTTCTGAGTTTTAGAGCCTTTTTTGATTTATTGAGTTGTTGTAATTGTACTGCCTTGTAGTTTCAACAAACAGAGTAAACTCACTGTGCATAATAGAAGCCTTGTGCTTACCCCATTTTCAGATTATGTATTACTGTACCAAGGAACAAACCGAGGCAACAGCTCTCAGACTCACAGAGATTCTCTATTCTCTATTTTCTGTGAAAACTTTTTAATATTGTATACACAAAAATGATGGTGTTTTCCAGCAGTGCTGTAAATATTAATAAACTCAGCCCAATTATAGGATAAAATATTCAGAATGCCTAGGACCTTTAGCAGATGAGGTTTTCTCTGTAATTTGGCTCAACAACATTAATTGTCATAACTAGGACCCATGTATCACATAGCAGGGTACAGTATGCCTCCTTTTTATCTCTTTTGGTGCAGACTATATGGTCACTGAAACCAAATGTCACCACATTTCAGAAATTACACTGCACTGTACATCTCCTTATTACAACTCTGCTTTAAGTTGGTATGTACTTGGTATGTACTTTGAAATAGAACTGTACAAGAGGTGTGTTAAGAAGTATAACAAATCAGTTTCAGTTCAATTGTGTCTTTAATGGCCTTCCAATTTTGTTTAGTAAACATTCATATTTTCAATATCTTCTTTAATGTCTTTTGAATGTCTTCTTTCACATCTCTACTCCAGTGGCAGGACTCTCTAACTCTTCCTTTTTTATTGTTTTCATTGCATATGTTTTCTTATAGCCATATAAACCTCATCTCCTACTTGCTATAGTGATCAATATTGCCAGGATCAGTCTCCTAATATGGTCTTTGTGGTCTTCATTTCTTCCAGACAGTAAGGGGCAGATTTATCAAGGGTCGAAGTGAAAATTAGAATTAAAAAAATTCAAACTTAAAAGTAATTTGCGGGTACTATCGAATAGGCCAAAATTCTAATTGAATTTTAAAATTCAACCATTCGAAAATCGTACTGTCTCTTTAAAAAAATTTGAATTTGACCCTTTGCCACCTTAAACCTTCTGAATTGCAATTTTAGTCTATGGGGGACCTCCTGGAACCTTTAATGAGTCTTTTTGGAAATTTTTTGAAAATCAAAATCTTTTGGACAAACTCGTTTTTATCGTTTAAATCGTTCGAACTGAACAATGCATTAAAACGATTCAAACAATTTTTATTCAAAACCAATCTATTAAAACAAAAAATGTCAATTTTAGATAAAAAAAAACTTTAAAAGAATTTGATGGTCGAATTTCAAAGTTTTTTAATTTTGAAATTCACAGCTAAATATTTTATTTCTCATATATTTAAAGAACCTTTATTTTCATTATCACAATATGTTGGTAATTTATTAGACTTTATTTATTAGAGTACCCATTAGTTTACTCAAGTAAATAATAACCAGGAAATCCTTAATCCCCTCAGAGAATATATTTATATTAGCCCATATTGTATGCCCTGCAATAAAGGCAGAATTTAGACTTTTATTCAGAAACAAATAATTAACTGCACAGCTACAAAAAGTGCTATTCTTCTTTATACAGTATATGATCAATAGAAGAATGTAGACTGTATCTAGCCTTTTGATCTCTAGCAAATCTCCCCAGTTTCGCTTCGCCGAAAAATTTGCGAATTTCCAGAGAAATTCGCGAATTGGCGAAAAATTCGCGAAACGAGTCGCGTCAACTTCGACGTGCAGCACTTCGGTTTCGACGCATTGTTTTTGATTTTACATTTTCCGGGATTTTACATAATTTTTTCCTGGTCCTCTGAAAAAAGTAAAATGGGGGTTCTACTGTAATAGATTTCTTTAAATTAAACATGAAATCCAAACATTTTTTAATTAAAACATTCATAGATGTTTTAAACTCATATAAACATCTCAGCTGTCAGGCATTAGGCATAGAGGCGGGGCAGGCAATTACTTCACTTTCTATTCAGCACTTCCTGGATGTCACTGTCCCCCACATTCCCCCTCTCTCTTATCATTAAATTGTGTAACCAGTGCATGGGAGTGGACATCAGGTCCCCCATTCTGGTGCACAAACAAGATGAGATGATGCAAGGCTTGCCTTAATAACAGTGTCCACAATATGGTTGCTGTCTGCTTGTTATAATTATGAATTGCCAGACCGAAACAAACAAGATTAAAATATTTTATAAAGTGTTATTAAAGTTCATTTTGCTCGACTTATATGATGAAATAGGATTTAGAAATTTTTTTTTAGGTGACAGGTCCCCTTTAAGGGCTGTTAGGCACTTCATTAGCCTAGTGGTGCTCTGAGTAAAACAATAGTCTATAGTTCTACCTCTTTAAACTACACTCTATAGAGTAGGGTGGATTCTGCTGGGGAGCCTGAAGTAGGAGGCCCCATAAAGTAGATACAAATATCTATAAGGTTAGGCGATATAAAACTATAATTTTTATATATTACTGCTTTTTATCAATAATGGGCTTAGTTTGCTGCATACTAAAAGTGACTACAAAGTTCCTTATGATAACAATAGCGCAAGCATTAATAAATTTATAGAATCATTTACCTTCATTCTGACCCCATATGCCTCATATGTGAGCATTAAGGTCAGGTCAAAGAACTGATAAATGATAGACTAACCTATTAATATAAAATTATTTTACAGATATAGAAAATGTAATAAATCTGCAGATATTTTTCTAACCTGCTCAATCTGTCCAATGATATCGATTAGATGACAAATATAATATTTGATCCAGAAATTAATTATAATACTGGCATTTAATTTTCTCCTTGTTGATCAGTAGACCATTTTTCCTGCGATCTGGATCAATACAGTGAGGTTCTAATGAACTAACTTTGGACTGTATACTAAATATGCATACAAATACAGAACACAATGCAGCATTTATAGTTCATGAATCAGTGTATTAATGCCAGTCACAAACATCTCTCTGGAAAGCTGGAAATTAATTGAAAGGGCTTTAGAATGGTGCAGGCTTTGGTTTTATCAGAATAATTGGTCATGGGCACTAGGGAACAGTAATAGAATAGGGATCCTTTCTTGCCTCCTATTGTTTCTGTTCAAGATATGTGGGTGGAAAGACTATTTTATCTTTGTTTCACCTCTGTCTTGGCATAGATTTTTTCACATATACAACTTAGTAATTAACAAACGTAATGGGAAATGCAGAAACTAGAAGAAAAAAACTGTGGCAAGTGTGAAAATAATATTACATAGCGGCCAATTCCCGTGTCTTGATATGGATTCATGACAAAGCCATGCCAGAAGGGAAAGATATTAAACAAAACCATTGGACATGGCACTACATTTACTACTCTGGAAAAAATATTTTCTAGAGATTGCTAATAGCGCAATTCTCTGCCCAAAGCCCACTTCAGCTGAAGAAATAATACAAGATTTTATTTGTAGAAAATGTGTTATGCAATAAATCAGTCACTCAAGCATAGTGACAAGTGATTTTTTTTTTTGACAGGCATAGATTCACAATGAAATTCTGAATTTTGCCATCTGCAAATCTTTTGATAAAACTGCATCAACAATTTTCTGCAATAAAAAATAAATCTGAAACAAAAAAGTTGTAAGACAAAACCACAAGAAAAAACACCCATTGACTTTAATGCATTTGCAGTGAGAAACAAAAGCTGCACACATAAAGACAATAGCTCCTGTAAAAAAAAAATTTAATGTGCCTAAAAATTTGTTACTCTTGTACTTCAATGCATTGACGTTTCGGGAATTTTTACACAGTTTTACACAGTTTCATATATTTTTCTGTGAAGCAAAATAGGACAGCTTCCCTCATAACTTGATTACAATACACAAAAGCCATGAACATCCTGTAAATTGTATCCTTATAAATAGCTCTTAGTCATCACTCATGATGATGATGTCATCTTTGTCACATGACTCACTAAAAACTGTGTATTATAAAAAAATTAAGTATCCCTTCTTGGCCTCCTGCTTTTAAATAATCTGTATTAATTACTGAAGAAAGGCTGCATATAAAGTATTTGAAAAGTGCCAACATCTTAAAAATATGTCCTGAGACATTCCACTTCAGCTTGAAATAAATGTCATCATTATGGGTTGTAAGAATAGTATGCTGTCTAGCACATTTACAGTCTTCATAAGTATATGCAATATCATCTTGATCCAATTTGCTACAGCTCTTAATAGTGAAACCCACTGGAATCAGCAGTATACATTTGAAGATCTGGGTCTAAGGAAAAATAATTTTAATTGAAATCAACAGCTTCTGAATGGAAGAATGTAGAGAGCTCCGATTAATGGAACAATTTCTAGATTGAGCAATGGTGTTACTCAGGGTTCTGTCCTTGCACCACCTCATTGTAATTCATTCATTGCAAAGGAGGTTGGTTTAAAAGCTGTTTTGCAGTGTTTTTGCTCAATAATTATTTGTCACTGATTTGTCAAATGGGATTTAGAAATTTATATATTTTTATATATTATAGCGTGAGTGCTAGCCGAAACGTTAGGCGTTTTTTGTCACTAATAAATGCAACTAATTTTTGGTAAGTCCTGAGAGTGCAAGCTTTTTCTTTTGTTCATTAGCTAAATACACTGGCTTTATGCACCCAGGCACTGTATACCTAAATATGAGCATGCTGGCTTTTTGGACTCTTATTTATATTTATATATATATATATATATATATATATATATATATATATATATACTGTATATATATATATATATATATATATATATATAGACAAATGCAAGAGGTCCTCTGCACTCAACCCATTATCAATATATTTAAGACATTGAGACATTCTGTGCATACAGCTACTAAAAAATGCCTTACCCTTTAAACAACAGGGATTGTTTGTCCATATATTGCAATATATTTAAGCTGGCCAACTACGTCAAAGTCATCCCATATCTGGCCAGTCCTACGCTCAATTTTCATCTGATTCATTAAGAATTCCATTACTTCATTAAACATTTTACAAAGGGACTAAGTTTTACCTGCAACTTACTTGCTTCTTTCAAAGTAAAACTCCCAATCATGTTTGCCCTTTTATTAGACACCAGTGGGATCACCTGACTATAGCTGGAAAGGGTGGGGGCTACAACAGAGAGCTGGTCACTGCTCCAGTATAACTACAACAAACAAGAAAAAGTTGTGCTCACCACTAATTTTTAAAACCATTAGGCGGGGGTGCAATGAGGCTGTGACCACAAAATACATATAGACAAATGCAAGAGATCCTCTGCACTCAACCCATTATCAATATATATATATATATATAAAGCAAAAAACATCTGCACACAGGCATCACCATGAGTGCACCTATCTAGTTTTGTATATATATATATATATATATATATATATACATACATATATATATTTATATTTATTAATCTTAAGGCACATGTGCAATATAAACAAGGGAGCATTTATATACATGGAAACTTTTCAGTTTGCCACTGCAGACACAATGGGGCTTTGTTCTTTTGCTTTACATGTTTTCCTTCTTTTTAACTGGGGATTTTGATCCACAAGATCTTTTTCATTGCACATTAACTAATATCCTGAAGATCCTCAGTCATTTTCACCTGGAAGGTAAGACAATACTGCTGTAGTCTATCTAGTAAAAGGCAGAAGATTGATGGTCTCCCTTTCCAGTAGGGTAATGCTCCTTTATAAAAATAGGGGTTATAGCCAGCCACCTGTTTCTCAAAGTTTCTTCTAAGATCCTGATATCTTTGAACCTTTTGGCTTAGTAGAATGTGGGGTTAATACAGATTAGTTAGTTTGACTTTTAGTAACCTCATACAGATTGTTGTTTTGATGCATGCCTGCACAGCCTTAAATGATGGCAAATAATCAATTAGGTGGATAACAGTGGTTTCCCCTATCTCCTTCCTAAGCTTTCCAGAGTATAGCACCAGGAAAATCTAATAATTATACCTGTGTGGTATTAATTTCTATTTTGTTTGCTCATCGTGTTGTATGCTTAGGGTGCAATTATTACAATAGTTCTGTGTCTGTGTTGTGAGTCCTGTGGTCTGTACTTGTACAGCATGTGTCTGGTTAGCCAAAACAGTCTATATAAATGTTTTTTTGAAACACAGTGCATTGTGCTGATATTAAACAGCATTCATTTCAATGCCTTTTTGATTTGCTCCAGAGTTCCCAGATTTTTTTTAGCTCTAGGTATTTGGTAGCCTAGTATTAGCAGCCAGACTAATTATAATCCGAGATGATTTTGGTTTGTTCTTGGTAGTAGGCATTTCTGTAGTTTATCCTGCATGATTTGATTGTTGTCATAATACATAAATACTTCATAAGACAGTTAATTACCATTTATACATTGTATCTCAAAACAAGAGGGGTAACACACAGGAATGCCCAAGAGAACAATGTCTTATACTTAATTCCCTTGCCACCAACAATCTACTGGGCCTTGAACTTGAGGAAACCAGACATAATACTATTACCACTTGCTAGTATGTGAGACAATGGAAAAAGGCATGCATGGCCAAAGTTACATATGCACCCTACATTAATGAATGAATGAATGAATGAATTAATGAATTAATTAATTAATTGATTAAAGGTATGAGGAGTAAGGTGGATATTAATAGTAAAACGGTGAAAAAGGAATTATCTAATTCCCAGTTTTTATCCAGATAAGAAGAGAGGATCTGACTAGAGTCAGTATAGTAAATAGTTGATTATAAAAATAGAGAGAAAAGAGAACCCCCCTTAGTATCTATAGAGTAAAACGTGATTTAGGTAATACAAACAAATCACTGGTCAATCCGGACCAGTCAATAAATATAAAGTGCTAGTGCCAAACAATTGTCATTAATTCACTTCCTATTGGAAGAATTATTAGGTGCTGAGTGCCAATAAAATTTATATATAAATGTGAACCAATTAGTTAAAATTATTAAATTATTATAATAATTCTTCCAATAGGAAGTGAATTAATGACAATTGTTTGGCACTAGCACTTTATATTTATTGACTGGTCCGGATTGACCAGTGATTTGTTTGTATTACCTAAATCACGTTTTACTCTATAGATACTAAGGGGGGTTCTCTTTTCTCTCTATTTTTATAATTAATAGTAAAACATACTATTAATATCCACCTTACTCCTCACACTTTTTATCAGAATGTTCAATACATAAAGCAGGCAGTTGTTTTATGTGAGGAAAGAGTAGGTGGTGTGCAGAACAAAAATATTTGTATTTTTTACAGCCACATAAGGCAATGGAAAGTCATTATTTTGATTCATATTTTCTTAAGATTAGAAATTTATGCCACAAAATTTCAAAACTGATGAGTTAGTGCTGTAATTAAAAAAGACACATTTTTAATTAGGGTTTATAGAATAACAAAAATTATATTACCTTAAAAACTCATCTACTTATGCCGTTCTTGATTATCTGTATTGTTCTTCATAATGAGTTACCAGTTTAGGCAATAGAATTTAATTAAACATTCTATTATTCTTGAATAAATGAAATCTAAAAGGGCATATAGCTATTCAATGATTTAGAATAATACGTGTAATTTTTATTTTTCTTCTGCAATGGTTATTCTTTTAGTGCTATAGCCTAATTCACTCAATTCACTCAAAGGAAGTGCTGCAGCACAACAAGCTACTTTTCTAAGCATTTTGGGAAATTACACTGCATTTTTGTTTACAAACATGACATGGAATTTTGCAACTTGCACTCTGCACATGCTTCTTCAATTAGTACTAGAGGCAGATACAGAGAGCATTTATGCATAGTTATTTTTGAAACCCAACCTATTTCTTTTACTGGTCCAGCCACCTGGCATTGCAGAATCTACTGTGGATTAATTCACAATGAGACAACTATCTATTTTGGAAGTTTGCTGGTTATTTGCTGTCCTGTATGAATGAATTCCCATAAGTAAGGCACAAATCATAGATTTTCTGGGAAGCTGTAGAGCAGCAAGCAATTGTGCTGAGTATATAGCCAAGTAGACTATTAATGTATGGTGCATGTGGAATATCATTCACTTAAAGGAGAACTAAAGCCTAACTAAATAAGTAGCTAGAAATGTTGTACATTATGTTTTAGGCTTCTGTACCAGCCCGAGGCAACCACAGCCTTTTAGCCGTAAAGATCTGTGTCTCTAAAGATGCCCCAGAAGCTCCTCATCTTATTTTCTGCTATGCCAGCACAGAAACCAGTGCAACTAGCATCAGAATTTAACAATCAGCCCTGTAGCATCAGCTTATATTACAGACCAACCTCATTTTCTGCTTGATAATTTGAGACAACCCCTAAGCTTAGCTTCTCAACAGCTGCTCAGAGACCACTGTGAGAGAGGCATGTGAGAGACGCAGACACTTTCCAAGATGGTGACCCCCTGTGACAAGTTTAAAGTCCTGGATCATAACTCTCCTTTAATTGAAGATCAGTATGCCTGTGCCATGTGTTTTTCTATCTGAAAATCACAGCACTGAATTACATCTGAAACTACTCTAAGTAAATTACTGTACCAAGTCAAGTACCACCAGGGTCCCCCAGTATCAACAGACAAACATACTTATTGTCGATTCTGAACAGGAGGCAGGATTGCTGCACTGCAGGCAAGCATACATACAGAATGTGAAAGTGCAAGAAGTGTGTTTTAACGCAAGTATTGATATTGAATCACATAGTTTTGAACAATAACTGTGTGCATTTTGCTTTTGCTTATGATTAAGCGAGATGTGCTGTGTGCTTATGTTTATGGATAAGAATAAGCTTATGATTAAGGGCACCTGCGCCTGAAACGCATCAAGTGAGACATGCTGTGTGCTTATTTTTATGGACCAATAAATATTTTTCTATTTAATGCACTCCAGTGCGCGGAAATTTTGTTTTTTTCCTTTCCTGATTTGGTGCGGTGTGGGATGCCATGGGATTCCAGCACCCGGAAATATATCCAAGGGATGTAAAAGAAGCCTTGTGGTGAGTCTGAGCAGTTTTTTAAGTTTATAGTCTAAATGCAACCCCTAATATCTTCCGTACCTCAGTGTACTGTATGTCTGTGCTCCCATATGGTGGCGATATGTTTTATTTTTGACCCCTCACTCATTATGAACAGATTTTTTGCCAGGTCTGGATTTGTGACAAAATCCTGCATTTCACCATTGGCCTATATTTTTACAAAACCGCTTGCAAAATTGTGCTGCAGAAATTGTCATTTCAGTGACAAAATGTCCATAGGCCTTAATGTATTTTGTGCTTACATAGCCCCTAGACTATGTATTTTTAACTGAAAGTCACTGCAATAAAACAATCATTGACTTCAATGCATTTTCATGATTTTTGCACAGGGACAGATTGGCTCATTCCTATGCCCCATTATTGGATATTATTCATAAGCTCTAACGGGGTTGTTAAAAAAAAATTTTGTTTCATGTAGAGAGTAATATTCTGGGACAATATTCTGTGCAATTGTATTTCATGTTTTATTATTTGAGATTTTTTCCATTCAGCAGTTCTACATCTTGAAATCCAGTTGCTAGGGTTCAAATTACCATAAAAGCCATGAATTGATTTGTGTACGAAAATGGAATATGAACAGGAGAGGGCCTGAATAGAAAGAAGAGTAATTAAAAGTATTAATATCAATACATTTGTAGCATTAAAGAGCATATGTTTGAAAGATGGAGAGTGTCATAAGAAATGGGCAAATAACTCAAAGAAATTACAAAATAAATTAACGAAGACCAATTGCAAACTTGTTAGGAATTAAACATTCTATTACATACTAAAAGTTGTCTCAAAGGTGAAACATCCGTTTAATTAGCAACATTGCTTTCAGGCAGATAATTTGTGTTATTGTATTTAGATTACATGGCTATATCATGAATATTGCATCATTCCTTTTTATACAGTACCTTATTGGTCAAGAATGGAATCGATTCACTTAAAAGGCATAAAGGTTTTTTTTATTGCACATAACATGCAGATCTATACATTTACTTTAGTGCTTATTATGGTGGATTGTTCTTTTTGTAAAGTACAGATTACAGTTGACAGACATTTATTTTGTTTTACACTAACCTTCTTTAATGCTGTCATTCTTCATTTGGCACAGTTGTAAATGAATTCCAAGTGAAGTTGATTAACAAGGGTTTTCTTTTATAGAAGAAATCCTTACTTACAAACATTATCTTGTTTATTTGGAGTAGAAATCAGTCCATTCACAAGAGTAACATTGACACATTAATGCAGGAATCCCCAACCTTTTGAACCCATAAGCAACTTTCAGAAGTAAAAGGAGTTGAGGAGCAATACTAGCATGAATATTGTTCTTGGGGTGGCAGGTAAGAGCTGTGATTGGCTATTTGGTAGCCCCTATGTGCATTGTCAACCTACACTGAGGTTCTTTTTGGAAGTACACCTGGTTTTTACATAAC
Source organism: Xenopus borealis (assembly GCA_024363595.1). Taxonomy (NCBI): domain Eukaryota; kingdom Metazoa; phylum Chordata; class Amphibia; order Anura; family Pipidae; genus Xenopus; species Xenopus borealis. Next base: position 53,665,855 of record CM044446.1, read on the forward strand.
CAAAACTTACCTCCAGGTCTGGAATTAAAAAATAAGCACCTTCCTTGAGGCAAATGGGAGAAAAATCCAAGGAGTTGGAGAGCAACATGTTGCTCACAAGCTACTGGTTGGGGATATGCTTTAATGCATGGTGAGAATAATATATAAATGCTTGCTATTTGAGTCATCATTAAACACGTTAAGGCTACTAATCTTAAAAGTAGAATTACAAGATACCATTTCATATAATAAAGGCATCTAACTAGAGGTGTAAGCACAAATATACAGATACAGTATAGGACCTATTATGCAGAATTGTTGGGACCTGGAGTCTTCCAGATAAATGGTCTTTCTGTTATTTGGATCCCCATACCTTGAGTCTACTTAAATCCTTTTCATAAGATATTAATCATAAGATTAATTAAATTCTATTAAAACAAGGTTTTTTTCTTCCTCCAATAAGGATTAAGTATATTTTAGTTGGGATCAATTACAATGTAATGTAGTGTTTTATTATTACAGAAAAAATGTAGTAATCTTTTAAAGTTTAAACTATTTGATTAAAATTGAGTCTATGGGATTTGGGCTTCCCATGATTTGGAACTTTCTGGATAATGGGTTTCCAGATAACAGATCCCAGAACTCTACTTAGCATGGAGCCCTTAGCCCACACTTCATCCAATTAGTTGTAAAGACTGAGATTGTGTGACAAAATAAACACACTGGGGGTCATAAGGTTTGCACAGCTCATAATTGTTTGCAAATGGTTTTTTTGCCCATCCTTTTTCCTGAACACTAAAATATTGCACTGCTGTGCCCGTCTTTATTTTTTTTGTGAATTCACATTCTGAATACATTTTCACAAATGAGACGGGTCTTTGCACGTACAGGTACTTTGCGAGCTTGTTGTGTGTGAAGAGAGCATTGACAGTAACTTAAATTCACAATTTGCAAAACTGTTTTACGAATATTTTCTCCATCACCAAAGTTGTGGCGTAATTCAAAGGCAGAGTCTTCGCATAAATATTAGCAATTTGCGATTTTTGCCATATTTAAAAAGCTTCTATAGACATTTGCAATGTGAAAAACAAATTTGCAAATCTGTTTGCACTCTTATTCGGCTTTATAAATATAACCAGGTGCAGGGCAAATATATTCACTGTGAGAACCAATCTGCCCTGCACAAAGTTTATAAATGAGCCCCACTAACATCAATTTCTGATCATTGTTATAATTGAAGCAGATGGTAGAAATACTCCCTAGTTATGATTACAGTTTCAGTATAGGTAAAAGCCAACCTCATTTAAAGAATGATTAGTGATGGGCGAAACGGCCGCGTTTCGCTTCGCCGAAAAATTCGCGAATTTCTCGCCGATTCGCGAAACGACGCGTCGTGTCATTTTCGGCGCGCGTCGCGTAGTTTTCGTCGCGTCAAAAACGACGCGCGACTCGTTTTTGCGCGGTGAATTTTTTTTGGCTAATTTTTTTGGCAGTTTTTTTGGCAGTTTCGCGAATTTATTCGCCAGCGGCGAATCGCGGGAGTTCGCCGTGAATTCACCCCTGGCGAATAAATTCGCCCATCACTAGGAATGATGTTCTAACCAATTAATTTTTTTTGCCGTGGGATAGTCCTGAAAGTATTTTATTAACTTGAAAGAAACAGCTAGCTACGTTAAGGTTATTTATCAAAGGTGGAAGAATTTTTTAAAACTCGAATAAATTTGATTTTATTCACAATTCAAATGGTATGTTATATATGAAAAAATGTAACCCGTCTTCAATTTGATCAAATAGTCCCAACCCGAAGACTTGAGTCGAATTTGAATAAAAAGCGCATTGCTTTCCCATTGGAGTCTATGGGGCATCATTTTTGCAACAAATATTTGGCTCATCACTACTACTAGCTAGTGATGGGCGAAACTCCCGCATTTCGCTTCGCCGAAAAATTCGCGAAACGAGACGCGTGTCGTTTTTGACGCGCGTTGCATCAATCGCGTCGCTTCGTTTCCGGCGCGTCGCGTCAAAAACGACGCGCGACTCGTCTTTGTTGGCATATTTTTCTGCGGCGAATTTTTGCTGCCGTTTCGCGAATTTATTCGCCAGCGGCGAATCGCGGGAATTCGCCCCTGGCTAATAAATTGGCCCATCACTACTACTAACGACTTTAAATAGTTTAAAGGATCTCTGGCATTGATTTCTACATGAATTCTGCAGGATTAGGTGGCGAATAGAACTGTTTCCAGGGTCAAGGTGTGATGAATCTCACATTTTAATTTGAATTCGAACTGGTGCTTTTAAATTCAAAATTGGGAGTTTTGACCAAAAATATTTTGAAAACTCCAATTGGAATTTACCATTCAAACCTTATTAAATCTGCCCATAAGTGTATATTCACATGGGAGATTATATTTATAGTATATTATCAGTACATATACTGGATTTCCTCCTAATATACTCTATACCTTTTACATTACACACATTATTTGTGGATGTACTTTCTTTTGAAAGCCGTATCCGTTGGTCCTGTACTGCTCATCCAGACATGTATGTAGACACAATGTTGTTTTTCCAGCCAAGACTCCAATTTCCACAATGCTTTGCATGCTGAATTGATTCTCTTTAACAGGTCTGTTAAATCAAAAATTTGTAGCAGATCATGAGATTATGTATCTACACCAACATCAAAAAAAACTAAGGGGCAGATTTATTAATGGTCGAATTTAGAACTAAAAAAAAATTTGAAATTCGACCATGGGAATAGTGGGGAAGTAAAATCCTTCGAATTTGAAGGATTTTACCACAATTCGATCAATCAATTTGAATATTCGATCGATTCGAATGATTTTAATCGATCGATCAAATTTTTTTTATTCGATCTACACTGATAATTCCCAATTCGTTAGCTTGATCTTGGCGAAGTAGGTGGTCAAATAAAAATTTAAAGGGGAAGTTATTCGGCCATCGAATATTCGAATAAAATTTTATTAGAATATTAGATTCATTCGAATTCGAATATTCGGATCATTCGAATATTCGGATCATTCGAATTTGCCTAATTTGCATATTCGAAGATTCAAATTCGAATTTATATTAAATTTGATCAAACTTCGAATTATTCATGTGAATTTTGTAAATCTGCCCCTAGGTGTGCATCATGCTGGAAAACTAACCTATATAACATGTATGGAAACAAATGCATTAATAACAAACCTTTGAAACCTTACAAACATTGGAATGTGTTGACTCGATCACAATATTTGCTTTTGGTCATTTATTCAGTTTTTTCATGTGTGCTGGCTCATGAACAGCATATTCATGATCCAAACCAAATAAACCAAATGATTTATGTGATTATTTATTTACTGGCACTCAAGTGATTACTTCTGTGTTATGTCTGAGTCTAATTGAACAATTGCAGTGAAAAGAAACAAGGCAAAGTAAAGTGATATATTGAACCTATTAACTATATTGGGGATATACAGTAAAAAGGTGCAAAGCTTAGGTCTTGCCACCTACAAGAACCACTCAGCAAGCAAACAATTCTAGTCATCTGATTATCAGCAAACATCTTTTTCGCTGGTATCAGTTACTGCACCTGGCCAGATTGTGTTTATTTTATGGGGTTGTGTATATGAAATGTGAATCTTTAATATGGAGATTGGAGAGTCCAATTAGAGCTTATATAAACATAGGTTGATGGCAAAACAATGGTGTTTGGTTATGTTTAAAAGGGGTGGGCAGGGCTGTATTTATAATAAGGCACCTCAGGGCCTGTGCCTAGGGCGGCAGGTTTTTGGGGGCAGCCCTTAGGTGCCTATAGTTGTATTTTTAATAAAAAAAACAAACATCTTCAACAGACTTGCTGTTGCTCTTGGCCAGCAAGACCTCCATAAGATGAAAAATCCAAGATCTCTGCACAGGCAGTAAAATTGGGCCTTTAATGAATTCATCATACAGAAACTGAGACCTAAGAGTCAAATGTGGACGGCAAATGTTTTGCTTCCTGTTTCTGCCAATGTGAGGAGATCATTGTCAGTCCCTGGTATATTCATCTCAACTGCATACCTCTCAACATTTGAAAAATGGAAACGGGGGCAAAAAAAATCTGACCACTCCAATTTTATGGCCACACCCCCTAATTAACCTATCCAATTTACAAAATGTGTCCACTTATGAAAGTTGGAACACATTTCAGGGAGTTTTAGGGAGCTGTTTTATATATTAGAACAGTTTTGCTAATGAAGGTGGAATTTCCCTTTAATATGCTAGTTTCAGTCCTCCCAAGAGAAATGATTATCTTATGAAATACAGTAGTTAAAAAATTTAGCTTATCTTGTTTTTTTGCTAATCTTAAATTGTTACAAATGTATCTAAGTGCAACTGCAAGTGGTGTAACTACTCACTGGCAGGCCCTGGTACAGGATAGGCACTTGGGCCCCCCTATGAATCACGTGCCGGAGAGCTGCTGGCATGCACATTGTAAAGTCTCTCCCTGCCCAGCTGCGATAACTGTGACTCCGGCAGGCCCCAAGGGGGTATGGGCCCGGGTGCCCAGATTGCACCCCCCGCACCCCTGATAGTTATGCCAGTGGCAGCTGCTCGGTTTTCTGGCCTCTCTGCCAAAAAAAGCCTCTTATTTTAATTAAGTATAAGAAACTTTGTACCTTTTTCTGGTGTCTGGTGCATTTTAATAAAAATTCTGTACTGTAGACTAAGCTTTCAAAATCAGGACTGTCCCACAGAAAAAGGACAATTGGGAGGTATGAACTAGTTCCCATGGGCAGGATTAGAAGAATGCCCCTGTTATCTTTCAGTTAGTAATCCTTATAGTATTTTTTTTAAACCATTGAGAACTGTCGATATGCCACTGCAAATTAGTTTTACACTGTATTCAGTGATCAACAGCAACCAGGCAGTTACGCCTGCAGAATCAGGAGCTCATGTTGCACAGTAGTTAATGCTGAGTGGAGAACCTATGCAGCAAGTTATAAAAACAAAACTGGTTTATATTCATATGATTATGATGATTACTTTTTTATAGTATGTATTGAACAGTATTAGTGCAGTATTATGCTATATTACCTATATAATGAATTACTTAGTAATTTAGTAGTTTAGGGAGATTTCAGTTCCCCTGTGCAGCATGAAGAGAATGTCTCTTGTTTTTCAGCTCCCTGAAATATATGGAATGACTTCTTCCTTACTCTACCCTACCCTCATACTCTAAATTCATTCTCATACTGTATGTGCAAAAAATATGTTTCCACATACTCCTAGACTGGATAGTGTAAAATTTGTTTTGTAAAAGAACTGGCTAAATAGAGCTACTACAAGCTGGGAGGTCCACTGCATGTTTAATTGTGCAAATATGCTATATTTAGGTGACATGCACCTTAATCAGGCAACAAATTCCAACCCTTTATCATTATACAATCAAAACAATTATTGGGAGGGCATATATTATGCTTCTATTTTCTGTCAGTGGGAGAAGAGTAAAACGTTTAAGTTTTGGGTGCATAGTACAAATGTTTGGCACCCTCCCAAGTACCTAGAGATAACAAACAATTTTCCTGGCAAACTAGACCAACTGCAAGCTGAGAGGTCAGCTGCATTTTTAATTATGTGAATATACATTTCAGGTGGTGCCTCTACATCAAGCAATGAATCACCTTCCTTTATCATCAGACATACTAGAATATAAATATTTTAATGGTGCTTACAATGCATTTGTAATTGCCCCCTAATATTATTTTGTTTAACATATTTTGCTAAAAACAACATTTCAAGTACATATTTGGTCCTTTCCTTTGCATGCTGATACCTTCTTAGCTACAGAAAACACATTGTTTCAGTAAGCTACTGGTGTTTGTATGCACCCACCACAAGTGAGATACATATTATTAGATTCCTCCATCCTTTCAGCACATAGTGGTGATAACATTTGGCACAAGTGGATCACTTTCGCTGTTCCAGAATGGCCCTAAGTGTTTCAGCACAGCATCTGAGCAATAGCACACGTTTGAGGAACCCCCCCGAACAGCAATTCGCGGAAAAACACAACTCTGTTATATCTCCTCTGGTGTCACATCTTCTCGATTGGTCTAATTTAATTACAGTCATTTCATTCAATGAGGATGCTGATGAAAACAGCTCAGCCAGCATTAAACAAAGCAACCAAATATTTCTATTGTACAAATTAACGAGCTGTGGAAATATGCAGGAGGGGTAATCAGCATCTCTCTCAGTGCCCAAACATATTAATAGCAGTGACCTTAAGGAATCACTACCTTTGTAAATTTGGAAGATGAAACATTAAGACATTCTAGTATTATATTTTAAATTTTCTAATACTTAAAGGGGGAACTAACTCAAAACTGAAAATATGCGTTTAGAATGTAAGTTAGATTTAATAAATGTTTTAGGGGGGTGGGTCTGTTTGCCTAGAAGATGTATTGAGCTCACCAGAAATTCTGTCTCTCTACATGCAGGGTTTGTGCCAAAGTGATTTATTTGATTAGGTTTTGTTTGTGCTGGAATCAGTTATTTGAATCAACTCAAAAGGAAAGGAGGAAAATATATGAGACCTAACTGTCAAAATATGTCCCTTACTCCTTCTTGAAAAGAGATTAAAGACTAAGAGAGCAGATATTGAGAGGGGGTGGTAAAGAGAAACACAACATTTCAGAAACAGTTTAGAAGTGTTTTAATCAAATGGGGATCCCTAACTTTAATATAAGTATAATAATATATAATCTACAGTCTAGTCATTTCACTATGGGACCAGACTGTAAATTATATCCTTATAATGGGGTCCCTGTCTGTCAAATTTGATGCCGTGCGTCTGATTTTGTTGCCGCTACATCCGATTTTGGCACTGGTGCACCCAAATTGGATGCCAGCGACCATAATGGACACCAACCCTTCTGACCCCCCCAAACCCCTTCCTGGCATTTCACTGTAGATTATAATGCATAATGTACCCCCTACTGCTTTTATATGGTCACATTACTCCTCTGTGACTTATGATATCTTTATAAATTACACTAGGGTGTACATTATCCACTATATAATGAACCCCTGTTGTAAAATATGAGGATATTAGTTATATGGTCATGAAAATCCTTGGTGACTTATAATATCCTCATATTTAACAATAGGGTATACATTATTCATGCGATACTGTTAGGGTCAACTATAAGTATAAAATGGAGGTCGAGCTGCAGGGAGATAAGGATTACAATTACAATAAGAACAGACGCAGACCACAAGTCTTATGTCTTCTGTTCTACCATATTGGTGGACAGACCGTTTATTTATAGGTTGAGTACATACAGAATTAGTTCATGATTATGATTATGTCCTGAAATAAACTAGGCCTTACAGAACTGCTCAAAACATCATAATTAGTGTTACATATTTCTATCTATATTATTTTCTTATTATTATTTTATAATACTGTAATATTTATATAATGCCATAATTTTCTGCAGAGGTTCCCTAGTGGTGATTACAATGTAATTTCTTTTCTACATGCAAACTACTTAAAGGACATGTAAAGGCAATTTGTACTTTCTTTAATGAAAAAGAAATATATCTCCAATATACTTTAATTAAAAAATGTGTACCGTTTTTATTCAGTGAAATTCTCCCTTCATTTACTGCTGTGCATAGGAATTGCCAAACAGTCCCTAACTGCTGTGCAGGGAAACAATCATACTTATGAGCAGTAGGGGGAGCCCCTACCTTACTTCTCAATCGTGCACAACTCCAAGAGCGTTGTTTCCCTGTAGAGCAGTCGGCAACTGTGTAGATATTTGTATTGGATTTTATTTTTGTCGTTACATCCCCTTTAATGTTTCCAACTTCAGCTGCAGGGACAAAGATCATGGATCCAGATTTAAACAGATAAACTGGGATTCTATTTGGAGGATTATTTTGCTGCAGCCACTGGTTCTGCAGATTTGGAGAATATTATTAATATTATTAAACAATACAAAAAGTATAAAATTCACATTAGATACAACTACAATCACTTGTGGTAATTACCACATTGTCCTGGACAGTTCTTTGTTTACATCAAGAATGTGGCTCCATATTTTTTTTTTTTTTGCTTTAACAAACCTTTACAGTTTCATGGCTCTTAAATGGAAGCATTGACTGGTCTTCATTTCAGTCCCCTGCATTTATTCTCATAAACAAGTATGCATTTGGTCCCCTAGCAGGACCCCAGATACAAGCCTCCTTTGGAAATGCAAATAGCCCTATTTAAAAATAATCTTGATGCTGTATGCAGGAAATAATAGGCATAAAATGTGTAGCACTATTATAATAGTTAGAAGATTTATTTGCAGCTATTCTGCAATGCCAAAAATCCTGTACTGACTGTTGTAAAAGACACACAAAAGGTCTTCTATCAATTTAATTACAATGTTCAGTGCATTTGCGCTCAAGTGATAATAAGAGATGTTAGAAAACCATTCCGGAGACTTACAATGAGCTCTGTGTGAGCTACAGGCTAGTGATAACATCATCATTACAAGGGCAAACATTAGCACAGGCCTACTCATACAAGCCACACCAACATAATTCTTCTTGGGCAGAGCACAATACTTTTATGAATTATAATTGTATATTATGTATATAATGCTGATTACTACAGCGCACAATGATAACTCAAGTTAAAATATATTTGATCATAACTCTAAACCATCTGAGCAAACACCATGAAAAAAAATATTTATCTATGCATCATTTTCAACTTAAAACTGTCAGAAGGGAATTAGCAAACCATCCATTTCAATGTGCCTTCTATTGCTTTTATGTCAAACAGAATGCTGAAACATTAAAAGATTTATATACCTTATGCTGATGCCAGATAAGAGACTTTCAAGTGGCATGTAAGAAATGTGTTTTGCATTGCCTTGCAGGAATCAACTACGGCTGTGCAGTGTCATTAGAGACAAATGCTGTGAACACTGCAGGCACAGTTTCCGGAATGACACGTCAACTCATTTACATCAAACATCAAAGAGATCTTTTCTGACTGCACCATGACATGTGTCAGAGCAGCCAATCGCTGTGTGCCTTTAGAGGATATCACCAATTATTATGGCTTACTTCTCCTGCAAATTCAAAGGGGTTGGTTTCTATCCAACGCAAGACTATATCATGCAGCGCCACACCAGAATTCCTAAGCATATATACAAATTTGCTTGCTTTAGTGTACATTTTCCCAGTACACAGAAGGGAACACAGTGGACAGAGTGCAATTTTTAGCACAAACCCAATGTTCTTTTTCTCACGATGAGGCTTTTTCTCCATTGCTCCAGAATAATTATGGTCAGAAGGGGGGTTGCACCTGACATAGTTGCAGCCAATGTAGTAAAATTGATGTCATTGTGCTCGCACATCAACACAAATAGGATACATTTCTGTGAAAATTTTCTAAACCTGGTTTCCATAATTTCCGACGTTCAACATTAGAGTAAGGGCTAAACTACAAAGGGAATTTTTTAGGATTGTAGTGAATTGACAGACCACATCCTACAAGTCAGATGCAGTTGCATCGATCAAAATATAAAGGAAAGCCCTAGAGCTATAAACACAGGGGCTGAACGACAAGGGATCCGAATGACCAACAGCCAGATTACACTGGTTTATATTTAAACAGGGAATGTAATAAAAGTTGGTAATGGAAAAACTATTCAAAGTGCAAAAAGTTATGCCTTTGCATAAATTTTGCGAACCTGGAAAATATTTAGTAACAACTTTCGTCAGTGGAATGCACAGTAAATGTAATAAAACTTCTTACTGAAAAGGTTGTTAAGTTTGCTCCAATACAAACACTTCTTTAGGGCTCCTACACATGGGCATTTTTACCTGCGCTCCCCTGCGTTGCGTTTTGCTGCGTTTTTTATATTTAATATTGAAATCTGACATGGTACTATTCTGGCATATTATCAGTTTCCCATCTGCCTCCAGTCACTCTTTACTGCAAGTTGGAGTGATATCACCCCCTCCCTGCCCCCCCAACAGAACAATGGGAAGGTAACTAGATAACAAATGGAGCTTCTCCAAAGTCATATCTAGCTGGTGTAAGATGACTTGCATTCCATATACGTCCATCAGATAGTTCATATGTGTATGGTCCTCGCCTAGTCCTCATCCTAGTAAACTTAGATTGTCCTTGTTTCAGTAGTCCTGGTTTCTTAATTTGATTATCATCGGTTGATAATTTTGTAGGCATGGTATTTTGTGGAAGTTTGATGTCTGCAACATGTAAACATGGCATCTGTCTGCCATGTAATAATTCAGCTGGAGATGCTTGGGTTGTTGCATGGCATGTTGCTCTGTAGTTATGTAGGAACTCTGTTGTAAATACTTTTCAAGATTTCCCAGTAAGGTCTGCTGTAGTGCTTCTTTCAGACTACATTATCTTGTGGGTAATACACTGAAGATTTTCTATGCACAATATTCCTTTCAGAAAGAATTCAAACTCAGATGAGACAAACTGTGGTCCGTTGTCTGATATTAACTTCTTTGGATTACCTTGTCTGCTGAAGACTGTAGACAGAAATGGTATTACTATAGTTGATGTTATATGAGAAATAAATGCAATTTCTGTAATAGTCTATCAGAGTTATAGCAAATCTGCAGTCTATAGGAGCAGCTGCAAAAGGACCCACAATATCAATAGCCAGTTTTCCCATGCTGTATCAGGGAATGGTACTGGCTGAAGTGGTAGTTTATGTGCGATAGTTGTTTTGTTATGATTCTGACAAATAACACAAGAATGAATGGCAGTTACCACATCAGCATCCATTGCTGGCCACCAGTATAGTTCTCACAGTCTTTGTTTTGTACGTACAATTCCTTGATGACTCTCATGTGCAAGTTGTATGACCTTTTCTCGTAAGGTCTCTGGTACCAGTAAGCGGTGAGCTCCACAGACAACACAGCCATCTACTAAGGACAGAGTTCATGTCTAATACTGTAGTAAGGTTGAAGATCAGGACTGAGTTTCTTCTTAGCATTTGGCCATTTGCTTTGTAAGATGTCCCTTGGTTTTACTTGGATTGAACATGTAAGGCAAGCTTGCTTAAAATCAGCAACTGTAACTGTAGATGATAGTAAATCAGTCAGTGCTACAACTTCTATGTCCTCATCCAGTGTATCAGAAACAATAAGCAGTAAAATTTTTCAAACCTGGTTTGTATTGCATTTTGTGGTTGAAATTCAGTAGCCTTGCTCACCATCTAGCTATATGCATTCCAGCTCTTCCTAGTCCCTTTGTTGTAAGCAGTATAGTTAAAGGGATGTGCTCCGTGCATAAGGTAAATTCTCTACCCCATAGGTAGTTTCTCCATTTTCTGTTCTCAAACACATGCCAGAGCTTCTTTTTCAACAGTTGAATACTTACGCTCTGCCTCTGTAAGTGTTCTGGATGCAAATGCAACAGTTTTCTCTGAATGATCAGTATGGATCTGTGTGAGAACTGCACCACCCCCATAGTCTGAAGCACCTGTAGTAACCATACTGGGTAGTACAGGATCAAATAAAGCTAGCACTGGACTGTTCACAATTAGCTGTTTCACTATTTCAAAGCTATGTTGAGCAGTCTCTAACCAAACCAGACTTAAAGTTCCACATAGTAGTGCTTTGCTTGGCTCCACAACTGAAGCATAGTTGGGAATAAACTTATAATACCATGAAGTAAGACCTAAGAAAGCTCGGATGGTCTGGAAATCAGATGGAGTAGGTGCTTGTGTAACCGCGTTGACATGGTCAGGGTCATGCCGTAATCCATCTGTGAAATTATATGACCCAGAAATGACAGCTGGAGCAGTCTCTCTCTAATGCGTAGTGAGTTTGTTTTTTCCAGTATGTGGTCTCTTTGATTCCCAAACTTACAGGTAAGAACCAGCTCTCTCAAAACTGCTACAAATTGTTCTGTGGATTCGCCATTACGTTGTCCACGTTGGCGGAATTTATATCTTTCAGCAACCACATTTACTCTTGGCACAAAAAAGTTCTTTATTGCAGTAAGAGCAGTTTCATAAGTTGTTTATGTATAGAATATATGCTGTCCCTCTGCTCCCAGGCAGTGAATAAGTAAAACATGCTTTCTAGCTGCAGAAACCTCCCCTTGGTCAGCAGCAATAATGTAATTATCAAACATACAGATCCAAGCAGTAAAAGGTATGGTAGGCACACCAGGGTTTGGTAGAAAAGGTGCAGGCTGCTGCAGAGGCAGAAAAGACATCCTTGTCGCCATATAGTTTATACAGGAGCAGTGACCAGCTCCATACCAGCTACAGTCAGGTGGTCCTAACTATTAAAGTGGCTATAGACGCACAGATAATATCGTACAGAACAAATTTTTGTACGGTATTTGGTGTGTGTACAAGTGGGTAACAAGCCAACTGATATTGGCAGAAGACTTGTATATCAGTCAGCTGGTTGATCGGGCTGGACGGAACATTTTTATCTGGTGCCTTTGAAGGAAACCAAACATCGGACATTGTTAGTGCTGAATCATCAGATACAGGTAGTATTCTATTGTTTTTTCCTTTTAATCTGATGATTCAGCTCTACACATGTGTATTGAAAGGGACTTGTAATTTTACCGTCTATTGTCGCCTTTACTTTGTAATCAGATGAAAGTTGAGAGTAGAACTGACCATACCAGGGATGACTTTAACTTAGTTGTCCAGCTTAAATATATTGCAATATATGGACAAACAATCCCTGTTCTGTTTAAAGGGAAGGTCAATTTAAGTTTCATAAGGCACAAAATGTCTCAATGTCTTAAATATATTGATTAGTGATGGACGAATTTATTCGCCAAGCATGGATTTGCAGCAAATTTCCACATTTCCACAAAAGAGTTGCATGTATAAAAATGTTGTGTCAAAATTGTCATGGGTGAAATTATTATTTGAGGCCCATTGACTTCAATGTGTTCAGGTAATTTTCTCTATTCGCAAACTGGGACAAATTCATCCATCACTACTGATAATGAGTTGAATGCAGAGCACCATTATATTATAATTATATGTGTAAGCACATAATTGTTATGTGAGCATGCCAGTCTTTTTAAAAAGTGTGCAAAAAAGAAATATTTTGCACACAAGCAGTAGAAGGGGAGGGCATTTTTAGTAGTTTAAGGCACAAAATGCCTCAGTGTAATAAATATATTGACAATACCATGGGGTGCCCCATTCCACCCTCCCTGTCTTGAATACTTATGTCACATGTTAGTTAGTTGACACCAATCTGCTCCAGAATGTTGTGTTCATGCCCTGTCACTCTCCTCATGTTTTGCTATAACTGTGTAGAATCTCACCACTCACGCCCTCACAGCTTCTTTCCTGGATTCCTATTCCTCCAGAATAGTATCAAGCGACTTCAAGACGTGTTTTGCTTTAACATAACTCATGCAAATAAACTATTGCTTTTAAAAAAGTAGTGCGAGGGATTAAAAAGGGCGAAGGAGTGTGGAATCCCTCTGGGTAGAGATTTTGACTGGGCAAAAGGTTACAAAAGAAAATGATCATTGGTGTATGCTACAAACCACCTTGTGTAAGTGACAAGAATGAAGCCCAGATACTTTTACAAATAGAAGTGGGTTTGTAACTAGGTCAAGTTATTATTATGGGTGACTTCAATAATCCAGACATGGGGCAAAGGGGTTGCCAAAACAGAAAAAAATAGCAGGTTTGTAAATATGCTGAATGACAACTTTCTATTTCATCTCATTCAAGAACCTACTAGGAATAACTCTCTTTTGGATTTTGTAATAACTAATACCAAACTCATCTCTAGCATTTGTGTGGGTGAGCATTTAGGGAATAGTGATCAGAATATGTTCTCCTTTGAGATTATTTTGCAGAGGCAATGCTCTAAGGAAGTAACTAAATGACTACATTTTAGACATGCAAACTTTGATAGTCTAAGGGCATCTCTGCAAAATATTAAGTGGGAAATGCTTTTCACAAGGTTAAACACAGAACAAAAATGGGAAGTCTTTAAAATGCTGCTTGATAAATATACATGTCAGTATATTTCTTGTAAGCAACGAGCATTGTTGCAAAACAAAACTTTTGTGGTTCAATAGAAGTGTTGATGTTGAGGTGAGTAAGAAAACCATGCTTTTAAGGCTTTCATGTTATCTGGGACAGCCAAATGTTTTATCAGGTATATATATATATCCTGCAAAAAAATCACTATGGATAAGAGTATTGCAGCAAGCAGTAAAAATAATCCCATATTATATTTTAAATATGTAATAAATATCAGAGGGGGGTCTAAACAAATGAGGAACCATTTAATGAAGGTTTCCTTCTTAATAGTCCCAGTTCTAGTAATACAACTAAAGATGGATGGTTCAGGTGGAAATTTACAAGGGACTAGAATAAGTTAATGGTCCGGGACTAAATGGTATTCAGCCCAGGGTACTAAGAGAGTGGTGCCAAGAGATTGGTAAATTTCTAATGTGGTGCCGCTATTCAAAAAGGAATCCTGTTCTTCACCTCAAAACTACAGGCTGGTTAGTCTGATATCAGTGGTAGGCAGGAGTATAATCAAATGAAGGGGGTTCTCAACTATAACTCTCCACTTGTTGTAGTGCTGGATGCAAGCTGCTGGTCCCCTGGCCAGGGACCCACATATAACTCCAAAGAAACACACACTGCAGGACTCTGAATCCCGTGAGAGTGGCAAGCATGCGCACGCAATGTGGTTTTGCTGCAACTGGCCTGTATACGGGAGGTCACGCCAGGAGTAAGAGAACCAGTGCAGGGTCCACATCTGGGCCAGTGGGGCCCAACAGGTTTTTTTTCTTGCTTTTGGATGAGCTGTGTTTCACTCCATTTTATTTCTTCTGAAAATTTGTTTTACAAGGACTATGTTGTTTTTCTGAGAATGTTCGCAAAAAATTTTTATTTGTTTTTGCACTAGTTGAATATCTCTATGAAGATATATATATATATATATATATATATACACACACACACATTTATATCCAGAAGGATTGTTTGCCATCAATATGAAATTATACTAGCTTGGATATAAGTAAGTTACTGTTTTAATATTACAGAGATAAATTAACTCTATGAAGATGGCTTTGCAGTTATTTGAAGTTTTCTTTTAAGAGATACCATACCTGTATATTCCATGTGCACAAAAAAAACTCAAAAATCAGTGGAGCAAACACATTTTTTAGGAAGCCAGCTGTTAATTTATCAGTCATTATATTTAGCACAACTCATGACATCACAATATAATAATAGACTTCTTAAACTCCTTCTTATGGGTTAATGTATTAACTCAATACATAGCTATTTGTAAAACAAAAACCTGACATGTAATTCACACATTTTTACTATCAATAGTAAGCAATTTGTCAAAGTACTTGTCCCTGATCACCATGGCAACAATATTTAGACCAAGAAAATAACTGGGAGCTATGGTTGCAAAATCAGGTGATCGCCTGACACAAATGTTTGTGATGCTGCAGTTTTCCTTCTGTAAGTTCTGCACATTTTCAAGAATTAATCAGACATACAGTGTTCTTATTGCTATTAAATTGGTTTTTATATATTTTATTTAATGCATGTGATTTTCTGATGAAACACTTGAACAAAGCTGTGACTAATTATTGGAGACTGAAGCCAATTAGAGTAATTTTAATATCAGCATCTGTCAGTTTTTAAATGTGATAACAATATGTACTTTAAAAATAATTTACTAGTAACTTTTTAGGCACATTTTCTTCATTATTATTGTATTATTATATACATTTCAATCTGTGAGCCTCACACGTCTTAGGAAAAACAGAGCAGAAAAGACAAGTTCCATTAACAGCTTTTCTGCTTCCAAGATGGCTGCCGAGATCAGAACTGTAAGGCTATAGTATGCTTTGAAATATGGGCTTTTTAGCAGTCTGTTGATCGTACAGTATCCTATAGTATTTTTGCCCATAGAGCCGGGGTATGGTTACAAACCCACTCCTGAACAAAGACACCAAAAAGGACTTTCTGAAATTCTGAAATGTATCATAGAAGATCAATTTTTATAATAAATAAATAAATATAGTCGCCAATGACGCACCAAATTTTCACCGCAGTTTCCTGAATTTTTTTCCCAGTGGCGAAATGTGGAAATTCACTGCAAATTTGCACGTGGCAAGTTTAATCGCCCATCACTAGTGAGCTCTAATACATCTGCTAGGCAAAAGGTGTATAAGATGTACTGGATCTAACTGTCAATGAATATCTGACACCCAACTCCTGCATGAAGACAGAATGAGGAAAAACAGATGCTGTAAATATAACCTTGATTATTTCAGAAACAGTACAGAATATTTAATTGATTGTATTTAGAAAGTTTCTTATTTCAGTATGATGAAGCTTAAAGTAAAAATACTTGCTTTATGTATATATGGTCATTCAGAGTACAAAAACTACAGAAACTATTTTACCCTTCATCAGCTACAACACAATGCAATGACTTTTTCCCACATAAAAATGTAATTACCTAAATCTCTAAATACCTGCCACTCTGGTTGTTCAAAGGTTCTTCCTTTTGCTCTTCTAACCCACTCAGCCCCCTCTCTCAGGAATTTCCTTTGGCTGTTGGCTACTGAGCATGCTCAGTTCTTCTCAACTAAGAGTATCAAACACACCCTCCAGTCTAGCAGCCGATGAAGAGATGGCATTGCTGATTCCCATAGAAAGTCTGCTTTAGCTGCCTGCTCCTATTTTTAACTCCCAACCTCCTCTCCTGAGCTCAGCATAACCATTACAGTGCTCAATCCAAGCAGGACTTTTCATCATAGTAAATGCCCACATTCTTCAATTGCATGAACTTTACATCTTATATGTGCTGTTTGTAGATATAAATGCATGTATGATGTGTGAAAGGGAAATGGCCCCAAGGATGAAAGCTGTTATTTATTTGAGGGCAAATGGAGGGCATGTGTGCAGTACAAATAATGCCATTTTGGTAGGGGGGGGGGTTGTGCCCAACTTATATACATGGTAGTAAAATGTTGGCTCTACATGTCCTTTAAAAGTACGTATCCCCAAATTCTACTGCTAAACATGGCTTCCTGGCAAAGGGATAAAAAGGACATGTGGCAGCACTGAAATTTTATTAGTGATGAGCGAAATTTTTGTCAGGTTTCGCTGCGAAAAAGACACCCATAGTGAGGGAAAAAATTTGTTTGGGCATCTAAAAATATTTGAACACATGCAATGAATTTGCAATATCCTATTTTGGCCAAGTATAAGCATTTCTAGGCATAGGGACTAGGTTGCATCAAGAAACCAATAGTCTTTTTAATCATCCTATTCTCTTGGTACACCACAAGTAGATGAAAAATATTGTCTGTTGTGTGTTGCTATAGTCTTCCTATAAAGGAAATGTGGTGCATTGGTATATACTAAACAAATCATCTTGATTTCAACATTCATTCCTCCAGTCAATTTTTTTGCTACTGCAATCTTACTCATAAATAAAAATATGATGAATAATGTTCCTGGTTACTTGTAGCAATTTATTATCCAAGACTCCGTCAATAAAGTGAGTACAGGAGATACTTTAATATTTTACACTTATTCACTAGAAAGCCCAGATGAGTTAGATATGAACAACTGCCTGAAAACAAACTTCCAAGTTATTTACCTCTGATGTAAAGCAAATCAATCAAGCCTTGAAATTTACTATTTTGTTTTTCTTATCATTTTTATCAAGGAGGTGAAAGCTTATATGGAATTTATTTTCAGTACTTTTGTTTTCCTTCCTCCTCTACAAAATCCATATGATTTAAAATAATGATTCATGTTTAAAGAAAAATCATCCTTCCCATTATAGTGTCTGCTGTCAGCATGTACACTACATTACTTATGTCCTGGCCAGGTAATCTTGGAATAGCTTCAAGGCAGAAGTCTGAGGTAGAGTCTGTTGTGTCATAAAATAAGATTTCATCCAGGGTTTTATTTTCTAAGCTGGTGTTATGTTGGCATGGGCTAACAATTATGGAAGGAACACTTTGTTTACTTTGGCTATGATGATGGCGCTGCACAAGTCATAGAACACCATAGTAAATAGTACATAAGAACATAACAAATAACCATTCCTACAGACCCAAACTAACTATTAACTGCTCAATAGTGATGAGGCATGGATTTGTGGTGGAATTTCACATTCTCGAAAGTGCTGCAAAAATTTGCTGTGACAAAAAAGGAACCACAAGAATAAACAGCCATTGACTTGAATGCATTTGTAGTGACAAAAAAGTCACATGCATAAAATAAATTGCCGCCTATTTACTTCAATGAGTTTTGCAAATATTTCTGCAGTTTCACAAATTTTTCAGCAAAACAGGAAAAAGTCGCCCATCACTACTGCTCAAGATAAAACAGAGCTGCACTACGGATATGTCAACATATACAGTAAGTAGGCTTTTAACACAGTGAGTAAGCAAAGTAAGGACTTAATACCTAATATATTCATTCAACTGCATGCTTTATGCTGAGCATGCTTCATTGATTCCCATTTTACATTTTTATACAGTAGCTTCAAGTATATCTGAGTGGAAAACTCATTCACAAAATATCCATTATACAGACATTTTGTCTGCATTCACTTTGCCTTTCTGCCATCTCAAGCCAAATGTGGAAGATAACAAATCAGTTTACGTTTAATGCAGTTTAAACTACAGTTAAGTATAATTATTTAAGTATTATAAGTTAATAAGTAGGTATAAGTATACGTATACGTATGTTATAAGTATGATATGTATTTAAGTATTATAAGTATAATAAGTAATAATAAGGTTTAATGCAATTTAAACTACAGTTTAAGTTTAATGCAATTAGCATGCCATTAGGATAAAATAATGTTATTTGAAATGGTCTGGGGTTTTAACCCATAAAATGTATCTAATTATTTGATAAATTTGCTCCTAGAAGTTAGAAGCCTGTAGTCAAAGTTCCAATTCTATAATAATAGGCTGTTACTATGAATTATTTAAATGATCTATTATTAGTATAACGATAATTAACCTTTATATGGAATGAAGCAAATAGCCCATTAAAACATGTTACTGTCATTATTTCACTTGATACCTACTGAAAACTCAGCATCCCTATTGTACTACTAAAATTCAGGTATCTATAGCAGAAATGTCCTCAATATTTGCAACTTTCAGCATTAGATTATAGTCAGTAATCACCCAATAACCTTAACTATGAGAAAAAACCTTAGGAGGAGAGAAAACAGGGAGGTTTTCACACTCTGCACATACAATCCATCTAGAAAAAGTGCTTCTCTGCTTTGTAAGACATACTTTTTTCATTAGCTCCATTGAGCTGAACATGTAAAGGAGATGTGGTATTTATACAAATGCTCAAAGGTAGGTCACTTTGCTAAGGTCTGTCATAGTTCTGCTAAAGATGTTCATGAACTCACTACTACAAATATTAAAGTATTCTGGGTGGATAAAGCTGGTACATTTATTCCAGACAAGTTTATATGCACTGTCAATGTCAGTACTGCTTCTGCTGACAAGGCAAACTACATTAACCTGATGCTTGATACAGGTTCAGTTGTAAAAAAAGGATATTTTCTTCATATACTTTGCAAAAAAAACACATATTGCACCTGACAACATATATGCAAACATTGAAAGTATAAGGGCATCTTTGCAATATATTAAGTGGGAAATTCTTTTCACTGGGTAAAACATAGAACAAAAGTATTTAAAATGCTGCTTCATAAATATACACGTCAGTATATTTCCCTTGTAAGCAAGGAACGTAGTTGCAAAGCAAAACCTTTTTGGTTCAATAGAAGTGTTGGTGTTGAGGTGGGTAAGAAAAGACGTGCTTTTAAAGCTTTCAAGTTAGCTGGGACACCAGGAGGCCAATAAATCATGCAAAAAAGCATGAAAGGCAAGCTGAAATTGATATGGAAAAGGATATTGCAGTAAGCAGTAAAAGGAATCCAAAATTATTTTTTAAGTATGTTAACATTAAAAAAATGAAGCAGGAAGGGTGGGACCTTTAATATCAGAGAGGGGTCAGCTCATTGATGAGAACAAGCAAAAAGCTCAGATTCTGAATGAATATTTTTCGTCTGTATACACAAATGAGGAACTAGCTAATGAAGGTTTCCTTATTAATAGTCCAAATTCTAGTACAACATCTAATGATGCATAGTTCACACATGATAAAATTCAAAAGAGACTAGAACATGTTAAGATAAACAAAGGTCCGGGGCCAGATAGTATTCATCACAGGGTACTTAGCGAGCTTGGCTCTGTGATTGCCAAACTTCTTTACTTAATTTTTCAGGATTCATTGAGGTCTGGCATGGTGCAGAGAGACTGGTGAATTGCTAATGAAAAGGGATCCCATTCTCAGCCTCAAAACTATAGGTCAGTTAGTCTGATGTCGGTGGTAGGAAAACTTTTTGAAGGGTTAATAAAGGATAAGATACTGGACTTCATAGCAAATAACAATACTATGGGTTTGTGACAGCATGGTTTTATGCGTAACAGATCTTGCCAGACTAACTTAATTTCTATGAGAAGGTAAACAGGGACCTCGATTCTGGGATGGCAGTCAATGTGATTTACTTAGACTTTGCTAATGTATTTGAGACTGTGCCACACAGAAGGTTACTGGTTAAATAAAGGAATGTTGGCCTGGAACATAGTATTTGTACCTGGATAGAGAGCTGACTAAAAGATAGACTACAAAGAGTGGTGGTAAATGGAACATTTTCTAATTGGATCAGTGTTGTTAGTGGGGTACCGCAGGGCACTGTACTGGGTCCCTTGCTTTTCAACTTGTTTATTAATGACCTGGAGGTGGCCATTGAAAGTACTGTTTCTATTTTTGCAGGTGATACTAAATTGTGCAGAAATATGGATTCCTTGCAGGATGCTGCCACTTTGCAGAGTGATTTGTCTATGTTGGGAAACTGGGCAGCCAAATGGAAGGTGAGGTTCAATGTTGTTAAATGCAAGGTTATGCAAGTTATACAATAAATGGCAGTGTGTTAGGAGTTTCCTTAAATGAGAAGGATCTTGTTTTTTTTATATAGATATCAAGTTGTCTAATTCTGGGCAGTGTTATTCTGTAGCTAATATAGCAAATAAAGTTCTGTCTTGCATAAAAAGGCATAAACTCAAGGGATGAAAACGTAATTATGCCTCTTTATAGATTCCTAGTAATGCCTCATCTGGAGTTTCGACTCCAGTCCTTAAAGGGCACCTGTTGAGGCAATATTGTACCCCCAACCAAAGGTGCAGGCTGATAGAGCCCGCATTCCGGTTGGGGGTTTCACTATTTTTTTTTTTTAAAATGCCCCTCCCCAGCGCTAGCGGTCTCGCTCCGGGATGTCTTACTGACATCACGCGCATGCGCAGAATAAAAAAGCGGTCACAATTCTGTCCGCTTTCCATTCTGCGCATGAGCAGCCATCTCCCCCACAAGCACACGTCTTACTGACGTCACGTCAGTAAGACGTGTGCTTGTGGGGGAGATGGCTGCTCGCTCCGGGAGTTAGCGTTGTCTCAGTGAATTTTTGCCTAGCAAAGTGTTGCGATGGCTGCAAAGGAACAGGAAAGGAAGCTTTAAAAGAACAGTAACACCAACAAATGAAAGTCTATTAAAGTAATGAAATATAATGTACTGTTGTGCTGCACTGGTAAAACTGATGTGTTTGCTTCAGAAACTACATTAGTTTATATAAACAAGCTGCTGTGTAGCTATGGGGGCAGCATTCACAGCTGAAAAATCAGAAAAGGCACAGGCTACACAGCAGATAAAAGATAAGCTCTGTAGTATACAACAGGATTATTCGGATTTTATCTGTTATCTACTGTGTATCCTGTGTGTGAATGGCTACCCCAATAGCAGCTTGTTTATATAAAATACAGTTGTGTTTCAGAAGCAAACACACCAGTTTTACCAGTGCAGGGTAATAGTACATTATGTTATCCTTCATTTAATACAGTTTCATTTTCTGGTATTACTGTAATTCAGTCCGCTTAATGTTTATTTGTCTCTGTCATTCTGTTGGTATATATTTTAATATTTCATTAGGCAGTGTCCTCGAAATGTACCTTTAGACCTTTCAACTTGTCCATTTTTGCCCATGGGTCACTAGTATTTAGAATAATTTATAGGGAGTTAAACCAGAAGTTTTTGGTACTTAAAGGTATGAACACAGAGGTAGGAACAAAAGCTTCTGCCTTGGGTTCATAGTGGGGCACAGATTTGTGGGACATCATGGCCTTCTTGTTTAATTTTCCAGCCTTTCTCCACTGATTTCACTTTATCCACCAGCTCACTCTACAGAAGATTCATGCTGCTCTTATGTATAACCACTGTAATAGTCACTTTGAACTCTGGCACAATTGCTCAATGGGGAAGGTGACATGCAGGGCAAATGACTGTTTAAAGAAAGAAGGCAAAAAATAACAGGGAAGGAGAAACGATCTGAAATGTCAGAAAAAGAAAATGAAGAGATAAAAAAAGAAGAGATGGATAGGAGAAAAATAAGGGAAAGCATTGAGATGATATAAATGGAAGGAAAGGTATGTTAACATTACAAAAAAAGTAAGTACTTCTTTGTTTGTTTTTTTTATCAATGGGTAACAACATTCAGGACGAAAGATAGAGGTGACACCAGAAGTAGGTGTAATAACTCACCCTGGTGGTCTAGTGGTACGGCAGGGATGCCTACCACGCAATCGGTGGGGATTGGCGACAGGACATCAGATCTAAGGTTGCGCACAGCTCGCATCTTCTGTATTTATAGGCACATGTGCACTGGTGTGATGACGTCAGCGTCCAATAGCGTGAAATTTAAATGTATTTAAAGGGGCTTTTTTGTATTTGCTCATTGCCCTTCATTGATTGAATTCCAGAGTTCCTTTATGCCCTGAATTCCTTGTTCCTGTGTGTTCCTGTATGACCTGAAATAAAGCTTCTGATTCTGAATCCTGTTGTGACCCCTGCCTGTTTTGTGACAAATCCTGACTTCTGAAATCCTACCCCCTTCTGATTGATCTCCTGGTTTGACCCTTGCCTGTTGACTCTGCTTGTACTCCACCGACCCAGCCTGATTGGACTACGCTTTCTGTCTATGCTTTGTACCATGACCTTCTGCCCAAAAGACTTTGCTTTATCATCATACTCCTTTGCTCACCTCTCTTATTAAGACCTGGCGGCATCCAATTAGCCGAGGGCTCCTCCCGAGATGAAAGGCGGCTGTTAAGGTGGCCATACACGAAGAGATCCGCTCGTTTGGCGATGTTGCCAAACGAGCGGATCTCTCCCCGATATGCCCACCTTGAGGTGGGCGATATCGGGCTGATCCGATCGTGGGCCCTAGGGCCCAACATTCGGATCAGTACGGGCGGTCGGATCGCGGGACCGCATCAACGAACAGATGCGGCCGCGATCCGACGGGATTTTTAATCCTGCCCGATCGACATCTGGCCGACTTTCGGCCAGATATCGATCGGGAAAGCCCGTCGGAGGCCCCCCCACACGGGCAGATAAGCTGCCGACACAGTCTGTCGGCAGCTTTTATCTGCCCGTGTATGGCCACCTTTAGAGGCAGAAGCAAGAGCCAAGAACAGGGTGCTTAGCATTGGTTCTGGTTTTAAGGTGCTGACCGTGACAGTAGGATTCTATAGTGTGACAGAACCTGTTATTCCTGCACCAGACACATACACTGTAGTGATAATTAAATTATATTCTGTGCAGGGTTTAGAAAATGACCATTGCAGCAGTATTGCTGTATTGCTGTTTTGTATCATTCTATTACATCTCTTTCTTTTCCAGTTATATTTATACATTTTATTTTTTATTACATTTGAAGCTAAACAGTGACAAATTACAACATCTCATTATAAATGCACAACAAAAAAATGTCACCACATCTAAGATGGATAATCGGAATTAATTGTAATGTAAAATGAAATATAGAAACAGAATAAAACTTATTGCCAAAGTGCAATTTACGGATTGAATAACACTGTCCTCTTTACCTTTAAAAGAAAAGAATAATGAAAGCTTAAGGAACATCAATGGGTATGAATAAAATGTTCTTTAGGTTTATACATGAATTTATTAATCAACTTTTGTTATTAGAATTCAAAATATCTAAATAAGGGGCCCAAATGTTCCAAATGTTTCTAGTTACAAGATTGCTATATCAAACAAGGGGGCGTTGTGCTCACGTAGTTAAAACTAGATAAATACGAGAGATCCTCTGCACTCAACCCATTATCAACATATTAAGGACACTGAAACATTTTTTGCCTTAAGCTACTAAAATGCCTTACACTTCAAACAAAACAAAACTGGCCAACTATGTCATCCCATATCTGGCAAGGTTACCATATCTAAAAGTAACCACAACCTGTAGGCAGAGAGATTTTAGATACAATAAAATGTCTTTTTTTTGTAACTCGTAATTTGTATTCCTCACTTTCAAGAAAAAATGACAACTGAAGTTTACGGGTTCATAGAAAAGCAATCCTGGCTCAAAGATATCACACGGTAAGTAAGTTTTAACATATTTACAGTTTAGTATAACAGTTCAAATTGATTTGTTATGTGCCACCATTTCTCAGTTATTGCCATATGTCCACAAAAGCAGAACACATGGTTCCCCTCTTGCACTAAACATACATTATTATCAGACACAATGTTATATAATTTTCCTGTTCCTTTTCTATGGATGCATTATGTGTCTTAAAACCCATAAACTTATAAATGCTATACGGTAACTGAGTTGTGGTCCTCATTAGTCATTACAGTAGTCCCTGAGGTTTTTAAGGTGTAGTAAGTGTCCATTGGGGACCATATATTAGTTTATAAATGTTCTGTGTTAGTAATATTAGCCATCGATTGTTCAAATCTTTTATTACTCTCAACCCTGGAAAAGATCTGGAGATAGTGGGAACCAAAGATGATTTCCATTTGGATGTGATTTCTAAGTGGGCAACAGTTGTAAAAATAGTTGACCAATTTCTGGGCTGGCCTTTTTAGTTGCAGGATAGGTAATTAGTGATGGACGAATCTACCCCGTTTCGCTTCGCCGAAAAATTCGCAAATTTTGCTGGAAAATCGCGAAATGGCGAAAATAGGTAATGCTAAAAGTAGATGTGGTACAGTCTCCCAGTAGTGCATATATTTATGTTTAGGGAAAGGATCTGTCATTAGAGCTGTGATCAGCCTGTATAGATGGGATATCAAACCTTTATATGGTTGAGGCTTTTTGAATATCCCTAGGGCCAATGAAATGAATGACCCTAGTCATGTCAAACAGTGCCCACTTTGTTTTATGAGTTTGAATCAGCCAAAGGAGTTAGCAAGGAGTGGGTTAAGGAATGAGAAGATCCCATAAATGTTATACTTTTTTACAGTCTTTCCAAATGTGCCTTGTAAACATTATTGAATTAGGTGAGTGGTGATATAGAGGGGTTTTCACTACTGAGATAAGGTTGCAAACATGATACTTCAATTTGAGCCCATTGAGGCTTGCCTTATATGAGCCGCTTCTTAATTTTTATTAGTATCAGGGATTGCCAAGCCCCCTTGATAACAACTTACTAATAGGACTGTTCCTGGTCCTTATTATTCTACTTTTAGTGTTTCCACAAATAAACTTGGGGTGTGGTTTTTTAACTTTTGGGTTGAGTTCTCCTTTCAGAAAATGTTTTCTGCAAATAGGGAAATTTTGAAAGTATATGTGTCAAATTCTATTCTGCAAATATCTGGGTTGTCTAATCATTGCAGCAAATGGTTCTATACCGACAATATAAAGAAGCAGGGATATCCCTGCCATGGCCCTTTATTAATTTTTATGGGAGAGCCCTCCATTAAGCATAAGATACGCTTTAGACCAAGAATACAATAGTTGTATTGTGTGCAGGAAAGAGCCTCTCAAGCCCATGCATTGTAGTAATACAATGACATATGATTCCAATTTAGGTGGTCAAATACCTGTGGGATACACTTCTTATGTATGATATCTACTATGTCGATTCCCCTCCTTGTATTATCCCCTGCCTGACAGCCCATAATAAGGCCAACTTGGTCTAAGTGTATTAAGCAGTGTAGAATTTGAGCAGTCTGTTGGCTAAGCCTTTTGTGATTTTTTTTTTAAGTCACAACAAAGAGGTAGGGCTTTAGTTAGAAAACAATGTAACATCTTTGCCCTCTTTCATTAGTACTTGAATTGGAGTGAAAAAAGTGGAGGAATGCTCTGTGTGGTGAGTGTGCTAAAACAACCCCCCCCACAACCATAAGCCACACCCATTGTTATAAAATGCCTCACACGCCAATACTTTCTGGTTTAACCCACTCTAAAGCAAAGCCATTTTGCTATTTCCTTTTTGGCATTTCCATCTAATGCACAGTTTGATGCCCAGTGTGTATAGATCTACGTATGTGACCTATAAGGATCACAAAATGAAAATTGTGCATTTGACCTTTCTTGGCTGCCGTTCAGCTTCTCCAAATACAGCACCTTTTCTATGTATTGTTTGTCATAACATAGCACAACCCCATCTTATTCTATATTACCCAAGATTATTTCATATATATAATTCTTTCACTATTCCTTAATCTGCTGTTTAATAGCATTTTCTCTTTTTTGTTTCCCCTGTTTTCTTCTTCTTCGCCTTTTCTCTATAACCCTTTGTTATGCCTCCACCTTCTTTATCTTTTTAACACTTCTCTATATTTTCTACTTCTCTCCCAGTAATCATTTCTCTCCTTTAATCATTTATATATTTAACTGTTAAAATTTACCTCTGTGTTGTATTTGCAGAAGTGGAGAGGAGCAAAAGAAAGCTCCAGGATGCAAAACTCTTGCATGCTATTTGATAGAGACAAAGAAGTGAAGGGATAGCATCCCTGTGCATCCCTCCCCAATTCCAGCGCTGTTAATACTCTTATATATGATATCTGAGGATAGCACTTTTATGGAATTTTATCTTCACCTTTTAGAAAAGTATTACACACAGTAAGTTAGTCAGTATAGGGGTGAAGTAATCTTTGTAAATTTTATAATATGAATTGGGAAAGCCATCTGGGCTGGGACATTTATGTGAACAGTTACATAACTAGTTGATTCTAGGCCCACGCGCAGGATGTTTACCTGCCCCCACCTCAACCCTCTGCACGGGCTGCAATGTGATCTCCGGTGGGCTGTGGGCCTGGTTACCGTTAACAGGCAGTAACCAATCAGTGACTTGAGGGAGGGTCACATTGGTTATAACTGTTGCTTATTAATCTGAGCTGCATGATGAGGATCAATTGCAAACTCACTGAACAGTTATGTACCATGTGGCCCCTAAGATTTAGGGAGCTGAATAGCAGGAAGTTGTGTTCTGTTATGTTACACATCCAGTCACTCCAGCCTTTATACATGACATTTTTGGCTAAATAACTATATTAGAAACATTTTTTATTTTGCACAGCCTATCTAGTTACCCTATTTTCCTTTAGGGAAGGTTAACCATTTTTCTTGATATACAAATGAAGATTCCACCATTTATTTTATTAATGTAAGAAATATGTTCAGTTTCAAAAAAGGATTCAAAATTTCTCTACCAGATATCCACTCAACAATATATCTACTGACAGAAGCTAAGTTAAAGTTTATATAATCAGGGATATTAAGGCCACCCAAGATTTAACACTGTCTTAACATAGAGAAATATTATGTTTCTTTCTTTTCCAGAAAAAATTAGAAAGAGTTTTATCTAGGCTTTGAACATCTGAGTATTTCGATAAAAGAGGGAGATTTAGGATATGAAAGTTTTGGGAAAATTTAACATTTTAAAGAAATCAACTCTCCCAATGAGATAAAGAAGGCTATTGGTGCATTTTTATATATATATCTATATATATATATATATAGATATATATATATATATATTTTTTTTTTTTTTAATACCAGATCTATTTTTAATAAAATCATTTTGAGAAGAAGAAATAATGTTAGACAGAATATCTTCTAATCTGACAGCTAGAATCTTTGTCAGGATTTTAAAGTCCTGATGAATCAAAGATATTGGGTGATAAGAAAAGGTTACCTTCTTTTGGGATTATTTAACGTTAGATACTATGGAATGTAAGATTTTATTGTGTATATACATTTCATTAAATACATTGGCAAGAAAGGGAGAAACCTTTGGATAAATAGCCTTATAAAATGTGAACTTCATTTGTAGTCACATTTGCTATGGGAAGTTTGGGGTAGAGAAATTTAAGTTAACAAGGCCAGACTTTTATCATAAAAGGGATGTGAGAAAAGATTTTGATAGTAATCTTTAAATAGGGTAGAAATAACCATAAAGGGATCCTGAAAAAAGAAGAAAGAAAAAGAATACCCCACTTAAACTCAAATTATTAGTACTTCGTAATTATATACCCTTAATGAGCCACTTGGCTCGAGGCTTTTAAGCAAATTTAATTAAGTGCAATTTTAAACCCTTTTCAGCCAATAAAGGTTTTTTTGGCTGAATTTTAGGCTCAATCAAAGTATTAAAGTGCAGTGCCTAATTGATTAAATTATAAGTTTAACTCTTGCAGCCTAATTCATTAAAATTCATCTGGCTGTGATCTCAAATCAATCAAGAATAATAGTAAAGTGCAAGGTGCAGTGTCTAGTCAGTTGTACTTAATTTAATAAAAATTCATTGATATCAGAGTGATTCTACTGTTGTTAAAAAAGTACATCCATTATTGTCAATCAAATTTCTGAGTGGTAATTAATTATCAAGAATTTGTGTTGCCAAGTGTTAAAAATATCAATTTCAGGGTATATAAATTAATCCTTTAGATACAATTAATTAGATAAAAATACAGTAGTTAAGTGCTCAAGGTCATACAGGATAAGATGAAAAGGAAAATAAGAGAGAGGTGGAGTTGTCCCAAAAGCTACTGCCTAATTGTTTTCTTCCCTGGGACACCACAAAGATGGAGAAGGCAGAGAATCCGGGACTGTGGTCTCGTTTGTACCTAAACCCTGATACTTGGTAAGAGCTATAATATCCTAAAAACCACAAATCCACGGCCTCCTGTTGAGTAGAAATCGATTTCCAGCAATCCCTTGAGCACTCTCACAAACCCCCACCCTTGTTATCGATTCAAATAAGTTATTAAAAAGGTTTAAAAATAATTCAGGAGGAAGTATTCAAAACGCCGACGCGCGTTTCGCAATTTCGCTTTATCAAGGCGTTGATAAAGCGAAATTGCAAAACGCGCGTCTTCTTTTTTCAATTTACCAAAATAATACTGGCCTGAGGCCAGATCTCCACTTTTACCGAAAGATAGAAAACACTATTCAATTTAAATCTTATACGAAGGACAAACTTATCTATTACAATCATAAAGGGATCCTGTCATGGGAAAATTATATTTTTTCAAAATATATCAGTTAATAGTGCTGTTCCAGAAGAATTCTGCATTGAAATCAATTTCTCAAAAGAGCAAATAGATTTATTTATATTTCATTTTGAAATCTGACATGGGGCTAGACATATTGTCAGTTTCCCAGCTGCCCCTAGTCATGTGACTTGTGCTCTGATAAACTTCAATCCCTCTTTACTGCTGTACTGCAAGTTGGAGTGATATCACCCCCTCCCTTTCCCCCACCCAGCAGCCTAACAAAAGAACCATGAGAAGGTAACCAGATAACAGCTCCCTAACACAAGATAACAGCTGCCTGGTAGATCTAAGAACAATAGTAAAACCCATGTCCCTCTGCATACTATTCAGTTACATTGAGACGGAAAAACAACAGCCTGCCAGAAAGCAGTTCCATCCTAAAGTGCTGGCACAAGTCACATGAGCGGGGCAGCTGGGAAATTGACAAAATGGCTAGCCCCATGTCAGATTTCAAAACTGAATATAAAAAAATCTGTTTGCTCTTTTGAGAAATGGATTTTAGTACAGAAGTCTACTGGAGCAGCACTATTAACTGATGCGTTTTTTAAAAAAAACATGTTTTCCCATGACAGTTTTCCTTTAGGGGAGTGTGTGGTTCTATTTTGACTATCTTTGATTTGGAAAACATGGGAGTAATTTTTTCCAATTTTTTTGTCAGGTTTTCAAGGAACCTATTATGTTTATTACTAGTATTGTTAAATCTCGCATTTGAAAAAGAGTTATAAAGAAGTCTCGCAGATCTCTCCACTTCTTAAAGGCATTTTTAAATTTGAGTTGAGTTTTGTAAAGAAGGGAAGTTTTTAAATTTCATAAAAGCTTGTTCTTGTTGCTAGCTTAATAAAACAAACACTCTATTAACCTTCGTAAGAAAAGTATATGTAAAAGCGTTCACCCTATAAAAAACACTTTTCAAGATATCCCAGAGCAAAGGGAGATCATTATGATGAGCACTATTTTCTTTCAAAAAGGAATCACAATTTTTTTATCATCATATTTACAATATCTGGTTTCTCAGATAAGGCAAAAGGGAATGACCAGAGAATGTAAGACTTGTATGGTGAATTTATTTTTAGATCTAACAAAACATGAGCATGATCAGACTAATCAATAGCCCCAATATCTGCTGACAAAGCTTTGTTGAAGATATCAGTGAAAACAAATAAGTAATCTAACATAGTAGCAAAATTGTGAGGATGTGAAAAATAAGTGAAATCTACCTTTGAAGGCTGTAATCGATGATCTCAATCGATGAACTCGCTCAGTTTTTTTATTCAATAGCTTGTCATGTAAATGCAGAAATTTTGGAATTATTTTAGTGATCAGAGTGATCAGTGATTCAGTTTTTAATGTTTCTGGAATTCCAATAAAACTGAGATTATTATGTCTTGTTCTAGTTTCTAGGTCATCCACTTTAAGTTGAAGATCTGACATTTTCTCCTCCACTTCTTCCTGGATCTTGCTTGATACTTCTTCCTGGATCTTGTTTGTTTTCTTTATGAGAAGAGATTTTTAAATATCTTCTTTAAGTTTAATTTTAGAAACAGCTCTCTCGTTTTCATCATTATTTTTTTCTGTGGTTCTTTCTACAAACATTTCCAATTCTTTCAAACTGACAGTGTCTTCACTTTTATCCACCATGCCTGGGGTGATCAACAAGCAAACTGCTGTTGGCTAGAAAAAGCCTACTTTCCCTTACATCTCAGTGTACATATTATGAGAAAAATGTAGGTGCACCTTTGGTGGGCTCTAGCTCCATTGACCATGCCCAATAATGCAGTTTTTTTTGTGACTATAGCCAAATAAGGGTACAAAAGTATATATTAAGAAACATTGTGACTAGATGTAGTGTAATTCAGTGCTAGGGATACCATGAAAAGGTAAGTAAAATGGCAGTTTGCTTAGTGGTTGTAT
This sequence comes from Xenopus borealis, assembly GCA_024363595.1. Classification (NCBI taxonomy): domain Eukaryota; kingdom Metazoa; phylum Chordata; class Amphibia; order Anura; family Pipidae; genus Xenopus; species Xenopus borealis. Next base: position 53,697,234 of record CM044446.1, read on the forward strand.
TTACTAGGGATACCTAACATATTGGAAGACTGTTTCCTTAGTCCTTAGTCCTTTTATAAAAAAATTTAAGTTCCTGAATTGTGAAGAATTCTCAACTTGGATGGATAATTCAGAGGAAACTTGATGTTAAGCTTGGAGAGAAACATCGGCAGGTTAAAGTAAATTCTTTTCTCTTTTGGGAGAGGATGAAGTAATCTTGAAATAGAACATTTTTTTCACCCCTTCAATTTCTAAATTATTTGGTTTTTTTTATATGTCTGAAATATTAGGGCCTTTTCTGAATAGTCTAAGAACTTAGCTAAAACAGCTAGAGGTTTGAGATTCTGGAGGAGGACTCATATGATGACCTCACTCAATTCTTATATTCAATAGTTTGTCATGTAAATGCAGAATTGTTTTAGTAATCAGAGTGAACAATGAGTCAGTACTGAATATTTCTGGAATTCCAATAAACTTGAGATTATTACATCTTGTTCTATTTTCTAGGTCATACAGTTTAAGTTGAAGATCCGAAATTTTCTTCTTCACTTCTTCCTGGATCTTGCTGGAAACTTTTTCCAGGATCTCACTGAATACTTCTTCCTGGATTTTGCTTGTTTCCTTAATAATTCTATAAATAGCTCTCATTTTCACACTGTCAGTGTCTTCTCCGTACCTGGGTGATAAACAATAAAGTAAATAAAACGTTGTGGATAAGTTCAGCAGTTCCTCACAGACATGAGCTTCTAACTATCCCCTCTATAGCATCTCAGTGTACAGATTATGAGAAATATTGGGTGCACCTTTGCTGGGCTTTGCCTCCATTGTAGGAGACACTGAAGGAATGAATATTAAGGTAAGAAGAGAACCAGAACAGGGCCCTGTCATGAAAGCCAAGCAAATTGAGTGACTGGAGGAGGAGAGGGTGATCCAGAATGCCAAATGCAGCTGAGAGATCAAGCATTATTAGTAGTGAGAAGTAGTTATTGGCTTTAGCTGTTAAAAGGTTGTTAGTTAGTAGGGGTAGGTCAGTTTCAGTGGAATGTTGTTGCTTAAAACCAGATTGTAGGGGGTCCAGCAGATTATTGTAAGAGAAGAATGATGTTATGGTTGCCATACACGGCCGATAAAAGCTGTTGAACAATCGGCAGGTTATTGGCCTGTGTATGGGGCGCTCTGATAGGCTTCCCCGATCGATACCTGGCCAAAAGTTGGGGCCACCTTTAGTCTGTTGTAGACTAGGCACTCAAGTAGTTTATGTCATAGGTTATCGTGACTGGAGGGGTTAAAGGTGGCCATACACAGGCAGATAAAGCTGCCGATATCTGTCCTTTAGACCAATTCGCCATCTTATCTGCTTTTTTGATGGGTCTTCCCGATCGATATCTGGCCACAATATCAATTGGGAAGTTTTCATTTTTTTGCCAAACGACACATTGGAAGTTTGGAACCCATTCTAAGAGAGGCTTTTTTCAGAATGGGGGTGACAAGAGTATGTTTTAGCTGAGAAAGAAAGATTCCAGTTGAGAGCAAGAGATTAAATAGATGAGTTAAGGTTTCAATTAGGCAAGGATTGGTATTGTGGAGAAATTTTGAGACCTCCTCATCGGTGACAGAGGGGAAGGAGCACAGAAGGGACTGGGGAGTGTGGAGGGAGGGCGGTGTAAGTCTAGGGTGTTGAGTAGTTTAATGTCACTTCTAAAATGGAGAACATCCACTGATCATATATCTATTTTTACTGATTTTAATAATTTACTGCCAGTAGTAGCATTCTACCTACCATTCATGCATGAAGAGAAAGCATCCTGTGTTTGTTACAGAAGGCATACTCTAAAATAAGAATCTGCAATTAAGGACATTTTATGAAGATATGACTATAACATATATATATATATATGTGTGTGTGTGTGTGTATTGTAGTTCATGGTATGCTTAATTGCATGCTTTTCTGGGTTGTTGTATATTGCTTTGATGTTACAGCCCATTTCTATGACCACAATTTACAATTTAGATGAATATGTCAGTTTACATCACATCTATTAAGAGATACATTGACAATAGAATTTGGAATACTTTGATTACAAGTACAAGTATTTTTTTATTTTCAGTGCTGACTGTGACACTGATGGTGTTATCTCTGATGGTTTTATATTTCAGTACTAACACACACAGAGCACAACAAATGCAATTTTGTTTAGGCGTTTAAGGAATATGGAATAACTTTCTTAGCTAATTTGTGGTCTTAAAGAAACAAAAGGGTAATTTATAATTAACAATGACATTAAATGAATATTGCCATTATAGAAAACAATGTTATATCATAGGAAATATGAAGGTAATAAATATATTCCCATATGCAAAACTACAGATGAAGCATGAAAATGACATCCTCTGGCTCTTTGCTTATCCTTTCCCATCTAACAAATCCAACCTTATTAGTAATTATGGTAATTACTATGCGGAAGTTTGTCTCTTCTGCCACTAGAGAGAGACCTATAATTTGCTGTACATACAGTCATAATTACCAGCATTGATTGCAGATTACTCGTTTATACTGATCAAAGACAGAGTGCACAGGCATTCTGGCCACACAGCATAGAGTTATCTGTGGACTTCTTGAATGATAAACCAGTATGATATTTTCAAGAGCATTTCAACATATCTCTTAAAGTGGACCCGTCACCCAGACACAAAAATCTATATGATAAAAGTCCTTTTCAAATTAAACATGAAATCCAATTTCAAATGTTTATTAAAGCATTCATAGCTGTTTTAAGCTCATTTAAAAATCTCAGCTGTCAATCAAATATTGTCTGACACTCCTCTATGCCTTAGGCATAGAGGCGGGGCAGATAATTACTTTCACTTTCCATTCAGCACTTCCTAGATGTCACTGCTCCCCACACATTCCCCCAGTTCTCTTAACCATTTAATTGTGTAGCCAGGACATGGGGATAGACATCGGGTCCCTCATTCTGGTGCACAAATAAGATTCTGAGATGATACAAGGCTTGCCTTAATAACAGTGTCCACAAAATGGCTCCTGCCTGCTTGCTATAATTATGAATTCCCAGACTGAAGAAAACAAGATTAAAATAATTTATATAGTGTAAGTAATGTTCATTTTGCTTGACTAATGTGATAAAATAGGATTTTGAATATTATTTTGGGGTGACGGGTCTACTTTAAAAAAGGTTATAAAAATAACCAGCCATGCTTTGCTTTTAATTATCTCTATTAATCTATTTTAGCAGAAAAATAAACATGTCTGTTTCATATCGTATATCCATACCAATTTTATTTTCATGTTCTTGTTTAAACATTAGCTATCTGGCTAATCTAGTTTTAAGGAGAGCCTTATGACTTTTGACTATGAAAACTGATGCAGAATTTAGTTCAGAACCCCCAGTAATTTCTTGTGTTGAAAGTTCATTTTTAAATATTAATTATAGGGTTTAACCAGGAGCTAGCTCAAAACGATAGGCCAGATAAATAGACTTAAGCATAAACGTAAGAGGACATTATAGACAAATAGCAGGGGGCCTTTTTACCTATAAAGAGGATCACCGCACCAGAAGCAACCCCTTCAGACTAGAAGAAAAGAACTTTCATTTGAAGCAATGTAGGTGGTTCTCCACAGTGAGGACAGTGCGGTTGTGGAACACACTGCCGGGTGATATTGGGATGGCAGATTCTGTTAATGCCCTTAAATGTGGCTTGAATGATTTCTTGGACAGACATACTATCAAAAGCTATTGTGATACTAAATTCTATAGTTAGTATAGATATGGGTATTTATAATTTATGGGAAACTATGGAAGGGAGTGTTTATGGTGCTGTGTTTTCATTTGAAGAGGTTAAACTCGATGGACTTTGTCTTTTTTCAACCCAATTTAACTATGCAACTATGTAACTACTCATTATTACACTCATCCACCTATTTATCCTGGTACCAGTTAGGTCACAATAGACTTTGCCAAACCATAGAAAAAAACGCTTCTTTTTCTTCATGCAAAAAAATAGTCACACAGAGGTTGCTTCCACCCTCATTGACACATACATACATGACAGAGGAATTCTGGTACCTCCCAATATTCGTGGTATATCACCCAAAGAGAACAGGTCAAATTACAGTGGTCTTGATTGCAGTGCCAAGTTTCAAGGTGTCTCCCTAAATGATATTCTCTCAGGGCCTGACATCAATAACAAACTCCTAGGTATATTCCTTTGTTTCCTCAAAGACTCTATTGACTTTATTGCTGACATGCTGACAAATGTTTCATTGTTTGCTTGTTAGAGAGAAAGACAGAATCTTCTGGTCAGAAACGATGATCCTTCCAAAGACATTACAGAGTACTGCATGAGGGTGCACATCTTTGGCAACAGTCCTTCTCCTCCAGTGCAATCTATGGGCTCAGATGCTCTGCTCAGGAATGCAAGGTCGAGTGTGGGTCAGATGTCACACAATTGGTAGAAAGATACTTCTATGTGGATGACTGCTCAAAATCCTTCAGGGCGCAGGAAGCGATTGCTTGCTCAAACCTCAGGCTTCACAAAATTGCTTCCAACAGCAAAGAAGTGATGGAAGCCTCCTATTCCCAAGACCATTCAAATGATCTATGAGACTCAGACTAAGGAGCCAACACTAAAAGTGCAATGCAGCCTTCGCCTTCTGTGATACTTTAAAGTGTGATAACTTTTGCACTCCAACAGAGGCACTCATTTTGTTGGGGCAGCCAATTTAATACAAATCTCCTCAAACATTAATGTCAGATGTGAAGAGATAACTAACTGATCAAGATTTTCTGTCTCTATTGTTACAATGCCAAGTGCCTGCTGGGTGCACTGCCTTCATCAGGGTTGAGTGCTATTGAGTACAGAGCCAGAAACTAGGAGAGCAAATTTGGCAAAAGAAAAAACAGATGTCAGTGCCAGTTTTTTTACACATTGTCCAGACATTTTGCACTGACAGAAACATGTTAAATAAGCACAGTCTAGTACATTTGCATATTAGTATTATTTCATTATTGGATTTTAATTTTTGAAGGACCAAAGATATGTTAAAAACTGTTTTTGGTGATAGCCCTGTTATAGAATGAGAATCCCTTTATGCTGATTGAATGTTGAATCCTCTCCTCTGGGCAACAAAGCAATATACTTCCATACGGATCAATTGATTGCTGCCTGTAAAATACTTTACAGGCAGCAATCCTGTGTAATCTCACAATTATGACAGTTCAACGCTTGTAAGTGTTTTACAAAGCTCCTCCATCTGCCATCACTGAACTTGCATATTTAATTCAGTTGCACTAGCATTACATTGACATCTCCCTTGTGTGCTGTTCTCTAGCTCCACATTAGTTGTATTCCTGATAACATTACATCTTTCAACCAGTCTCTATGTTGCCCATTTACTTACAATCAAATTTCAATTTTTTTTTCCATGAATCTCAAAAAATTTATGTTTTTCTGTATTTCTTAAAATCTCTTAAAATTTGATATTCAATAAGTGTAAAAACAACAAAAACCTCTAAGTAAAAGTTGTCCTGGTCCTATATAAGTTAATGGGAGCTGCACTGAACTTATTGGATCGTTTTTAATCAATTTGGACTTTCAGAGGTTCAGATTTCTTTTCACTAAGAATTGTCCAAAACAACTGAAGTATTCATATTTTTTAGTTCATCGTTCATTGCTTTTTTCGTTCAGACATTTTATATTTGGATCTTTTAATAAATTCCATGACAATTCATTATTTTAGAGAATGTGAGTTTAGTAGTTTCAAAAGCCTTTTAAATCACTAATATTCAGCCGTTAATATATAGGCATCCAAATGTCCAAGAATATTAAAACATAGATGTCACATACTGTGCATATTCATCCATTGTCTCAACCTGTTGGAAATGGGATTCCAGGAATACCAACAACATCAGTTAAGCATTACTGCTTCTTAGGCTGCCCGTACTTCATCCACTGCTTTGGACTCCTCCTGGAACTGGAGCTACCCCATCTGCTTTGGAACCTCTGGACCTATATGTGCCTTTTTATGTTGGAAAGTGCACATTATAAGATAAGATAAATAATCACCCATTATGTCACGTTGCTCATGCATGTAAGTCATACATTGACCGTGATTCTGTAATTAGGTAATTTTTCCACTAAATGGGGCTAAATCTTTAACTCAGTAACTCGTGTTGTTATTTATGTCTCTGCATCTTGTCAGAGTACAGAGCTTTGCTGGAATCTGAATATCCTTGGCTCTTGTAATGGTTATATTTATATCTTCTTTTCTCTTCTCTTCTGCTTTCACCTTTGCAAACCTTGGATGGTTTCCAAGCTCTTGTCGGAAGTGAGAGAAGAGGCTATATATCTGCTCCTGCTTGAGGTGACCAGGGCAACAAATTTGGCAGCCTTCTTCCTTACAGATGGCAGATAAAAACAAAGCATTCCATGGGATTTCACTGAGTAAGTCAGAGAAATATGTTGTGGGTGTTGTTTCATCAGTGTCACACTTATTTCAAATCTCTTAATCTAATTAAATGATTAAATTTTTTTAATATCAAGGAATACAAGTACTATAGTAGAAGGAAGTACTCTCCAAAATATCAAGTGCCTTGGTGCCAAGTTGTAGTTCAACAATATGAATAGGAGAATCCGCATTCACACGATTTGGGAAAAAGTAAAGGATTGATTCATTGGAAAATCAACATTTATGTCTATGTCTCAGAACTTTATCAAGAATTATTAAAGAATGCATAAAGTATATATAATGTACAATTATATACATATATACTATAGGTTGTCCAGAGTTACATTTTTGTGAATTTTAGGAAGCTTATAGAAGGTGTCTGTGTTGGGGGTCATTGGTATCATATGAATATCTGGCTGCCAGCCTCTTGATTAAGCGGTTTAGTTCTTTCCTATAGGCCTTTGTGGGATCAGTATTTAGTTTAGTATAGTAATTGAGTATTTTGGATAACAGAAACAGAAACCAAAGCAAAACAAACAAAGAAACAGAAACCAAAATTTTGATAAGGTGGTTTCATAGTCATGTAATTCAATATGGGTTCCTTGTGGCCAGGTCTTTGAGATGAGATTTTCCTTTTTGCAGGTTTATAGGAAGGCATTGTCAATATTCAGATTCCAGATAAGCCAATTTCTTCAGCACGTTATTGGGCTTTATGAAAATAACCTTTATTTCACATATAACTAACTTAGTCATAGTTGATATTCAGCCACTTTGATCCATATTATCTTTTACATTATCTGTTTGTCACTTGCATGCCCCCTTGTATTTGATTTTGTTAACACCTCACACACATGCATATCCTTTTTGCAGGTCATTTAATCTATCAGCTGATTAGTGTATATATGTATATATATTAGAGAACACCAAAGCTTCATTGTAATTATCTTGAAACAGGAATTCAGGACATTTGCTACAATAATCTTAGACAACAAAGGTATCATTTTGTTGTTTTTTTATTTCAAAGGGGTTACCCCGCAACTTTTTGACTGGATAACACAGGACAACAATTTTACCTGGAAGCTGATGACTTAATTGACACTTGACCAATACCTTGCCACCAACATTGCATATCACATCCCACAGTGCCCAGGGGAAGCCAAGCATAGGACTACAGCAATATTCATGTGAGCCCCTCTACTTAAATTTACATTCAGTCCAATTATCTGTATCTTTTTCCTATTACAAGTGACAATTTACTCCCTATGGGAAAGCTCTACCAGAGGCTCATTATGTCTCCTGACTGAAATGCCCTAAGCAAAACTACATGCAAAATAATGTTAGCTCTCACTGGGGTTCATTTTGCATTCGCACAGGCTATATACAGTTTGCATATTTTTATTTATATAGAACCATGAATGTACTAAGCATTTTTAAACAAAGCACAAGGATGACAGTGTACAAAAAAATCAACAAACATTTTTTAGTCTAGAGAGCACATCTTTATGAATGTAAATAATAAATAAAGGTTATATAAATCCAGTTTTCTCATGATTTTTTTCTAACTTAAAACTATGTCATATTAAAAGAAAAAGAATTTTGATTTCCAGTGTACTAAAATTTTAGGGATTCATTATTGATTAAAATGGTTAAAATGTATTTTAAGGCACTAACTAAAGCATAATGCATTGGGTCCAGCGATTATGCATTGATCATTCTATTGAGACTTTTTAAAAGAAAAAAAAAAGATGACGTATATTAGTGATGTGCAGACTGATCCAAAGCCCGCGAGTCAGGTGGGTTCTGGGTGACACTCACACAAAATATTAGAGCCTGTGACCTAACTGTGCCCCTCTTCCACATATTGTATGCAGGGTATAATGTATTTATAATACCTTTTATCCACTTCGATCTAGCATTCCAGCTTGATGATGGTATAATCCTTGTTGGTATTTAACCTACCAGAACATTATTACTAAGCAAGACTCCAAGACAAGGTTCTTCAAAATAACTGAGTTGTAATAGAGAGAAAAAAAGAACAAATTCTTGGGAAGCTGTCACAACAACACACTGGCTTGTTGCACTACATGTGGCATGGAGGGCTTCATGTAGCACACCAGTCTGTGTGCTTATATAACCTTGCACGGACACTTACGGAAAGAGAAAAGAAGTGCAATAATTTCCAATCATTCCCAAAAATGGCAAGAACATTTCTTTACCAGGGAAGAGACACGTAATTGCAAACTAACAGTTTCCTGTGTGCAATGGAGCAAGTATTGTGGTCTATCTTTGCTAACAGCAAAAGGCCGAACATGTTGTTGTGCTGCAGAATCCTGTTGTGTTCTCTTGTTTAAGATAACCCTTCGACCTTTTATACCAGGATCCAATATTACTTTATTGTGCCATCACGTAAATCTCTCCTCCCAACCTTAGATTGCCATTATAGGGGACCAACTGGGGGCTACAAATTATTATTATTATATTATACAGTATGTCCCTTTGTACAGAAAGAAACTGTCAATGGTGGGTGTCTTCATCCTTCTCTTAGGCTAAAGTACTGCTATAGAATATTATATTTATAACCTTTTGTGTAAGAATAGCAATAACTGACAAGCTTAAATAAAACTGTTAAATGAAACTAAAGCTTAAATAAAGAAGTAGACTAGAAATGTTGTACACAGAACAATTGTATATAATGGCTATTTATTTATACAATGGTGTACAGTGGCTATATAGTGGCTGTGTAACGTTGTGGTATATAATAAGGTCATATGGAGTGTGTGTGTGTGGCAGAAGAAACTGTTACCCAGTCTGTTAGTGATGGCCTTAATGCTTTGGTGCCTTTTTCCAGATGGCAGGAGTGTGAACAGTGAGTGTGAGGGGTGTGTTGGATCAGCCACATTGCTGGTGGCTTTACAGATGTAGCGAGTGGTGTACATTTATGTGATGGAAGGAAGAGAGACACCTATGATCTTCTCTGCTGTCTTCACTATCCTCTGTAGGGTATTGCACTCCATGACAGTGCAGTTACCAGCCCAGACAGTGATACAACTGCTCAGGATGCTCTGTGCTGCTGTCATTTACTGAGCTTGGGGACCCACTCACGATATACAGTACACATAGAATAGAAATGTCACAATATAAGGTTGATTAGTATTTAATTTGAATAATTACTGCAGAGCAGCATTTATATCAGTGCAACTGGCATCAGAATTTAATAATCAGTTTTGTAGCATCAGCTTATACGGTATTATAGGCTGACCTCATTATCTGCTTGATAATTTTTGATGAGCAAAAATTTTCACCAGGTTTTGCCACAGAAAAGACTCCTATAGACTCCAATGAGTGAAGTTTACCTTCTCAACAGCTGCTCAGAGCCCAAAGATGGTGACCACCTGTGACAAGTTTGAAGTTCTGGATCATTGCTGCTATTTAGAAGCTGAAATTTTAGGCAGGTGCAATAATTTATTTTAATTAAATAAATAATTATTTATGGTGCAATAATTTATTTGAACTGTAATATTATCATTTTACCCCAGTTTAGGAGAATACTATTTCATTGCCTCAAACTACTCACCTATGCTAAAGTTTTAGCTCAGTAGTCAGTATCCTTGTCTACAAATCTACTACCAACGTAGATGAGCTATTCGTAAGACCTCCTTCTTAGTTCTAACTTGCAGAATACAATGATCATTTCATCAATGACTAGGCTTCAAGTTATGGGTTACAAATGGTGTCATCTCCAATTCTTCTTGTTGTGAATCTGTGTTCAGGCTTTACCAATAGTGTAATTTCTTTCACAGCAGAACAACTTTTAATCATTAACTGGATGGTGAATTAAAACATATCCACCTGTTATTCTTAATCCATTTGTGCCACTGTAATGTTGTACCATTTATAAGACATGAGAAGAGGCTTGAGAATGTAGGCTGTGGATGAAAAAATATCAGCCTACAGCTAAGCATACCAGAAGAGCTACCTTAAATCAAACTGATCCACTGAACAGCAGTGTTTAATGATGTATTTGTGTATGATTAACATACTGTATCTATAGACATATATATGTGTGTGTGTGTGATTGCTCAAAATTTAGCAAAACTATTTTTAAGTACAATCAGAGAAAGCAGTGTAAAAGATAAATATACATTAAGGGGCATATTTATCAAGGGTCTATTTTCAAAGTGCAAAAACTTCGAAGTTCCAAAAGACCAACAGAAACCACTTAAATGTTTTTTACATACGAATAGGTACTTTTTTGGTTGAATAGGTCCATATTCGATTGAATTTGAATCTTTAGAATCAAATTCAATTAAAAGTTTTTCAGAGTCCTTCAATTGACTCCAAGAAGTTCAGCATCAGAATTCACACATTCAAATTTCAGTCCCCCTATTTGAATTTAAGTTTAAATGTGTGATTTATCACTCCTCAAATTTGCCACCTGACACCTGCCAAATTCATTTACATATCAATGGCAGAGGTCCGATGAGCCATTTGGAGATGTTTAATAGCTTTCTTGACCTTAAAGTTTTTTTTTGTGTGAAATAAACTCTATTAGTACGAATCGAATACGATTAAAAAATTATTCAAATGTGTCACGGTGGCACCCTACACCAGAACAAATGCCAAACACCCTAGCTTCACCAGTAGTGTGACTGCCTTTTGCTTCAGATGCCACCTGGACTTAAACGAGAGGTGCAATTTCTTGCCAGCAATGGGGCACAACTGTTAGCCGGAGTCTTTAGGCAGAAGGTCGTGGTACAATGTGTTAGGCAGAATCATAGTCAGATCCGGCCGGAACGGGCAGGCAGAGTACAAACAAAGTTAGGCAGGCATGGGTCAAACCAGGAGATCAATCAGAGGGTTAAGCAGAATCAAAGTCGGTAATCAGGCAAGGGGTCAGGATACAGAATGCAGAATTGTCAGAAAGCCAGGCATGGGTCACAACAGGTATCAAAATCAGAAATTAGCTAAAGCTTAGAAGCACCAGGAAACTCACAAGAGAAAACCTATAATGGGCAATGATTTTACAGCAAAGTCCCTTTAAGTACCTTTGAATTTGGCGCCATTGCGCCATGACGTCTTAATTCTGGCAAAAATTATCTTAAACCCGGAAGAAGTGCGCCACGCACGCCATAGAGGAAACCAGCAGTGAGGGAAACAGATTGGCGCAGAGCGTTAGACCACCACGGTGAGTCCTGACAAAATGTTTTGGGTCAGAACCATTCAATCAATTATTAGCCATTCAAATTTTTTCTTAAGTAACTTCCCAGTCAAATTGTGAGTATATTCAAATTTTAAAAAATTCACATGAATTCAAAATTCAACCTTTGATAAATGGGCCTCTAAGTGCCATATGGTGAGAAACCTTGGGGCACATTTAGTAAAGTATGAATTTTCTCCTTGTGTAACTTCACCAAAGTTCACCTCAACTCATCAGGTGTATTTTCACAACACATATTTACTTTAACCAAAGTGCATCTTTTCAAGAGAAATGTGGTGAATTTTCTCCTAGCGTAAATTCTCTGTGAAAAGATGTCTATATTTTGCCCATGAAATTGTGTTGAGAGAATTTTATGCCATGAAGAAATGACGCATGTGGAAAGTTAGCATGAAAGGAGTGATATAGATAATGAGATTCAAAAGTGGCTTCTCTATGATTATAATGGTAGTTTGCCACTGGTGTATTTTCCATGGATCACTGTACTCACCCTTTCAATGACATTCAAGAATGCTGCAGATGAAGAACTTCAAATACTGTGTTATCTTGTTAAAATAATTGTAGGACCCATCTAGTTTATATACCCCTATGGCTTTAAATCCCTACACTTCCTCATTTCCCTAGTTGCTGGGCAAAAGCCCATGTATATAGTTTATCATTTACATATCCCATTTGTTGAATAAGAGGCTTTATGAACACTTCCTGACACACTTTAATATAGTGCTTGGAAAGAGGTGGATCTTCCTCTTTGGCTCCTGGTGTCTGTCCCATCTGGATGTTTCCACTGAACCTCGGTACACCAAGGCCCAGTAAAGCCAAGTTGCCCTAGCACCTATAGAGGGATAAGTCGGGGAACAGGGACCACATGAACGAGGCTAGTTAGTGACAGGATTGATTACTATCTGTTAAAGTACTTTCTAGAAGAGTAAGACAGTGAGGGAAGAGAGAAAGAGCAGCTTTGTGCTCCATCAAGGACTGTTGCAGGGAGTTGCTTCCCAGGCTGTAAGATTTCCTACAGTAAAGGGACACAGTGTATAGGGTGTCAGGCTTTAGGTTTTCTCCCTGACCACTTCACTGGGTGGGATTCAACCAGGTGTGAGGAATTCTGCCTGGAGGTATTCTGTAGTGCCTTGACTACATCCTCAGGGGATTTGCATGCTGTTATCGCTGATGTACTGTCCTGACCTTGTGCATATCTATTCTGCTCTGTAGGTAATCGTGTGGATCATTTGTCCGTGACAAATAAAATATTCAGTTGTATTTGATTTGCAAGAACCTCCTTGCACCCTCTTTTTATTCAGTTTGTGCCCTGTAGCCCGCTGGGAGCTGTAGTTGCATTACACCATGTTTTCTATTTCTTCTACTTTGCGAAGGTCCAGCCTTAAGTGTTAGAGTTAAATGTAACCCATGCTCTAGTATACTAGCTGGTGTTAAACCCATTGGCCTAAACGGTCCAAAATCTTTTGATATAATGGCATGTGTTTACTGTTTTCTAGTCCAGTGAGACATTGATTTATGGTAAATATTAATAAACCTTTCCATTGGAAGCCAGGAGAGTTTTTTCCTTCAATTAAAATGATTGTCTTTTGATTTACCACTATGGGAATTTATTTCTTATAAAATCCATGACCCATTATACAACCAATAAAGTTAGGAACTTTTCTGAGTCCTCCATCAGTGAGACAATTGACTCTTTAGTGCTCAATCCCCTCCAGTGGGTAGCCATAGTGCCTTTCCATTTGCATTTACTACATTAGGCAGCTGTCACCTTACGAGTAATAACTCTATTAACCCCTCTTCAGTGGTCTGTCCTACCTGTTTCACAACTCCTTTAGGTATGCTATGACAGAGTTGTCTACTATTAACCTACTCCCTGACTTTGCTAAGATCTTGAATCACCTTCTGGTTTACAGCTTGGTACTGGGTCCTTCTGCTCAGGCTCCACAGTACGTCCACCTCTGGTACTAGGTGAAGAACAAAAATAGTGAGCTGTGTAAAACCTCTCCTTATGTCAAATAAAAACAGGTGTAGATAACACTACCCATGGGCCATTTTAAAACCTCTCACTCATAGAGCATAGGTTACAGACCAGGGACTTCCTAAACAGGAAGTTAAGCCTTTGGGTTAACTAAGGGGTTCCATGGACTGCAAGGATAAGGAGAGTCCATATAACTTAGGCATGTGTCAGATACAGTATAGCTAACATGCTCTCTGCATTTTGCATCCATTAGTGCTTTTGTGCTTGCATACGAGGCAATGTTTTCTGCTCTCTGTTTTCTGTAACAATGAAAGGTACTACTGTCTGGGTTAAAATAAAGTATGAATGCTAAAAAGGTCTGTGTCATCTAGTGAGGTGGTGATTGTATAGCATGGCAGAAGTCTTGAGAACAATATTAGCTTTAGAGCTTCACACATAACCTGATCTGTTTATACATGCTAACAAAGAGTAAAAGTGGCCTTACTTGGTTAGATTTCCTCAATTCAACAAATCTTGTTTAATCAAAAAATCCAAAAAGGGTTTTTTTACTTTTCTTCCCCAAAAACAATACTTTCTAGAAGAACTGACAAAAATATTTCTTGCAGATGACTGAAGTATTTTATTTTTTACAATACTAATAATGACCCTAGAAAATGCTACCAACGTTTATATAGCAGTCACAATTTTATACAATTATGCAATTTCACTGCCACAAAAATTGGCCATTGTGTTAAATTCGGGAGGCCCATAATATTTCCAGATGTCATTCCTTCTTTGTAATTATTCAGTAAATGTATTCATTATTCTAATTATTCAGGAAAATTGTACTCTAATTATATGTACCATATGTGTTTTTTTATTACAGTTTAACAGTTATATTTGATCATTGCAGGTTGATTTTGTAACAAATTAGTACTGAATGTATATGTTGTTCATTAAAATCAGAATGAGACTATCTGTACTCCTAATTGGCTATTACTTGCCCATATCAGCAGCCAGTGAAAGCATTTCAAGTAATCATTAGGTGATTTCTGTGTAACTTATACAGTGTCTGAGAAAAGATATACTGTGCACGTAAATTGTTGTGTTTAGCTATTATATTCATTATATCCACTGTTCATTTTGTATTCTGAGTGACCTTTACTAAGGATATCTGCATTTTAGCAAAATAATCTCTACTATAAAATGTTTTTGACCTCTTTTTATGGGGTTGAGGCAATACAAAAACAAGATAGAATTTTGTGCAGCACGTGTCTGTATCATATGTACGGTATACAGTGTGTCTAAATAGGAAACCAGAAGCAATCTTAAGGCTACTTTAATGCTAACTTAAACTTAGTATATTATAAAAGTGATTAACTGTATTGAAAATTAGTACTTTACAATATATCTTGGTTCTGTGGTAAACTATCATTGTATATCATTACTGTTGTGTCATAGCTTCTTAAAATGTCTTTATCTGCAAATGTTATATTGCAGCTGTTCACTATTTAGAAATGGCCTATTCCACATAGCAGGTACAGAACATTAATGTCATTAACTGGAAATTTTTTTGAAGGTTGCCAAAAATAGGCTTAAGCTAGCAGTGAAACATCTCAGGGTTTTGTCCTTGGTTGGCTGCATTTTGTTTGATTATTCCTTTTAATTTGGCAATGGAGGCCAATTCTTACTAGATTTTGCCAACATTTTAGCATTATGCAAAGTAATACAATTTGACCATTATGTTTATTTACATTAAGAACTGGACACTTGGCTGGTAAGTGTCAGAGAATATTAAATTCAAATAGAAATAAAGTTAACAGATGGGCATAAAATAAACTTCTGGAAATGACATGGTAAATACTTTGGGCCTTGTCTACCATCAGCAGGTACAGCAACAAGTGCAAAAAGTGTGCAGTCCTGTACATAATTCTCTAAATTAACCCCTCTTGCAACTATATTTACTTGCACCTAGTGTCAATGCATTCATTGTTGCTATTGTTATTACAAAGAGGCAGTACCATTTGGGTCAGCGTGACACCGGGAAAAAACCCAGAGGGTCCGGCTGACCCAGGCCTTGTTCCCTGCCCAGACCACCCTCTCTCCCCATGACATCAGTAAAGTTCAGGAGATGGGAAGCAAAATGTATGGGGTATGTGGGGGAGGATGGTCCCCTGAAGGAGGGCCCCCCTCCAGTGGGCTAGACACACACTGCAAAGAGGAGTCATCTCTAAATTCTTCCACAAATGCAGGTGCCCTAAAATGAATGCAATATAATGAGCAAAGTGACACATTCAACAAAGTTAATTGCATTCAAGTCCACAAAATCACAAGAAAGGTGAGATATCAATAATGACACAGGGACAACTTGTGTATTATTACCAAACAGGCCTATTTTGCTCCCTAGAATAACTTGCACCTAGTGATGCCTGCAGAATTTTGTAATGTATGGACTTTTGGCAGGTGCAATGACTCTTGCACTTTGTTGTTAAGATGCAACTGCTTTTATCTTCTGTGGACTGTACCACCTGTCAGTGGGTAATTGATTTACTGAATAAAGCTATGTGTCTGGTATCACTGATGTACATAATAGCTCATTTTAAATTTGAAGTAGCGTTTCTTTTTGCACATACAAATGATCTATTATTATTTGTATCAATTGTAACAGTCAAGCATTATGCATTAACTATTATCATCTCCTTTTAAAGGATATTCCAATCTGATTTTTAGCTATTGATTAATAGATTATAGATTAACTCTACATATATTGTAGAAACAACTGTAATGCGTAACTTGCCACTTGGTTTTTACCGAGTAGGTTAAATACTTTATGCTCACGTTAGTAAAACGGAAAAATACAGCAAAGATAAGACAACCACTGGATTTTTTTTAAAAGAAACCTTGGTAATGGGAGCCAAGGAATATTACTGAAACAGAAATGTTATCACTAAGATTAATGAAGAGCTGACATTTATGACAGCTAGTCAGCTAATGGAGCAGAGAAAAGCACAATTAGAGCTCTGGTTGTTTCAGCATTGCATAGAGAAGCCAGAACTCCCAATAAAACTATAAAATGTGCTTCTATTTATCAGTACTACCTAACCTATCATGTGAAAATGTATTGTAACCCCAAATCCACTTTTTTTTGCCAATGAGTTTCAAATTGCTTGTCTTGGGCAAATGGCCATGC
>CM044446.1:53726791-53742464 GCA_024363595.1 Xenopus borealis
ACACAGGCAGAGCAGGGCACACACAGGCAGGGCAGGGCACACACAGGCAGAGCAATGGACACACAGGCAGAGCATAGGAAGGCAGAATAGAGCAGGAGATAGAGAAACCCATATGGACCAATTCAAGATGTACTACAAACATTGACAAAGTGCTGGTGCACCATTAGCATTTTGAATAAGGTGTGAACAGATGAACAATGTGGGCAGTTTCAGTTTGGGTCTCAGGTGTGAACAGTACAGGGCTTTAGGGGTGTGTGTGAACAATAAAGGTGTTACAAGTGTAAACATTGCAGGGGGTAACAGGTGTGAACAATACAGGGGATTAGTCTGAATTTGAGGTTTAAACAATGCAGGGGCCAGTTAATCTATGTAGCGATACCATTTAAAGTTTGCACATCGTAAGAAAGCACAGCAGGTAGGGGAGAGAATGGGGGTCGCCAGTTGGACAGTCCTGGCATATTAGATAATAAATATTTAGGAACTGCCCTCAAAAGGCCTGTTATGAAGAAATGTGCATTTCTTTAAAATAAAATATTATGCTTTCTAGAAATGGTGCAGAATGTTTTAAAGTGCAGGCATAATAAACATTATACTGTATATAATTGGTTTTAGAGAAATTTCATTTGAGGTTGCTGTCCTACAGCAGTGGCAACATATACTGCTTTGGATCCCCCATTTCATGTAGAGGTGAATCAATAAGATGTGTTTGTAATTAGAATGTCTAATCAGTTTGGCTGAAGTGACAAATTACATCAAATCCTAGCGCTTAAATGCCATATGTGCTCAATCTTCTCTTTAAAATTAGAGTGCTAGTAGATGTCCATGTGCTTCCAACATTCTGCAATTTACATATAGGTACACATGTGTACCATTTATGCCAAGTCACAGATCTTTTACACTTCTAGATCATGAGATGTACAGTATTAACATGGATTCTCCAAACAGACTTGTCATGACCTTCTAAAAGCACCTTATTACTGATGTTTATAAATGGCTATCCAGTTTGGGGATTATTTTAGCCCCTGCATCTTAGATTATGACAGAAACACACACTATATCCACCTTTAATAACCCCTAAAACCTGCTGTGCCCCATTTACATGTTGATTAACAAAGCTACTGTAAATGTACAGTGATCACTGGACTACAAACAGCAGAATCTCTGGTCTAGCCTTTCCTTGGATGCATGAACAAAAACCTGGTACTTTACTACAAACCCCCCACCAAAAAAGTGATGTCTTTGACAGTTGTGCACTTAGCCTTGTCAGAATATTTCTTCTGAAGTGTCATCTGCAGTAATGTATCCAAGTCAGTAGCTATATTTTTTCTTCAGGGGAGACAATACATTCTGATGAAGTGCAAGTCTCTATCAGCCTTACAGAACTAACGGAAGCTTTTTTGGCTTTGTCATAGAAAGTTCATGCTGAAAGGTATTTCAGATTCTTTCAGCTATGTAAAAGACATTTTTATTTCATATAACTTTTTGTTGGTTTGGCATATCACCTATCAACGAGGGCTTCTTTGGCAGTGACTTTGAACATGTTTCATCATATCTAGTGCTCATCCCCCATCATTGTACAGCACTGACAGCTGTAAAACAATTACCCACTTCTCACTCTTACTCCACAGTTTGATATGTGCCCCTGTCAGAATATGTATCAGGTCCTGTCTGTAATCCCACATAAAAGTAATACTCTCACACTTGCCCCTCACAGCCTGCCAAGGACCAGAAGTGGCTATCCAGAGTAATTATATGGCCCTAACCTGCTCATCTTCTCCATAAATGTATTAAAACCAAAGATAAGAATTAATTGTACTGTGACAGACAGGTTAGAGTATATATAATTATGGTCCACTGCTTTCAAAGGCTTGGACATGACTGAATATACATATCTGAATATATAAGCAGAGACAGGCAATATTGGGTATAAAATTAGCTATGCTGTCATTATCATTTGTGTTCAAAGAAAAAAATAATTACATTTTGACAAACTGTAGCTAAGAAATAATGTATATTTTGCTTGTTAACATGAAAATAAATACATTGTAAACAAACAGCTTATTCCTAATATGACGTATCAATGAATGTTATGAATGAATATTTACATTTTACATCTTTACATTGAGTCACCGTTTTGGGGTGATCTATGGGCTACCTCATTGAACACTTGACAGTATATAAAGCAAAGATAATGCAGGCTTTAAAGGAGAGTGTGTGGGAGTAAAATATGATCATTCATTTAAGGGTGCCTCTGGCATACCTCCCAACTGTCCTGTTTTGTTCGGGACAGTCAGGATTTTGACAGCTCAGCCCACAGTCATGGTTTTCTTACTGAAATTTCCAGAGTTTCTCGCCAGAAATAAATACAAAGTATCTGAATATAATACATTTGTTACAATTTAAGATAAGCAAAGAAACAATAGTAATAATTTAGGGTAAGCAGGTCTCTTGGGGTAACTGTGACTCAAAGCTTAAAGGTCAATTTCAACTTCATTAACAAGACTGTTATAACATGTAAAACATGGCCCTAAAACTCCTAGAAATGTTTTCAAACTTTCATAACCTGCCAAATTTTGTAAGATGGACAAATGGCTTTAGGGGGTGTGGCCACAAATGCCCCTCTTTACATTTTTCAAATGTTGGGGGGGGTATGTTTTGGCTTGTGTATGAGCAAGGTATCTCATATGATCGCATAGGGTTGTTGTATTTAAAAATAGCAGCTTTTCATTTCTGGATAGCACAAAGAAAACTGTATTTTTCCTACATGTACTAGGAATTTTTTAATATAAAAATAAAAACTGGGTAAATAGATAGGCAGTGCAAAATAAAAAATGTTTCTAATATTCCAAAATTGTAATATATAAAGGCTGGAGTGACTGGATGTCTTACATAACAGAACACTGCTTCCTGCTTTTCAGCTCTCTTGTTTTCCACTGACTGGTTTCCCTGGTGACCAGGCAGTAACCAATCAGTGACTTTAGGGAGGGCCACACAGGCCATAACTGTTGCCATAACTCTTGTTTTCCACTGACTGGTTTCCCTGGTGACCAGGCAGTAACCAACCAGTGACTTTAGGGAGGGCCACACAGGCCATAACTGTTGCTTTTGAATCTGAGCTGATTACTGAGGATCAGTTGCAAACTCAATGAACAGTTATGTCCCATGTGGCCCCCCTTCAAGTCATTGACTAACTCAAAGTTAAAGAGCTGAAAAGCAGGAAGTTGGATTCTTACTATTGTGTTAGACATTCAGTCACTCCAGCCTTTATACATTACATTTTTGTCTATCTATATAAGAAACATTTTTTATTTTGCACAGCCTATCTATTTACCCAGTTTTTATTTTTACAATGAACTGTTCCTTTAATATGGCTATGTTCAAAGAAACCTGGAAGTACTATCATCTTTAGGTTCCCTTTAAAGCCATAGGACTAATCCTTTAGGCCTGTGGTACAAAGAGTATTAAGACTGCTCCATTAATCAGGTGGAAAGCAGTGGTGTTCCTAAAATCCCCATCCTCCTGTCAGCAGTTGCCACAGTGATATGTAAGCAAATTAACTGCCTACAGCAAGCATGCCCATGGCAAACTATAACATGTATGAGAGGCATAAGAGTTCAGTTTCTCAATGCTAGGTTTTCCTGAGGCAACATCATGACCAGCAGAATTTTTAATGACGCTTTTTCCACCAGATTACAATGCTGGTCAAAAACCCCTAAAGCCTTTATCCTTCATCCCTGTGATTAGGTTGCTTTGCTCCAGTGTGAGTCTGATTATATAACCTTTAAAACGTGTTCCTGTCATTAGGTCACTGTACTCTAATGTAGGAGTACTGCTTTAACTCATAAATCATGTCTCTCTTCTTAGGTCATTTGGTTCTACAGGGGACTGACCATCGTAACACTTCTCAAAGTTCTTACACTGGCAGTAATCACAACCAACAAGAAAGCACGACATTCTCGTAGGTGTTTTCTGTGTATAATTGAGCAAATTTTTCCCTAAGAGAGATGAAATGTTCCAAAATATATATTAAAATAGGAACCTGTAAAATACCCAGATGGAGAGAAACGTGCTAGCTGAGCAGATGGTAGGTTTATATCATAGTTTTATACTGAGGAAAGCTTTAGAGAGACAGTTACATGGGAAATATTAACACCGAGAAGCAATTTTCCTTTATAGCTTTTCTCTGCTCTTTTCCCTCAGTACCAAAAATGTTTATTTTGAAAATTCAATGCAATCAGATATTTGAAAACAAAAGTTATTAAAGGAGCAGCCATGTACAGAAATGAAATCAGTTCTAGAGAGTTAGGATGGCACAGCATATTTATAAAACAAAAGAAATATGCTTTTGCAAGGAAGAGATACTAATTGAACACAGGTTAATTCCCCAAAGAGGTCTTAGCAAGATAAAGCCTTCACTAAGGGCCTCAACAAACCAAAACATGGAGAGCTTTTCTTCCTCCCCAGCCTGCTTAATTTCTATTTGTGTTAAAGCAGGGAAGGCAAATTGTAGGCCTGTCAGGGGATGAAGGGAACAGCAATTCATCCACACTGTTTTAGAGAGTTGGTAGTTGCATTTCTTTAACATAGACAGTATCAGCCCCCATGGGTGCAGTTTATCTCATGCATACCGTATTAATGTTTGGTATCTCTGCTGGTTGTGCATGCAGGAGAGGATTAATGAGCATAAAATGGCACAGATTTGGGCTCAGTTGAGAAAAGAAGTTTATTACACAGGGCTTCCCCGTAATGATACAGATTGTGCATGCATATGCTTCACTGATGATTTTAAGCACCCTATCCTGTCCCTTATTTCAGATCAGCTGATTAGGCCACTGCCATACAGTTTTGTAGTAACAATTTCATGTAGCGTGATCTGGATGCCTGTTC
Organism: Xenopus borealis; assembly: GCA_024363595.1. Taxonomy (NCBI): domain Eukaryota; kingdom Metazoa; phylum Chordata; class Amphibia; order Anura; family Pipidae; genus Xenopus; species Xenopus borealis. The sequence continues at coordinate 53,731,679 of CM044446.1, forward strand.
TATGGTGAAAAGAAACTGTAAATATAGATATGTACTGGAATGACATTGCTTTTATTCATTAGCAATTGATTGCTAAGGTTATTAAAAAAGAATATAGTGTGTGTTTTCTTTCATTATCTAATAATGAAGGTCTTGACAAGTCTATTTGGAGAATCCATGTTGCTACATCTCATGATCTAGATGTGTAAATGATCCAACCTGTTAATGTTCAATCTGCAGAATTTGTGGTTACCAAGACTATATCCAAACAGACAGAATATTATACTGCAGTATCTACACAGTACAGAGTACTCTTCATTTTAATGGTGCTTTGGGGGCATTTAGCATGTTTGTCATTCTGTCCAGTCCATATTAAAATGTCTTGGAATGTCCATTCCAGTAAAGCACAATCCATATGTATTCTGACAATATATTCTATGGGATTGTGCTTTTCTTCTGCAAATCCTTTTTATTTGCTTATGGCATCTGATTTATACTAAAGAAACGCAAGACACTGCAAAAAGCAGATTGGGCAAAGAGTTAATGAACTTTACCTGCAGAGTTCTGTTTAATGGTCAGTGGGTTCAAGGTAAAATAACTATTAGGTTCTGATATAGTACTAGTACAACTGTGGTGACACCTCGAAGATTCCCAGTAAATACAAACAGAAATGAACCCAGATGTATTATACAGGAACTGGGCTGAAATGAATCGGTAGTTAAAGGTAAAATAGAAATGGTCACTGTAACGCAATGCAATTTAAATCCACACTGCCACTTGATTTTAACAATAATGTAGTTAAGCATCTGACATATATGGATGTTTGGGTGCTCGCCTAGGCTCTTAGCTGGCAACATTGGGGCCAGGAAATTAAAGTTCACTCCCAGGATCACAGAGCTTTGTATAATAGATTTTAACTTGTACTATCACTTTAAATGTAATTATCCTTGACCCTGAACTCCACTTTGTATTAGCCAGCAATTATTAATCCCACCGTGGCTTGGTGCAATGTGTGCCACCTGCAGCACAAAACACAAAATATTCATTCTGCAGAGTCTGCCTGAGGGGAACTATATTGTACAGTCAATCCCAATGTGGCTATTGGATACCTGTATCTCAGCAGTGCTGCACACTTACTACTGAGATGTGAGGCAGGAAAGGCCGATGTAGGCTGCAGATCTCATTCCCATACACTCTGAGCTGGAGGCTTATAGATAAATATGCTTTTGCGAGGTCCTATTTATTTGAAAAACACTTCTGGCTCCTGGTGTTTCATTACATTATGTAACAATTGGGTTCAATGGAATAGCTGAAGGCGAAGGGTCAATTAAGGAGTCCCCTTGTCATGGTTCTGGCTAAATTTCATTCTTCTTCCCAAACTGGGCACACAGAAAATCTCCAGCAGCTCTCAGTAATCCTTCTCCTCAGGCCCTTTCTTTCTTTCCTCCTCTCTATAGAAAATTTTCTCTGCACAGCACGGTCTTCTGGGATCTGTAGTCTCTCATTCACATTATTATTTACACTGCTATAGCTTCAAACAAGGTAATAAGCTTATTTGCAAAGAAACCTGAAGGGCTACAAGTACTAACTGTTGTGTTTTTAAGATTCAAAACACCTAGTACTATACAGTACTAATATTTGCATACAAGCCAAAGCAATACAGTAAATTGATGTTGAAGCTTGGCCAGCAATTTAATATATTCAAATATGTTTGAGGATGATTTTTTGTCTGCTACTTAAAGCAGTGAGGTGCTGAGATTGCTGTAGAGTAACTGGCCCTCATTTAGCTGAAGATATACTGTATCAAGCTGGTCCCACTTTCAGTTTTGTATGCTGTATGTTTCCCTACTGTTGTTCTTTCAACTGCTTTGAACTGATTCACGGTTATTCGGGTGGAAAATCAATGTGAAGAAATTAAATTCTGAGCCTTTGTGCAGAGAACAAGAGCACAAGAGAAAGAAACACGCTGGAGGGGCTGATGTGTGTGTGAGTGTGTGTATACATACACATATGTCTACAAAACAGCTTTATTTTCTTCTTTGTTTTAGGGGTTTATATTATTCAGTACAAAAACCATTAAACATAAGAATTCTGCTGTTCCAAGAATTACGTTTATCACAAGTGCTCTTTTTGTACTTTTAGGAGTAAAGTTTAAAAATATTTTTCATTCTGTCTGCTGTTTGCATGTAGAAGTGACCCGTGTGTGAGTACCACACATTCAGATAGGTTTGCTAACATACTGCTTATATGGTCATAATGTTCTGTACTTATACTTAAAGGGGTGGTTCACCTTTACGGTAACTTTTATTATGTTATAGAATGGTCAATTCTAAGCAACTTTTCAATTGGTTTTTATTATTTATTTGTTATAGTTTTATAGTTATTTGTCTTTTCCTCTGATTCTTTGCAACTTTCAAATGGGCGTCGCCGTCCCCTTCTAAAAAAACAAATGCTCTGTAAGGCTACAAATGTATTGTTATTGCTACTTTTTATTGCTGATCCTTCTATTCAGAGTCTCTCCTATTCACATTCCAGTCTCTTATTCAAATCAATGCATGGCTGCTAGGGTTATTTGGGCCCTAGTTACAAGACTGCTTAAAATGCAAATTGAAGAGCTGCTGAATAAAAAGCGAAATAACTCAAAAACCGTAAATAATAAAAAATGAAAACAAATTGCAAATTATGTCAGAATGTCGCTCTCTACATCATACTAAAAGTTATCTCAAAGGTGAACAACCCCTTTAATTTGTTCCATATATTTTTCTGTATACATAAAAGCACATCAAAACAATGCTGACCTTTTTGATAAGGCATTGGAAAGTGAGCCGGGAACCACTTAGGTGCACACATTTTCTATGTGGACTTTACATAAAAACAACTGCATATATTTTTCATAAGTGCATATGGTTCAGCTTGGTAGATTACATGAATGTGTGTATAAAAAGGGTTCTCCAATCTGAGAATAAGGCTGAAAATAACAACCACATGCTAAAATTAATCCCTTGATGAATATCTTTGTGTAATATTTCAAATTGGTTAATTTTAGTTTGGTTCAGTTTAGTTCATTTTAATTTGGAAGGACTTTCACATCTGAATATAACTGCTTTTTGGCCTACTGAAACACAATAGTTTCATTCTAGTAGGTTCTGAGTGCGAAAGTCCAAAGTGCAAAATGTTTCTTTGGATCATTAATGTCTCCAGAGATCATTATCTGGGGAAGCCTGACAAATTATATAAAACAGACTGCCATTGTTTAAATAAGCTGACTAAGACACACCAGTTTTTTTAGGTGAAATATACTCTGGATTGTTGTTCTGATACGCATACTGTAAACACCTTTCCTTTTCTCTCTTTTTCCAGTGATTTCATATATAGATTTATCATTTACATCAGGGAAGGCAACGTGCAAGCTGCAAAAAAAATTGTTTTTGTTTTTGAAAACGTGGGGGCAAAAAAATAGCACCAATATACCAATTTATAGTACTTAACTTGCAGAGGGTCTCTTTGTTGCAGATTTCAGAGATCCATATAACTAGACTGCTGCCTGCATTTGACTATACTGTATTTATAAGAGGTGGTGGTGGGTAGATAAAAAAAGGCACCCCGTATGTAGCAGTATATGGTTTTGGCTGGTGGGCCTGGAAGAGGTACTGTGACAAAGTTTGGCCACACACACTTTTTGTGATCACGCCCCTTCAACTCCACCAATGACCTGTGCCCCTAGTGCTTCTAAACCTGCGATCTATGTAAATGACCCCCACCTTCTTCCCAAAACACACAGAAAATATAATTGAATACCATGGAAAAGAAAAAATAAAATTGAATTGAGAGATGTGTTTTTCTAGTAGAATTAAAGATGAGTCTTATCTGAAAGGTTCATGTACATTTTGAGAGACCTGTGACAAATGTGAACAGTGAGCTGTGGCAAAGCAAATACAACCACTGAACTGTAGATAAAAAGGTATTATGAAAATGAATGATTATTTAATGATACTATCTTATGAAAATGCTCCCAAAGTAGTGCAGCAAATCTGTTAAAAAGTAGCTGTGTTTGTAAAGTTATAATTTATCTGTACTGTATATTTTACATTAAGTCGAAGGGGACATCATAGCAAAAACATAAAGCACATATCATGGCAACTCCACTATCTACTTGCTCCTCTGGGATACCATATAGATAAGACTGGGCCCCCAGTAAGATTTTGATTTGCAGCAAGTGTCAGTGTTGAAGAGAACAGGATACCCAATATATCTGTAGTAAACTCTTATGCCCAGGTTACCTTTATCATGCTATTGCTTTGTATGTTATTGCTATTGTTATTATCCAAAATAAATTCCTCTAAACATAAGTATGACCTTCAAACTACCTTTGAAATGTTTACTCCCTCATCTATTATAGATCTGACATAGTGTTCTCTTTTTTTGTTAGTGTGTTCATGCATGTGTGTATCATTATGTTACCATCAGAATAAAAATAAAAACAATTCAAACTGAGGTTCATGAACAGCAGTCAGGGCTTCAGTAAGTCACCCCCAGGCGTTTCCAGCCTGTGGCTTCCAGAACAACAGATTCAACAGCCTCCTAGGCTTGTTCAGTTTGCCAAGAATAATAACAGTGAAGATAATGTTATTTGCAAAGCCATATATGTTTTGTGGATATTAAATATATACAGTCTTAGAAAACTTGCATGCCTTTTAATATGTTTACATATATTTTGAAGTAATGAGAAGGCAATAAAAATCAAATATATTCTATAAATATTTTCAGATAGAAAGAGACAGGCTATGTGCACCAGTGGGTTCTTATCTGCCATCAAACGGTGAGATTTTATTAAGTGGTTAGGACTGGTGACATAGTTACTAATACTTCTTGTCAGTCTCTGTGATATAGTGACAGTCTTAGTAAAAATCAAGCTTGTAATATTTTTGTTCCTTGTGTATTAAAACACTGACCTCCCAGCATGAATCCTGCATGCTATGGACACCAGCAGTTCATTAATATCTCACAAATTTTATTTATGTTTCGTTTAACACATCCGTTTTTGAAACACTTTTATGGGCCTTTGAGGCAGGAGCACTGTGTGTGTGTGTGTATGTGTGTGTCAAGGTAATGTGAATTACACACTGCCACAAGGATGACACCTCTGGTTCAACAATTAAGGGCTCAGCCCAAGGAGCACCAGAAGAGTATAAGAGGTGATTTTGGAGAAAAAGAGGTTTTATGATACATGTAATGGAATACACAAAGTGAGCAAACTTAGTGGCAGGATTTGCTCCATACAAAGTTATGACTTTATTTGAATGTGCTTAAAACAGCTTAATGTTTTTTGTGATGAAAACTTAATCAGAGGTTAATTTTTACACTATTACAAACACCATGCTTTTTATGTCACTACAATTACCCAATGCCAATGCATTCATCTGAGGAGTAAATGGTAAATTGCTTCTTTTTCCCCACAGGCTGTAATATCATTTACCCTTCCTAGCTTTTTGTCAGCATGGATGTGGCTGTAATTCTACAGCAGTGTTCCCCAAACAGTGGCTCATGAGCAACACGTTGCTCACAAACCCCTTATATGTTGCTCTCAGTGGTTTAAAAGCAGGTTCTTATGTTTGAATTCCTGACTAAAAATGGTGCCTGTGGGGAGGTACTGGGAGTGGAGGGATCCCTGGGACTGATGATGTGGGGGGTGCAGGATTTGGTACTGGTACTGAAGGAGAGCTGGAATTGGAAGTCACCTCACCTTCCTCTCTTTCAATGTCACAGGCACCTGGAGCACTGTGCAGGACCTTGGCAGTGTGTCTGGCCTCCCTTAATGGAAATATATCCTCCCCCACTCCCACTCATAGCATTTTTATATTATATTTTTTATATATATTTGTTACTCAAGTGCCTTGAGAAACTTATTTTCATATATAAAATTGTGTTATTTGTACCACAATTTGGGGTGTTTTTGCCACAGCTGCTGGCAGATAATTGAGTTTGGTCCTTGCTATTTGGGTCTTGTTAATAAGGTTTCTCTTTTCTCCTTTTTAAACAACTATATTTATATAGTTATCTGAAAACTGGCTGTTTGAAAAACACCTAACAAAAAAAAATATAGTATATGTGTTTTACTATCAAGAAGCTGAATGAGAGGCTAGGTACTATGTGAGCTCACAAAGAACTGACAGGCTAACTAGTGGCAAGTGGCTGCAGTCCCCTGGGGAGAAGTATATAACAATTTACTCCTGTAACACATATGGGTGAGAGAGAAGGTTGCTAAACATCAAGAACGGAGGCCACAAGTTGAGGGAAAGCTGATATGTCTGGTTGCTTCCACAGTCCTGCTTGGTATGATTTCAGCATCCTTATCTTAACCGAGCTCCATCTGGTTAAAGGACATGTCAACCCCAAAAAAACATTTTGCCAAATAAAAGAAAACATGATTCTAAGCAACTTTGCAATATACATTCATTACACATTTTATATGGTTTTTACGTTATTTGTACATGTATTGCTATTGAAAGCAGTGTTTGTCCCTTTCTATTCTCTGTACTGGTGGCTCTGACTTTTGAAACAATGTAACATAAGCCAACTGATTAACAGACCCGTCTTGCTTGAGGAGACTGGCTTTTGCAACATTGTTTAAAATGTAACAGCCAGGCACTATGCCAATCCTGCTTTCAATAGCAATTACATTTAAAAATAACTTTTAAAACACCAACAATTTTTAATACATTCATTTTAGAAAGTTGCTTATAATTGTGTTTTCTTTTATTAGGCAAAAAGTATTTTTTTGGGTTGACATGTCCTTTAAGGCTACAATCACTTTTACCCACACAGAACTGAATGGACATGCTGGAAACACTAGGGGCTTGGATCCAGTTTCCCACATGTTTACTGAAACCAATAATCTTTATTTATTCCTTGTATTGATACATGAATAGATCCATACATCTAGGGGTGCTTGATGCCTTCTCTGAGGTGATATAGCATGATGTAAAGAGCTCATCAAGCAGAGGCATATAACAAGTGTGTCCACCTTTATCCATAATAATACCCATAGAAAACCTCCAATAATGGTCACAATGACTAGAAAAAATACATAATTCTAATCAGACACAAATAACATAGTAGATACCTGTATACCAGCTCTTTTGAAAATAAGCATACTGTACATGAGAAACAATAAAATATATATAATATAAAAATAATATATATAAATATAATGGTCATGGTATACCTGAGTAAGTCCAGAAGTAAATGGTGCTTGATGATGCCATAGTTCTAAATATGTACGTAAACTACAATAAAGGAATAGTGCTTTTAGTTACATGCTGTAAAAATCTATGATCATCAAATATCACATTTTGGTTAAATCGGACCTGTCACCCACACACAAAAATTTGTATAATGAAAGACCTTTATAAATTAAGCACGGGAACCTAAATTATTTTCTTCATTAAAGCATCCCTACTTATTATAAAGGTGTTTAAATAACTAAGCTGTCAATCAAATCTTCAAATAGGGCACTGCAAATGGGCATTAAGTCTGGTGCATACATAAAATTTTGGGGCGATACTAAATTTGTCTCAAGAACAGTGTCAACAAAATTACTGCTGCCTGCTTTCTGTGATTTTGTAATTCCAAGACTGAAGAAAACAAAATTTAAATAGTAAATATAGTGTAAGTAAAGTTTATATTACTCAACTAACTTGATGGAAAGGAATTTGGAACTATTTATTAGGGTGACAGGTCCCTTTTAAATCACTCATCATGTCTTACATATAAATTGATTTAAATCCATGAGAGAGTCTTATCCACTCTTGATGGTTACACAGATTCCAAGCTTGTTGACTGACCTGGAGGCGCTTTGGTCAGTTAGAAATGACAGGGACCAATATCCACTGACAGCCGAGGACAAATTCGGCAATAGAAGTAGATTTCCCCAAAGTATGTCCATTAAAAACATTTGATGGATATTAGAGTTTTGCCAATGTACAATACATTTAATTTCAAACATTTCCCTGGAGCTTCTTCTAGGGTTAAGTTTAGCGGAGCAGGAACCGTATAGGTGCTTCTCAAGGGGTTAGTTATGTCATGAAAATAGTTTTTTTCAATGACAGTTCTTTGTATTCATGGCTCCAAGGTTTTCTTTTTATCTACTACTTAGTTTCCCTTTTGTTAAGAGCCCCATGAGCCCAGTAACATGTACTGGTTCCTGTTAAGAAGCATACTGATTTTTTTTGCATTTACAATCAGATTTCATTTACATGTGTTAAATTTCAAGCACAATTCAATTACAAAAAACACATAAAAATAAAACTATAAAGGGGGTTTCTATAACCAGTGCTCAGAGTATTCATTTTATTCATTTCATTTACCTGCGACAGAGCACTCTATTTTCCCTCCATTGTAAATGGAGCAACAGATCAACAGGCAGTGATTGAAGCATACCAATTAAGATACAATACCAGAGTGTGGCCTTAAGACTAAAACTACACAACACTATATTCTATAACTTGCATGTAAATTTCACTCAGCAAAGCAGTATGCTGACAAGCTCAATGATTCATAATTAATTCATAATTAATTGTAATGCAGGAAATTGTTGCCTTTTAATTTATGTGATGAGCAAACATTTTACAAAAGAGGAAAGATTACTCACTACTATCTAGCAGAAATATTTAGGCCCATTACAGAGGTGAGCCATTGGTATCAAGTGAAGGCAAGGAAGTTCTAGACACTTTTTTTTCATGAAATCTGTGTCCTGCTGACCTGTTGTTTCACTAGTTTTGGAGACAGTATTATTTATGAGGCATACTGTATCTATCTATATTTCATAACTGAGCATGTCTGTTTATTTTCATCTTCTAGTTTTTGGGTGGGTGCGGTGTGACTTATGTTACTCATGTTACAGTGTACTGGCACATACATTATATTCAAAAAGGGGTTTTATAGCTTTCTAACAGTATCATTGATACTGGAATAGAATAGATATTGTCTTCCATGTTGATTAACAATGTATCTGCAAATGTATCAGATTTAAAAGGACCATGAATTACTGAAATTGTGGTTTATTAAAAGGTATTATAACCAATGCAGTAGTTTGAAGGCATACTCCTCATACAGTAATGATGCTACAGTCAAGGACAGATATGAGATTCTTATTTTAAATCAGAAAAAGAGAGAAGTAAAATGTACCTTAAATAGATTCCTAAATTGAAGTAGGTATTCCATTATCAGGAGGGCCTTAATAGCTTAGAGCAGTTAGTGCTATCTGTTCTTGTAACTGCAGCTCACTGTCATCTAAAGAGAGACTATACTCATTTAATGTGTTTATTTACTTGGGAGAAAGAAGTACACCTAAAACAAACAGAAACATTTTACGTTGTATTTTGAGAAATATATATTATCATAATGATAGCCTGTTCAGCATAAGCAAAAGGGAAATGACCACACAACATAATTATGTTTAATCATCAAAGTCACTTCTATGAACTGTGGCTTTTGTATCCTTTTGAATGGAACATTATCAGGTTCAAATATAGGATCAAACTGCCTAATGCAAGCAATACATTTTAATGGGATATAACGGTTTGTTGCACGTAGGTGCAAAGTGACTGGAACCTTAAAAGGTCATATTTAATGGGTATCACTGATGAGAAAACTGAAAAAAGGGCAGTTTCACAAAGAGCAATGGACCTAATGATGGTGACAATACTAATAAGCAACATATCAGTCCCAAGAAGAAGCAAAGTGACCAAAAGTGAAAAAAATGTTTAATTAATCGAAATGTATTTCCCAAAATAGTAAAAAAGTGACCCAATGTAGGAATCTAGCAAATTTCGTGAGATCAAGGGATGCATTCCATTCAGACTTCTCAGGTTGGAGAGTGGTACAATCCTCTCTAATGACAATCCCTATGTGTTTTCTTGACATAAAACATTCAGACACGTAACGGCTTGTACAAGGCGCCCCTGTCTTCACCTTTCTCTCCACTTTTATTTGCACACCTCAGTTCATGTGTCACCTTTTCTGCTGAATTTCCAAAGTGTTATGACAGTAGATGCCTACACAGTCATTCTTGTAACTGTCTATAGTTTCTTTTTCTAGCCATCTGCATTCAGGAATATGCCTGCCAATAGAATGTAAGCTTTGAAGAACAGGCTGCCTTTTGAATAATGTCATATTATTTAATGCTCCTTAATGCTGCATTTTTTATTTCAACATACTTCCTATAATTATATTATTGATGCTAAATAAACTAGATTTTATATACACTGGTGTGTAAACTCTACCTTTCTACCATTTAACAAAGAAAATGTAAATGTATGGGCTGATTTCAATATAAATATTATATAAATGTCTGATTAAAATCCATTTTTCTGTATAAAAATCATGGCATGTTAAATGTAATAGCGATGCCCCCAGCACACTGAATAAAGGCAATATTTAATAATTGATGATTTCTTTACATTTTAATATTGAAATGTAAAATAGTATAGCATTTACATGATTAATTCATTGTTCTTTTTGATATTCTTTATATGTGAATATGTGAAGGGAGAAGATATTGCCACTGAGTAATAGTGGGAAGCAAAACTGCAGTTAACAGGACTCATAGATCATATTTAAGGAAGTTCTCATGTCACAGTGCAAATATATTGGAAATAGCCCCAACTAGTATTAATATTGTTCATTTACGACTAGAAAACAATAATGGAGCAAAATGGGATGTGAAATACTTCAATGCTTACTTTGTTATACTTTTTTAGGGCAGCTTTAAAATATTTTATCATATTTTGGTACAACCAACACATTA
>CM044446.1:53745274-53789443 GCA_024363595.1 Xenopus borealis
TAGACACTACTGTACTATATATTTAGGACTGGATTCAGTTTAGTGAGAAAAAGTTAACTCATGGTTTATTACGTGGGTCACTCATGGACAATATTCAATTTTCTCCAAATTCAGTTACATTTTTTCCCATTGACTTCAATAAAGTTCTAATGTTATAAACTGTGAGTTGTTTTTCTGAATTGATTTCCATCTCAAATTTAATGGTGTCCATGACTTTTCCCATGATAAACTTTTTACTCACCAAATTGAGCCTAGCCCAATGTTTGAATCTGATGTGATTCTTTATCTGAACCAAATGTCAAATTATCCCTTGTGCCATCGCATTTAAAGTTGATGAAGTACATCAGTTCATTTCCTAAACAGTATTACATTTTACTGCTTTTCCCTTCAACCTTTCCATAACATATATCCAATCGCATGTTACAGTCAAACTATGGAAAGTTTGGGGAAAATGTATTGAAGGCTAATGGCACACTATGGGGCAAATTCAACAAAGTGCGAAGCGTCTAACTCTAGCGCTAATTCGCCAGCATAACGTCGTTTCGCAACTCCACCAATTTATGAACAGTGTCCCAGGTGAAAATTTGTTAGCGAAGTAGATAGTCTAGCGCAACTTTGCACCCTTACGCTAGGCGAAGTTGCACACTGACGAAGAGACGTAACTACACTAATTCACTAAGATGAACATTTTATTGAACGTTACCTCTTGCGCTAGATTTTACTTCGCCAGGGTCAGATCTGACAAAGTTCAATACAATAGATAGGAGTTTGAAAAAAAAAACTTGACATTTTTTTCTAAGTCCCAAAAAAACGCTGGTGTCTTTTACCTTTTTTAAGGTGATAGTCTGAAAAATAGCATAATTATTTTGGGGGTTACCCTCCTCCCCCCCCTATATTTCCTAACATATGGCAACTCAACTATACAGTGGGCACATGTTTAAGGCAATAGGACAACTTTATTTTATTTATTTAAGGATTTCTGGGCTTGTGCAGTATAATGTAGGGGCTGTAACATATACTTCTATTATACATTTAACTTTGCGCCGTATGCAAATTAGGCATCGCTAGCATAAATGCGATTTGACTAGTGAAGTAACAGTAGCGCAACTTCGCTAAAGTTTGCCGCCCTGAGTGCAACTTTGCATTTTTAGTAAATAAGCGTAGCGCTAGAGAAAATTCGCCTGCCGAAGTGCGGCAAATGTCGGCGAAGCCAATGCTATCACATTTTCGGCGCTTAGTGAATTTGCCCCTATGTATTTTCTTAACCAGTGAAAAATTGGACAAATGTTGACATTTAGAAAATATTGGCACACTTTATCCTACTGAATGAACTAGGACAGATTGAAAGATGCATATTTATTTACCTATTGTATTTATTTACATTTCTCTCTGGTCCTGTCAGCAGCCATTCCCAATGTGTGACCTTTCCTGACACATTCTCTCTTTCTCTCTCTCTCTCTCTCTCTTTCTCTCTCTCTCTCATTCGCTGGTGATAGCTGTCAAATTCTTGCCAGCTGAAATTCATCAGAAATACATTTTTGGGGGGAGAATTACTGTACGTTTAAGCATCAGGAATTTTTATCTAAGAAATTCAGAATGAGGTTAATTTTGCTAAATGCTTATGCAGCAGTCAGGTATAGAAATCATTATATTGTGATTTTTTTTTCAGATGGTGCTGGATGACCAGTCATTAAGGATAGCAGCAGCTTAATTCTCTGAAAATGTACTCATTCAATTTCCACTGACTGCCCTTGGCTACACAGCAGCGGTGTAGGTTCTAGGTAAAACTATTACAAGCAGCTGGTAATTTTTTTTATCCCATATGAAATCTGGAAAGGTTTACATGAGTAGATTGGTCTGCAATGCCCAAGCCCTCTGTTTTATATTTTAGCCAGAGCAGCCCTTTGCAGTCCTTTGTAAGATGAGATTTTCTTGTGATTTTTTTTCTGTGCATGTTAATGATTGCCTCTGTTGTAATTTTGTGCTTACTTAGCAGCCCAGTATTATCTGACTCAGGGATCATCAGTAAATTAAATATAAATATAACTTTTATAAGGTCGTGTTGCCCTTACTTGGGACAAAAAATTTACATATTTAAAGATCAAACTCTCGTTAGTTCACTTAAATTTATAAGGTCATATTGTCCTTACTTGGGACAGAGGTGATACACATTTAAAGATACAACTCTCATTAGTTCACTTACACTTAACATGGAATAGTGAGTGACAAAATGTCACTGACAATAATAAACGTTGACGCTGCATGGGATTGTCCATTAAATATGTTTATAAATATAAATAGTTATTACCATTTTCTTGGTTGAGATTCCAGTGAATTAAACATATACTTGAGTAAATAGAAGGACCAGTATCTCTAGTGATGTCTATGAACAGGGACCCCATGAATGCGGCTTAGCCATAGACAGGTTAATTCTTTAATAGTACTCACTAGGAGAGTAAGATAGAGAGTAGCCTGTGCTCCTATTGTAGTAGGATTAGTAGTGTACAAGGATTGTAGTAGGGAATAGCTCTCCCCTAGCCTCTGGAGGTGGCCATACACAGTGAGATCCGCTAGTTTGGTGATGTCACCAAACAAGCGGATCTCTCTCAGATATACCCACCTTGAGGTGGGAGATATTGGGTGATCCGATCGTTGGCCCTAGGGCCCAATGATCTGATCACAACGGAGGAGGAAAGGGTGATTGGATTGCAGGGCCGCATCTGTGGATTGTGACTGTGTAATAACCCTGTAGATAATTTGTCTCAGACAAATAAATTGTGTTCTGTTCTGTTACTGCAAGAACGTCCTAGAATACTTCTATTTATTTTAAGCACAGTAGCCTTATTGAATTGTAGTTGAAATACCTAAATACTTCATATCTTCCACATAGCAAAGACCCAAGTATTATGCAATTTAGTCTTATAGATGGACATTAACCTTTTAGGCTCTAAACAACCCAAAAACCCAAAGCATTTCAGATGTAATTAAATCAACTTTAGGAAGCAGGTTTTTAGTATTGGGTTTACCCTGTTATAGTGTTGACTGGGTAGTGTAGGTAAAAATGAGGTTGTCTATAACTGACTAGGAGGCACCATCTACATGCATCTATAGATTACTATTCCACTAAGTTTCATTTGCTGAATAAAGTACCCAGCTCCCTGTTACTGAAGTGATCATGTGAAAGGGGCTCCTTGATCCCACAGAGACTCACTTGAGTGTCTTGGGTATATAGTAATTCACCTGTGATCGATAACAGTGTTACAGGTTAATCACTTTGCATCTGTATGAGGACCAGTCTGAGTAAGTTTAGAGATGCCCTTTTAGTGCCACCTCAGTATATTTGTGGCATTGGCCCTTTAACAACTTGTGAGTAGCTCTTATGTGCAAGTTGAGTACATCATTAGTGTGCTCTCCAGTTTCCCAGGATTTCCTATAAATTTCAATAGGAACAAATAAAGGAATCCAGAGATCTGAACCTATGCATAAATTAAATGGCTTCCTCCATTCATAAAAGCTGTCGGTGGTGACAGTATTATGAATGGGGAAAGCCCCTGGCAGCTAGGAAACCAATTTCCCACAGACTAAAAGTAAATCGGAAAACCTGTTATATGTAGACATTCCCAATGATGCTTAGCAGCTACTGTAGATTTCTCTTTAACACACAACCCTAAAAATTGTAAATTCTGTCTCACACCTTTAATAGCCACTTAAAGGAAAACTATACTCCCTGGACAATGTAGGTATCTATAAAAAGATATTGCATAAAACAACTCATATGTAAAACCCTGCTTCATGTAAATAAAACATTTTCATATTAATATATTTTTTTAGTAGCATGTGCCATTGGTTCACTGTAAATAGAAAATAGCCATTTTAAAAAATAAGGACAGTCTCCTGGGATCGTAGGATTCAACGGTGCACACTAACATACCGAACAAACTATAAAGTTAGGTCACATGAGCCAATTAACAGACAGAGTTGTGTCTTTTGCTTCCACACTTCTTGCTGTTACAGTTAGAGTTGAAATATTTCTGGTCAGGTGATCTCTGAGGCAGCTCACAGTCTATCTTCAAGGCAAGAGATATAAAAGGGCAATATTTAATTATATATATATTCCAGTTTGGTAAGATTATTAAACATGTCTCTTAATATGATATAAACTACCTGTTGCTCAAGTATTCATTTTGGGGGTATAGTTTTCCTTTAAAATGCCCATATGTAAGTTGAATAGGAGAAAGTCTGGGGAGAGCAGACACCTCCCCAGGCCCTGATGTTCTCTGCACTGGGTATAGTAGCTATGCCACTGCCTATGTACAGCAGAACCACCTTGCCCATGAACAACAAATGAAGCATGTCCAGGATACTGTATCTATGTAACTATGTAAAAAGAGCATGCCCTGTTGAATAAAATAAACATACATATCTGAATCCTATTAGGTGTTACAGAAATATATGCAGCGAGTAATATAATGTCATGGAGTCAGATTGGTGACATTGTTGATGTGTGTGTATAAGGATGGCTATTACAATATTCAGTTGCCATTCTTTTTCAGTCTGCACTAAGTTTTCACATTCCCAGAAGAATGATACCGTCACAGACATAATAAATGGGATAAAATAAATGGATGTATAAATGTGTTCAGTGGACCATGAGTGGAACAAATGAAGCAGAAACTAAAAAACAATTAGGAGACACCTACTGAAAAGTGCAATAGAAGCCAGAGTTGCACAGAAGAAAACTAGCAACTAGAAAAATGCGGTACTCTCAGAGAAGAACACAGACTGGTAATTTCATTAAATAGAGCTACCACGTCCCAGGAGCCTTCAGGAAAATATTGATGCCCAGGACAATGAGATATACCCAGGTGTGTCATTTTAGGGCTGTGACTTACTGTAATGTATTGGATTGAATATTAAAGTGGCAGTATACCCCATTGTTTAATGTGACTTCAATGAATAGGGTTTATGCTGAACATACTTTCTGCCTATTGTTTTGATCCCAAAAAATCTGCGGTTTTTGCTATGTGTATATCGGGTTAATTTTCCTGCAATCACACACACTTGAAGACTCTGATTAGATGCTCAATTAAAGAAGGAAGTTTATTGATTCAATTCACAAAGCATAGAAAACATCCGCATTCAACAGCTGCAGGACAACTGTCTGATATTGCCTACATCACAATTACATTATATACTCTTAAAGGAAAACTAAACTCGGAAAATGAATACTTGAGCAACAGATAATTTATATCAAATTAAGTGACATATTAAAGAATCTTACCTACCTGGTATATATATTTACGTAAATATTGCCCGTTTACATCTCTTGCCTTGAACTAAATGCTACTAAAAAAGTATATTATTATGAAAATGGTTTATTTCCATGATGCAGGGTTTTAGATATGAGTTGTTTTATGCAACATCTGTTTGTAGATACCTACATTGTTCGGGGGGTATAGTTTTCCTTTAAACAAATGCCATACTTCTGTTTATCATAAAAGATGCTTATATCCCATAAATGATTGCGACATATTCTTTTAAGAAGTCATTTCTATCACTAGCCCTGATTACTTAACAACTTGGGGGCATATTTACTAAGGGTCAAATTGAATATTGGAATATAAAAAATTCGAATTTTGAAGTAAATATTCGACTATCGAATAGGCCAAAATTTTATTCGAATTTAATTTGAATTAAACAAAAGTCGAATTTTCGAAGTACTGGCTCTTTAAAATCCTTCAAATTCGACACTTCACCACCTTAAAGGAAAACTATACCCCCCAAACAATGTAGGTGTCTGTAAACAGATATTGCATAAAACAACTCATATGTAAAACCCTGCTTCATGTAAATAAACCATTTTCATAATAATATACTTTTTTATTAGCATGTGCCATTGGGTAATCATAAATAGAAAATAGCCATTTTAAAAAATAAGGACGGCCTCCTGGGATCCTAGGATCCAACGGTGCACACAAACATACCAAACAAACTATAAAGTTAGGTAACATGAGCCAATTAACAGACAGAGTTCTATCTTTTGCTTCCACACTTCTTCCTGTTACAGTTAGAGTTGAAATATTTCTGGTCAGGTGATCTCTGAGGCAGCACACAGACCATTGTGAAATGGTGGTTCAAGGCACGAGATGTAAAAGGGCAATATTTACTTAAATATACATACCAGGTAGGTAAGATTCTTTAATATGTCACTTGATTTGATATAAACTATCTGTTGCTCAAAAATTCATTTTCTGGGTGTAGTTTTCCTTTAAAGGAGAAGTCTACCCATCTTGCTCTGACCTATTCAATCGAAATAGGTCCATTTTCAATCGAAAATTTGATGGTCGATTTTCGATGTTTTATCACTTAGTAAATCTGCCCCTAAAAGTGACCATACACTTATTTAATAGTCGAATTTGAAGGATTTTAAAGAGACAGTACTTTGAAAATTCTAATTTTCAAAGTACTGTCTCTTTAAAATCCTTCAAATTGTTGAAAGTTTTTCAATTCAGATCGAATTTGGGCTATTCGATAGTCAAAGTAGCCCAAAATTACTTCAAAATTTCAGTTTTTAAAATTCAAATTTTTTTTAAATTTTCACTTCGACCCTTAGTAAATGTGCCCCTTAAAGATCTGCTCATTTTGGTGAGGATTTTTTTGGATTTCTGAGAGGCAGGAAAGGCAAGAAGGTGACTGCTGTCCTGACACCATAACTTGCATGTTATAAAGATGGACAGGTGATGGAGCTCCTATGGGTGCCCCACTCTGCAATGGATTTTTACTCCAGCAATGTGCATAGCACACCCAGTGCATCAGCAAATACGCCTACTGGTGAGCTAGTTTTGTATTTATATTTCAATATATTGTGATTGCCATAAATCATCCCTCACTAGATAGCAGGGCCCCATAAATATGTATCATTATTTAAAAACAGCAGCCATCATAAATGTACATTCTCTCCTAAACCCATAGCACTGTGGTTTATGACACAATACATTCCCTTTCTTCCCTAAAATGCCAAAAAGCAGTATGGCAGAAATAGAGCCTTTTTAGCCCATAACATCTTTCCTCTCCCTGCTTCAATGCATTCTACAATATTATATGAGCACATGGATGTGTCAGCTCATGACTGTCATTGATTGGTGCATCCAAGAAATGCTTAACTTTATGTTACCTTTGTTTCAATTCAGTGCAGGACATTATTTTCTAAGTAAGTCATCTGACTACTAATATTCACAACATTCATACTACCCTAAGCTTTTCCATTTTCCCTAAATCAGGGAAACCTTTAAACTTCCAGTAATTTCTTCTCCCATTTATTTGTCAACATTTTACAAGCCCTTGATAACTTGAGTTAAATTAAAATTTTCTACTTGGATAATAATTTAGACATCGTTCCAACCTTATTAGCACCCTTTTGTATGGAAAAGGGGACATTTTGTTGAAGTAGTAAACATTAATTTTGTAATACTGTATACATTACACCCTTCAAATGTCTCAAACTAAATTCAATTGACTGTTCCAAAACATTTTTTAGGGTTAAGCATAAGGGTTGGCACTCTTAACAGGTGCAAAATTTGAGCAGCACTCAAATATCAATATTCAGATTTCAAAATCAAGTTTCCCATTTTTTATATTTAATAGGAGCAAATAAAACTTGAAATCTCAGATATAAAAACTTGGCAGCTAAAAGCTACCGAGTCCAGGTAGAAGTCAGTGGGAGTTTTATAAGAAATGTTTAAACTATTTTTTAATTTGGCTTTATGAGATTAATTGAAAATTGTAAATGATGGGTAGAATGTGATTTCACTTAGCATGGGTTGTTTTTTCATGTTTTTACAAGATCAAATGTTTGAAATTTAAGTGCCCCAGTGTTCAGGATAGCAAGGCAATCTCTTACTTAAAGCCTGCCTTGGGAAGAAAGTAAATCATGCTTGTCCCTAAGAAATAAGAGGCATGCATGTACAGTACTGTAGTTGCTTGTCGGTTGCCTTGTGTTACTATTTACATGGCTGGACATTTATAGTTAGGTGCAAGTCTTTGCTCCTACTGAATTTACTGAATGTATGCCTGACAGAACTAGTGGCAAATTGGGGTAACAAGGTCCACTATGGGCAGAGAAATTTGCACCGTTTATTTGTAGCTGATAGCATTTTGTAAATGAACTGTTCAGTAACAAAATGCAACCTATGGTAAAACATTTTTCGAGAGTCAATTAAAATATTCTGTCACCAGCAATGGAGTTTTCTCAGAACTGTCACAAAATATCCGTTAAGCCTTGTCCTCATTTAGGGCAGTTTGACATTTCTATCTGTGCAATTAGTTCACACAATGTAAAACACAATTCTCGCTAGGTGAACATATGTCAAACAGGCAATGTCAAACACCATTGTAGCTCACAGAAAACATTACCAGCTACATAATTAATCTAGCTGAGAGACAAAGATTTAACTCTTCTCACTCCTGCACCATGCTTTTTCATACAATCAGCTGTCAAACTCCTCTCACAAGGTACCATCCTGGCAATTATATTATCATTCAGGCCTTCAGAAAGCCTTATCTGGTTTCTCAGATCATGCAAAGGAAAGGGACACCTCAGTAGATTCTAATTAAATGATATAAATGGATAAATAAAACATCCAAGAGAAAAACCTGAAATTAAATTTGAAGTGGATTGTTAGATTAATAAGAGTTAGGGGCAGATTTATCAAATTCACATGAATGATTCGAAATTCGATCGAATTTTCAAAAAGATTTGAGTTCGAATTTTCGATTATTTTTGAAGGCCACTTCGACCATCGAATTTTGAAAATTCGGTCAAATCGAATGATTTCAATAATTCAAATAAAATTCTATTCAAATATTGGGCAGTCAAATTACTTGCCCTTTAATTTTTTATTCGACTGCCTAGTTCGCCAGATTAAACCTACAGAATTGCTATTAAACCCTATAGGAAGCTCCCATAGGGTTTTTTTTTACTTTTTTTGATTGAATAAAAAAAATTCTATCGAATGGTTAAACTGCTTGAATTGAACGATTGGAATGACTTAATTGTTCGATCATTCGATCAATCGAATTGCTGTAAAAACCTTCAATTTCAAATTTGACAACAATTGTTACACAATTGTTACACAAAGATCCGCTATTTCACACTGAGTGGCTTCTATAGCATTTTCAAACATACAAAATGACATTTCCATGCATTTATATAACTGCTCAATGGGGCATTCCAATGTAAGCTTGAAACAGTGTGAGAAAGGCCTGTCTTGTTTATATAACATATACTGTATGTGCAGAAACTCACTACATACAAGGCATTATGGTAGCTCAGAACAATACAATGCAATTATACTTTCATTAAAGAGAAACAATAAAAAGCAGATTTGAGTGGATATTGAATTTTTTTCAATATCCACTCAATATTTTTTTTTTGTTCTTATAGTCTTATATGAAAGGTCACAATTCTTCCCACAATTTCTTTTTGTAAAACATTTTACATAAATATGTCCTTTGACTGTCCTACAGCTTTTTTTTCTCACTGTAACTTATTTATAAAGAACTTTTACATCATCTCTGATCAAAATGTATTTGAAATTGCTTTACCATATCTACCCTGACAAAATATCCTTATTTCTCATAACAAAAGAAAGATCTTGTTTTTGGCAAAATGAGGTATAATATTGATAATCCGGATAAAGTCAATTATAGCCTTTAAAATAATTTCATTGACATTGTTTTACTTTGTATTTTCATTACTTTGATTACTTATATTGGATATTTTTGAATGGAAACTGGCAAGATGTTTCGATTATTTGTAAATAGTAATCATTCCAATGTTGTGACATCCAGACTGACTGCAAGGCCAATGGATTTTCCCAAGATTTTATTAGGATCAGAGTGCATGTGCAGGCATTTTCCCTAATGTAATACTGGTTCCTGCTACTCAGGTAAAGGTGGCATTATTAAATAATACATTGATACACATACCCAACACATTTTTATACCCTCAATTATATAAGGGTCTTTTTCAAGGGCTTGAAAAAATTCAGGCAACTGGCATAGAAATGTAAACAGAATAACTATACTATTCTGAATCCCAGACCTTCTTTGAATACATGGCTCTGAATTAGCAGACTGTAGCTGTACTACTAAACCAGGGGCTTAGAAAATATATTGGGTCACATTAAGGAGTCATTTGCATGTATCTGCCCATAATTCCTTAAGTGAAGGTTAACGCCTCTCATCTTTTGTTTTAAGGCAGTGCTATATGTGTAGCAAGAGACATTTGACTACTTTCTGTTTTAAAGGAGAACTAAACCCTAAAAATAATTTTGCCTAGAAATGCCATGTTTTATATACTGAACTTATTGAACTAAACTAAAAGTTCGACATCTCTATAGTAGTAATAATTCAAGCCTTGTCACACTAGTTTTTCATTTTGAATTCTGTAAGGAGGGTCTGCAACACTCACAAACTCAGTGGGCTCTGAGCAGCTGTTGAGAAGCTAATTATCTTAAATTATCAAGCAGAAAACGAGGTTGGCTTGTAATATAAGCTGATGCTAAAGGGCTGATTATTATTAGTGTTATATTTTGGCATTTATATTTTATATATTCAACACATTGTGTGCCTTGGTCCCTAAGCTCAGGTAACTGACAGCAGCAGCACAGACCATGTGCAGGGAATCAGCAGAAAAGGAGATTATGGGCTGTGGGGCATCTCCAGGGGCACAGACCTTTATTGCTAAAAGGATGTGTTTACCTTGGGCTTGTACAGAAGCCCAACACATAATATACAACATTTCTGCCTTACGTCTTTAGCTAAGTTTTAGTTCTCCTTTAAGAAGGCTCTCTGTGCATATCTGTAAATACACTTACTGTTAAATTGGATCTGCCTCGGATTCTCTTATGTGCTGTTATGTCTGAGTAAGGATACTTGTGATGCATGCTGAGTTGAGGCATGTGCCTCAAGAGCTGTACTTATAAGAGAATTCCGTTCTCCCATATTAAGCAGAGGTTCAAGTCTCCTGTTACCAAACAGCAGTGACATTTCACAGGCTACAGGGCAATTTCAGGTGAACTCCAAATTGAACATTATTTTAATTTGATTGACTGAAGTATAATAGCACTCTAATATACTATATTCAATATAATTTGATTTCCATACTGGTGGGAAAACAAACACAGGCAGGCCCGGATTTGTGGAAAGGCCACCTAGACCCGGGCCTAGGGTGGCAGGATTTTAGGGGGCGGCATGCTGCCCAGCTACACCCACATTGGTCCAGAAACACTGGGGATACGCAGGAAATATGATAGTTTTTTATATTTCCCATGCGCCAATCCTCATTGCTCTGGTCTTGATGATGAAAATCTGTAAACAAAGGGGAGAGTATGGGGGCTACGAACAGCAGTGGGCCTAGGGGCTCCCACAATGTAAATCCGGCCCTGAACACAGGATTACAGGAATATTAGTATGAAATATTGTTACCTAGAATTTTCATCTATGTCTAAACTGCCAATGCTATCTGAAACTATTATTATACAAGATAACTACATAGTTTATTAAGGAATGGAAATGAAAGTTTTGGCAAGGAGAGAGGGAGAGCTGAAATGAGATATGACAGTGTAGCTATTTGTACGAAACTGTACACTGAGTGTGAGATACTGTGAATATCTAGTAGATGTGATTCAACAGTCAAGAGAGATTATAGAAAGTAAAATGTGAAGTAGCAATAGAAATATCGTGGCTGTTCCCTCAGATATAACAAGACAGTGCATGCAGTATGTATATATTTTCCAAACCAATTAGACCTGGCATGTCTGCAGTTCTTTGCAAGCTTAATTACACCTTACTACCCAGCAGCAATCAAAGCAGAGGCAGATTCAGGCGTTGAACTGTTAACTGTTGCAAATCACGATTTCTACTGTTCTTTGCTGTAGGAGAGGGTACTATGTACTTATATTCAGAGATTATATACAAAGCCACTCTTCAGATTTGCATGCTACATCATAGGGCAGCTTCACATTTTAACATCAGGTAATGCAAAGTAGTTGAAAAGTCTATAGGTGTGTTCTTTAATTTCCAATAAAATTAACACTATCACCTTAAAAAAAGTAAAAGACGCCAGCATTTTTTTTTTTTTTCAAACTCCTATCTATTGTATTGAACTTCACCAGGTCTGGCCTGGCGAAGTAAAGTCTAGCGCAAGAGGTAACGTTCAGTAAAATGGTCATCTTAGTGAATTAGCGTAGTTACGTCCCTTCGTCATTGCGCAACTTTGCCTGGTGTAAGGGTGCAAAGTTGCACTAATCTATCTACTTCACTAGTGAATTTTCGCCAGGGACACTGTTAGTAAATTAGCGAAGTTGCGAAATTATGTCACGCTGGCGAATAAGCTTTAATGAATTTGCCCCTTCAAGTAGTTTAGTAAATTTAGAATGTCCTTGTTTCAGTAATCCTGCTTTCTTAATTCTGACTAAAGATCCAGGCTGAAAGTGCACTTCTCTTGCATCACGTTTTCTGTCAGTATAAGCTTTGCATTTGGTTTGTTGATGTTTGACAATGTCTGCAGTAGATAATGTTGTAGAAACAAAAGTTTGATGTCTGCAACATGTAAATTAGTGCGCATCTGTCTGCCATGTAATAATTCAGCTGGAGATGCTTGGGTTGTTGCATGGCATGTTGTTCTGTAGTTATGTAGGAACTCAGTTGTAAATACTTTCCAAGATTTCCCAGTAAGATTTGTTGTCTGTAGTGCTACTTTCAGACTTCTGTTGAATCACTTGATTTTTCCATTTGCTTGTATCTAATACACTGAAGATTTCCTATGCACAGTATTCCTCTCTCTCAGAAAGAACTCAAACTCAGTGGTCCATTGTCTGATATTAACCCCTTTGGATTACCTTCTCTGCTGAAGACTGTAGACAGAAATGTTATTACTGTAGCTGTTTTATGAGAAACAAATGCAATTTCAGGTCATTAACTGTAATAGTCTATCAAGGTTAGAGCAAATCTGCAGTCTATGGGAGCATCTGCAAAAGGATGCACAATATCAATAGCAAGTTTTCCCCATGCTGAATCAGGGAATGGTACTGGCTGAAGTGGTGGTCGTGGTGTATGTGTGATAGCTGTTTTGTCATGATTCTGACAAGTAACACAAGAATGAATGGTAGTTACCACATTGGCATCCAGTGCTGGCCACCAGTATAGTTCTCGTAGTCTTAAGTACAAGAGATTTTCTCGCAAGGTCTATGGTACCAGTAAGCGGCCATCTATTAATGACAGTTCATGTCTAATCCTGTAGTAAGGTTGATTAGATTAGGACCGAATTTGCTTTGCAAGATGTCCCGTAGTTTTACTTGGATTGGACATGTGAGGCAAGCTTGCTTAAAATCAGCAGCTGTAACTGTAGATGTATCAGAGTAGTGTATCAGCAGGTAAAGGTAAATGTGACAAACAATCAGCAGTAACGTTTTTCGAACCTGGTTTGTATTGCATTTTGTAGCCTTGTTGACCATCTAGCTACAGTATATGCATTCCAGCTCTTCCTAGTCCCTTTGTTGTAACCAGTGTTGTTAAAGGGCTATGATCAGTGTATAAGGTAAATTCTCTACCCCATAGGTAGGTTCTCCATTTTTCTTTTGCCCAAACACATGCTAGAGCTTCTTTTTAAACAGTTGAATACTTACGCTCTGTCTCTGCAAGTGTTCTACATACAGATGCAACAGTTTTCTCTGAAAGATCTGCATGGATCTGTGTGAGAACTGCACCAACACCATAATCTGAAGCATCTGTAGTAACCATGGTGGGTAGTACCGGATCAAATAAAGCTAGTGCTGGACTGTTCACAATTAACTATTTCACTATTTCAAAGCTATGTTGAGCAATCTCTGACCAAACCAGACTTGAAGTTCCACGTAGTAGTGTTCTAAGTGGCTCCACAACTGAAGCATAGATGGGAATAAACTTACAATACCATGAAGTAAGACCTAAGAAAGCTCATAAGGTCTGGAAATCAGATGGAGCAGGTGCTTGTATAACAGCAGTGACATTGTCAGGGTCAGGCATTAATCCCTCTTGTAAAATTATATGACCCAGAAAAGACAGCTGAGTTTGTCTTAAGTGGAAATTGGAAAGGCTCAGTTTCCGTCCTGCAGAATCATTGCATTTCAGAACCTTTTCTAGGTACATGTCATAAAAATCCATAGCTGGAACGTAAACAATTATATCATCCAAGTAGCATTATACAACAGGTATGTCATGGAGTATAGAATACATCAGTCTTTGAAAACAACTCAGTGCTGAAGCAAGTCCATAAGGTAACTGAAACAAAACATGGGTGATAAATGCAGTGGGTCTCTGCTTTTCTCATGCAGTAATACTTGATGATAAGCACTCTGAATATCCAGAGTAGAAAAGAATTTTGCTCCTGAAAATATTTCCACTATGTGTGGCAAGGAATGATTATCCATAACAACTGCTTTATTAGGTTCACGGAGATCAGCAACAATTGGTGAAACCCATATGGAGGATTCTGATTTTTCAATCTACCAGTTTCTTTAGTTCCTGTGAGACAGTCTCCCTTATAGAGTAGGGCAATCACCTCAATTTCTGGCATACTGTTTTTACATCTGGTCTCAACTTACTTTAGTGCACAAAGTCTTTGCACAGCCCAGAGAAGTGTTGCTTTATCAGGCAATATTAGACACAGGCTGTGTGGTAGGCACTGGTGCTGTAGTAATGAGACCATTAATTAATTGTAGGTTTAATGCAGCAAAGAGATCCCTTCCAAGTATAGCAGTACCCTTATTCACAATGTAAAAGTCACATTTTGCAGTATTTGATTTAAATTGTACAGTCTCTGGCAAGCAACCAAGCACAGGGATTGAATCCTTTAAGTAACTGACCAGTTTCAGGGCAAGTGCAACAAGAGGATCTTTTGCAAAGTATTCTTCAAAAGACCAATTCATAGTTACTATGTAACTTTGTAACTATGAATTGGTCTTCAAAAACATTCGAAAATTCTAATTCAAAACTTTTTGAAAATTCGATCGAACTTTTGAATTAGAATTTTTGATTGTTTTTGAAGACCAATTCGACCACTAAATTTTGAAAATTCTATCAAATTCAAATGATTTGAATAAAAATCTATTTGAATATTCAACTATTCAACAGTCGAAGTACTTCCCCTTTAAATTTGTATTTGACTGCCTAGTTCGCCAGATCAATGCTACCAAATTTGGATTCAAAAAGTTTGCTAGATCGAATGGTCAAAATCGATCGATTAAATTTTTACTATTCGATCATTGGACCAATCGAATAGCGGTAAAAATCCTCTGAATTCTAATTTGGAGAATTTTTATTCCCTAACTATTCACATGGTCGAATTCGAGGGTTTTTTAACCCTCGAATTCGACCCTTAGTAAATCTGCCCCTAAAAGTTCAGGGTGCAAAAATGTAATACAATTGGGGGAAATAACGTTGTACAAAAAAGTGCTTTGTTTTCTGCTCTTTTACCTTACCCTAGTTTCCTAAATGAACCATAATATTGCTACAAAAAAGATTAAGGTAAAATGAATCTAAAAAACTGACATGAAAGCAAAAGTAAAAGCTAATTTCACAAACATAATGCACCAAATAATATAAAGTTAAAATTAAAAAAGAGAAACAAGAGGGAGATGAATTTTAAATAATATTTGAGTCATGAAGCATAGAGGATAACCATACAGTGCTACTCCCTGCCATGCCCCCTACTACTGCAACAAGGATTAATTCCAAAAGGAACAGGATAACCTATGTATGTTTTAGATGTTATCGGGCTAAATATATATATAAAAAATAGCCATTTTTCAATTTCCGCCATTGCTACTTAGCAGCTTGTTTATATGAACTATAATAATGTGTTTGAAGCAAACAGATCAGTTTTAATAGCAAAGGGCAACACTACAATATATTTTATTTCCTTTAAAACACTTTAATTTTTTGGTGTCACTGTTCCTTTAATCCAAAAAGAATTAAACGTATGTTTGGTTTTCAGTGTAGCAACACTGCCACTTTAAAATTAAGGGAAGAAAATCCAGCTTCTGCTGCTACATAGTTAGATCAGGTTGAAAAGAGAACAAAGTCTTTCAAGTTCAACCCCTTCAAATGAAACCCAGCATTTATATATACTGTACACACACAGCCACTGACCCCTCCATATACTCACATAAACTATATATACCCATATCTATAATAACTATAGATTTTGGTATCGCTATAGCCTTGGATATTATGCTTGACCATACTTTTCTATATTATGCTCTAACTTATTTGTAAAGTGTAATCTTGTCCCCCCCCATAGAAAACAACTGTGCAGTGCTATCACAGTTATTGTAATCTGCGTTTTTACAACATTTTGAGATCATATGATGTCTTCAGTTTTGAAATATTGTTATGTCCACGTGTTCATTTGGTAACTAGGAAAGAGGCAATACCTACCTAATGTTCCTAAAGCATCCAAAATACAGCACAGAGACAATTCTGAAATACTGCCTCAGAGGTTAAAGATGGTAAAGATGACCCCTTATAATTATTTCAACATAACATCAGGGAAGGGTTACACTAGGTACTGTATGTAAGCAAAATATTACTTTTTCACAAAAAAAATAGAATTTTTTTTTTCTTGTGTTTTTTCTTGTTCTTGTGTTTCATTTCGAAAAATTTAACTGAAACAGAAATGTTTTACATAAAATTAGAAGGAAATTTAGTAGAAGGGAAATGAAAAACAATAGTAGACTTGTATAAACCAATATTTCCTTATAAGTGGCATCAAAGTAAAAACCATTTAACATCTATTAAAATAAAATGTGAAATTATTTTTGCATTAAAAAAATAGTATAACAATGAAATAACATAACTACTGTCTAAGAATTACAAGTTACGGATCAGGCTCCTTTTACTATGTTCCTCAATGTTGGACTGGCCCACCGAGATACCAGGAAAGCTCCCAGTGGGTCCTCTTGCTTCTAACCATTTAGCATATTTATGGTTATTCCCTATATAATATATAGTATAATATAGTATATGGTAATTAGATACTGTATAAAAGACTGGGATAATAAAGAGGTTGAGTGAGGAAAAGAAGGATAAAAGTTTGGAAAGTGGGTGCATGGTCTAAGTCCGACACTGATGCACCTCATTTTTAGCTTCACGTTTTGTCAAATCGTATTGCTGATTGCTTTATCCCAGTCTTCTAATGATCTTTGTTGAGTACTGGCCTGGCATGAATCTAGCCTTTTGCTTTACTTCATTTGTTGCAGTTAAACTGAGCTCTGAGTTGGCTAAAATGCCTCCTCATTGTTACTTACCTTGCCGACTGTTTCCAGTTTCTTAATCCCTTGCTAAAGAGGATTACAAAATTAGAATATTTCACATTCACCCTAGTCCACATATTTTGTAGAGATAACACTTTTACTGTAATTACTGGTTCCTTTGAGCTTTACAGGACTTTGTCCTTTTTCTCATAGTATTTTTGTCTTTACGCCTTTGCAAGTGGCATTTCTGTAATAGTTTGGATACTGCCTGACCCACTATGACACACCATGTTCAGCCTTCCTGTACCAGTGGCTTCATAATGACTCTAGTTACCTTGTCTATTTTTCATAGAATAATTTGAGGCCTCCTTACAGAAGGCCAGGACAGGTCACATCTATTTTCTGTCAGCATTCAGGTGTCTAAGGGCTTCATCTTAAAGGAATCATTATAAGTTCAAGAGCAAAATAATATGAAGCTGTCTGAATTCCCCATGTGTAGCCCGATGGGACAGATCATGCAAGGGAAATCTTTATATCCTTTTCTATTAACAATGTTCATTTTGAATTTGAGCATGAATCTAGAGTTTTAAAGTGGACCCGTCACCCCAAAAAAATATTCAAAATCCTATTTTATCACATTAGTCAATCAAAATGAGCATTAATTACACTATATAAATTATTTCAATCTTATTTGCTTCAGTCTGGGAATTCATAATTCTAGCAAGCAGGCAGGAGCCATTTTGTGGACACTGTTATTAAGGCAAGCCTTGCATTATCTCAGAATCTTGTTTGTGCACCAGAATGGAGGACCCGATGTCTATCCCCATGTCCTGGCTACACAATTAAATGGTTAAGAGAACTGGGGGAATGTGTGGAGAGCAGTGACATCTAGGAAGTGCTGAATGGAAAGTAAAAGTAATTATCTGCCCCGCCTCTATGCCTAAGGCATAGAGGAGGGGCAGACAATATTTGATTGACAGCTGAGATTTTTAAATGAGCTTAAAACAGCTATGAATGCTTTAATAAAAATTTTAAATTGGATTTGATGTTTAATTTGAAAAGGACTTTTATTATACAGATTTTTGTGTCTGGGTGACGGGTCCACTTTAAAATGAAAGTCGTGTTGCAGTTTCTGTTAACACGGTTAGCTGTATTTATGGATGCCAATTTGACTATTACATTGTTTTTAGTAGATTGTTTTTGGGCTGTTTAAAATGATAGCATGTTTTAAGACAATAAAGGAAGTTTTATAACGTGATGCTAATGTACAGCGTGCCATATAAAAATCAGATCTATCTTATTTATTAGCAGAAGGCCTGTGAGCATTGTGGCGGTGGAAACATTTGCTTAACGACCAGCAAGGGAGGCAATATTAGAAACTGTTAGCTAAATTCATTTTTTTCCATTATGAAGCAGTGAAAAGCCATTTAATTCAATTGCATGTGTGCTGCTGGGAGATTGTTGGTGTTGAGGTTGTAGTGATAGAAAGGCTGTAAATGTGGATTAGTCATAATGCAAAAGTCTTGCATTTAATGACAACAATCCAGTTTTGTCTTGACATAGTATCAATTTATATCAGCAAAAGTGGTAATATTGGTATTTAAAAATCTTTACTACATGTACAGTAGGTACTGGTTTATTTGATTCTTGGCCTTAGGTGGAAGCCATAGATCAACATTCTGTGCATATTGTGTCAAATTTGATTATGTAACCAGCAACTTTATCCAGTAAAGGCAGTTTTAGCCAAAATCATTTTAAGGACCCATCAAGGACAGGCATATAATAGGTTAGAAGATTCTGACATATTTCTTTCATTTTTTAAAAATCAATGCAGATCATGCGAACACAGAATTTTGCTGTATACCATTATTCTATTGTATTTTGTGTTCATGTTTTGACCAAAGTTAAGAAAAATTATTTGCCTCAACCTTGAAGCAATGAAACACACCGTCTCAGTATTACCTTTTGCACTATTACAATATGAAGTTTTTTAAAAATGCAAGAATATGCAATTATAGTATATTATAAATTATAGTTCAGTGTTTGTTGGTTTTATGCTACAGGTCAAGCATTGCATTGTGTAGGCAAAGAATCCCCCAAATATATTGGGCCTTGCTAATGCCCTTTAGACTTTCCGGCAATGGAATACTGCATTCCACTCCTAGTATTGTGGCCGGAGCTCAGACTAGAAAACATGCTTGCATTCCTCTGCAGTGTATTAGATGGGTCTTCTGAGAGCCACCAGATAACCTGACATCCAGGGCCCACCCTCACAATAGTTAGACAAAGATTATTTAGGCTTATAATTTTTTTTTTTTCAATTAAATTCTTGGGGAATAGCACAGCAGGAGGGTAAGAAGCTGTTGTGTTTGAATCTTTTTTAACCAGTGGTTTCTGAAGGTGAAGTAAATGCCAGAATGTGTCTAAAGCTAACCATACAAGTAGAGGTGTCCTTTTTTAAAATGTCAAGTTTGATCATTCGGTAGAGAAAATGACTCTACATTTACATAAGGTGTAAAGAAGATCAGCCATGAAGGTCAACCATGTCAATGTAACCCTTTCATTTCCTGGCTCAAAATAGGATCACACTCTGATATACCCAGGGTGCCTACCTGTTGGCAATCTGACATACCTGGGATTCCGACTAGGAAATAAATACACAGAGACCTTAATAAATTTTATATAGAAAAACATAAAAATACAATTGGAAGCTAATACACTAAAATACACCTGCAATAAGTGACACATGGAGTACTTTTTAAAGATATTTGTTAAATATTTTAACAAAAGAGAAGACAATATTGTCCATTGAATTGGTAATTATTTTTTTGAAAGATCTTCACATGCTCCCAAAATATTTGTTGCATGTTAAATTTATCTGAAGAGACAATCCCTGTATAATCAGGAGCTATAGCAGGACTATGAAGCAAACATGATCACAGATTTGACTCATGAAAGAATGTCCAGGGTGAGGAAAGATTTGTTTTATAATACAAAAAGAGCTAGGCATTTTACAACAGCTAATTTTAAGACTTAAACAAAAAGTAGCTAGAAAAGACATTTTTGTCAAAGATTTATTTCAGGAAGCAGCATCACACATTATATAGAAAGTGAACAAAGGCAGCTACACAATTTCTTATATGAGACAGCAAAAATATAGCTTTGTGGAAATGGAACGGTCGTTTATACTGTGCAAGTCAGTAGGGGTGTGAAGCATTGCAAGAAATGCTGGCACTCTGGGTATAAAAGTTCTTTTAAGCAAGAATTTCAGGACATAAATTATTTACTTTGCTTTTCTTTTCTCTACTGGGAATAATTCCAAGCAAGTTTACTTCCCTAAAAACAGTTGCTGCAAGGCAGGATTCCTAAACAATCAACTGTACATTAACCTACATTGACTGGAGTGGCTTAAACACCTACAAGGGTTAGTTTGTCGAAGGGAAGCAGATTAAGTGACCTTGTTCTAGGACAGTTAAAGCAACCTTTAATTGTGTGGAGACTCTGATGAAGAAAAAAGGTTACACTCTTGCAAAAAGCTTTCAAATGCTCCAGACAAGCTATTCTGTCTGTGTGTCACTGTGAGGGCAAGAAAATGAGTGATTGTGAGCAGTTCAGGTGCATGGGAAGACAAAAGAAGTACGTATTTCTTTCTTTCTTTGTTTGCTTACTTGCACAAAGAGTTATTAACTTGCTGGAATTATGAACTTTTCTATATGTTTAATGTACTATAGTTGTGTCACATTTGGATTATTTTGTGCTTAACAAAAGGGCATTGGGACAGTTCTTTAGGACTAATAACTCGGCATAGCAGTATCATTAATTATTCTCCACTCCAGTATCTGCAGCACACAGCCTCCCATTACAGGGGGCTTTAAGTTCATACCCTAGGGCACACTTTCCCAGCTGATGCTCACTATCTGAGGTATACAAATAAAAGCACTGGAATCTTTATCTGGTTTGCACTACTAACAGTGACAATGGCAAGCTTTCATGTAGCAGACAGCAAAAAAAAAAATATTGAGGACCTGCTTTAGTCTGCTACAAAATATAAGCTAAGTTTCCCCCTTCAGCAGAACAATGATATAAAATGTTGGAGTCAGGGACATATTGCATCACCCTGGGCCCCATCACTACCTTCCACACAGTCTGTGACACAACATGGGTTCTTTTGTAAGGTGATGAGGGGGTCTATAGTGAGGTCAGGCAGGAGTAGAGGGTGTCAACCCTCTGAATGTCTGAATGTCCTTGAATCTTATACTTGAATCTTATGACTAGCTCAAGCACCTGGACCAAATCTGCCTGCAAGATTAGGCAATAAATACTGAACAGTCCCTAGGTGGAACAGTTACCACTAAAGATTAAAACAATGCTAGTGCTGCCAATGGTAGCTCTAGAAAATATTAATATGCCTGTCTGGACCTTGGGTTAGGTAGAGTAGGCAGCAGCCTATGACACACGGGAAATGCAAGTTGGAGGTTATTTATTTACTCACCAGTGCAGGGAAAATGACAAGGCAGCAAACAGCACGAGAGCACACAAATTACAATGGTAGCGACAGTGGCGTTGCAGGGGGGCTTGTCAGAGAATGGCAGTGTGGGAGTGGTGGGCTTGTGGGCAATCAGCATCAAGGGAGGGGGAGGTTTGACTGCGTCGCTGGCCTTGAATACTTTAAGTGAACAATATATTTCTTTTTTTAAAATTGTTATTCAAATTCTTTTGTTACATAAAAAAAGCTAATTCTGAGTTTCCACACTAAAATACACGTATCATAATACATAATTTCAGTGTAAAATTGTTATTCGGAGAAATAGCAGAAATGGCCAAGGTCTTTATATTGTTACAAAATACTGTAATAAGTACTTGGTCATCACACTAAAGAATTGCTAATGTGTCAGTTTTCTCTTCTACCTACAAATGAAAATATGCAGAAAATTAATGCTCTCTCTAGCACTATCTGTTAAAGGGAATAATAGCAGATTATTTTTCTGTATCTAAAACTCTCACATCGTTGGTAAACCTAGATTCCATATAGTTAATTGAATCCTTCCATAATGACCTAAGCTAGTCACTGCTCTTTATACTTTAAGATATATATCAAACCATCAATGTAACAAAATTCCTTCACTTCCCAAACTATAATTAAATCAGTAAGGTTAAAACTGAGGTTCAGATGGGAATTGGCATTGGAAGAGCTTTCACCTCCTGGATACTCATGGCCTTTCCTTGTATCTCCCTTAGGGGATTCCGCACTGCCTAGAAATAGCTTTTAAAGTTTCTAACTCCAAACTCCCTGCAGGCTATGGAAGAGATGCTACACACGTTCATCTGATTATGTTTTTTTTATCATCTAAAATTATGTAAATACAGCATGATGAAGTTAACTGTCAAGTGCAACCAGTGAGAAAGCATTGTTTAAATTACTGACCTAGAGGTCAGTGTACAGTATCTCTCTAAGGGCAATCTGCTCTATGCATACATAGATAGCTAATCCAGGCATATAGAAATTCTATAAAGTTTCTAAATGTCATTAATGTTAAATAGTCCTGATATCAACCTAACTTCAAGTAGAATCAAACAAAGGAGCAGCTGCTAATGAGCATTGATATTGCCAAGACATTCCATACCAATTCTGCTTTTACTAGCGGTGATTTTATGTAAGTAAAATACTAGTGAAACAGTTAGATGTCAACAGAGTTTGTAGACTTTTCCACACAAACATCTGCTTTCATGTATACCAGCACAGGGGAAATCAGAAATTATTTTATCCCTGTTTTGCCTATCTGATCATACTTACTGTGGTGTAAACAAGTATCAAACCCAGGTGGAACACAACTTGACAGGTGTCAAGGAGGCTTTTGAATCAACTAGGGAGATTTTATAACAAACTTCAGGCTGCTATTAAGCCTTATGTCAATAAGCACTTAATAAGCAAATGTGGGTAAAACTGAATGTAAGAATCTGACCATTGTTAAGCCCCATGAGGGAAGAAATGGTTAAATGGCTGTATGTTATGTTATTACAGTGTCCCCCAACATCCTCACGAGCTTTCAGGATGTGTGAGCTATTATTTAATACTCTGTATTAATATTCTGTTTTAATGTATACGTACCTCAAATAAAGCTGTCTGGTTAATTTCCTGAGAGAATCTGTTTGGTTCAAGTCAGGCCCAAGGGGAACTTCAGGGTCAGCCTCGATTTGAATAAGTATTTATTTAAATCCAAGAGGGACTTACTCATCGTGGATGAGAATCTTATATCCCTGGACTTATCATCCTTTCTGATCTGGTTTAACTATAGAAACTAAGAAAGAAGAATTACCTTCTATGGGTTTCTTTTGCCACCTGAAGCAATTCAACCCAGAATGCCATATACCAAAGCTGTGCCATGCCGACTGCATACGTTTAACCTGTATGTTACTAAATGGTTTTAAGTTCTATACTACCAATCTGAGCAGTCATATCTTGCTGACAGGACTGACAGCTGGTCAGGTTGCAACTGAATTTTGAATAAGATTATAGTGCAGGATTCATGTCTTTATCTAAACTCTGTTTACTGTAAATAGCAAGCCTGTCTTAAAATAAAGGGCAGGTAATGTGCCAAGATAGACTGGCAGATGGCTGAAAGTGTAAAACAGTTGGATGCTGCATAAGAATATGGGGAATATTTGCAGCAATACTTTAAGGTAATTTCTCGTTAATTCTTTTTTTCAGATAAAATGGCCAAGCAGTTAGGCAGGCATGCTTTCTAAGGGTTAGTTGTGTTTCACCATCTTTGCCTCATTGCACTGTCATACCTGTAATTAAAATCATGGAGCAACAGCATAATGGATCTATTTTACAAATTAATGGTGCGTCTTATGAGCCTCTTGCTTATAGTAATTCAGTCCACGCCCAGAGACATTTATCAGCCAGATTGCAGTTCATTTCCCCCCAGCGATCTTACTCATAAAACCAACATTACTGTGTGTACACTTCTGTACAGAGAGAATTAAGACACACATTAGTTCTTTTGGTGCTGAGGAGCAATGAACTTTCAAGGCTGCAATCTAATTGTCTTTAAAATATACGCCAGCGTAATTGCTGAGCGTAAGACTCTATTCCAGGGGTAGGG
This sequence comes from Xenopus borealis, assembly GCA_024363595.1. Taxonomy (NCBI): domain Eukaryota; kingdom Metazoa; phylum Chordata; class Amphibia; order Anura; family Pipidae; genus Xenopus; species Xenopus borealis. The sequence continues at coordinate 53,769,678 of CM044446.1, forward strand.
AACCTATGGCTCGGGAGCCAGATGTGGCTCTTTTGATGGCTACATCTGGCTCTCTGCCAAATCTTTAATATAAATAACGGGTGGCGTGGCCTGCGCTCTGCTGATAGAATGACTAGAAAGAAGGGTGCCAGAAAAGAAGACATGAAAAATATTATGAAGAACAGTGATATTTCAAATGAGTGATATTTCAAAAATGGTTTGCAGGTGTCATATATGTCATACAGTATATAATCTGATGAGAAGAAATACAGTGAAATGGTGATATTGGAACATTTGCAACTGAATGATTTTTGGTTGTCCTTCACAATACAAAATAACAGAACAATTGTGACCAACTGCAAATCATTTGAAACATCACTCATTTGAAATATCACTCTTCTTCATGTCTTCTTTTCTGGAATTTCTGGCATTTGACAGATTTCCCCAACATTTTGCCATGAGGCTGTACATTGGGCTTTTGCATTATGTCTTGTGAGTAAGTGGATTGAGCAACAAAAGTGGCATTTTGTGACTGGATTGGGGGAGTACATATAAAGATATTGTCCAATGCACGATTAGCCTATTATCCATGGGTGCATCAACCACAGACTGCAACATTAGCTTAAAATTCCCCTTGGATCACCAGCAACATTGCTGTGTCTGACCCACATTTCACATCTAAAGCACATTAAGACCAACCTACGATCAGGTTTAATGGATGGAATTCTCAACGACTGCATGAAACTTAACCTCACCACGAATCAACCAGACTACAAAGCCATCAGCAAAACCATGCAGCACCAGAAGTCGCATTAATTGTAAGAAGTACTATTCATCACTGGTTAGCAACAGCATAACAAAGTTATTAGAAAGAATTCAGAGACTTATTATACTTTAAAAGTGTTGGTCTTACATAAAATGCACACATTTACTTGTATTTAGTTTTAAACATATTGTATGGCACTCACGGAATTACAATTTAAAATATGTGACGTTTATGGCTCTCTCAGCTAAAAAGGTTCCTGACCCCTGCTCTATTTGTGTATCAGGGTCTCAAAGTGGGACTGTGTGAAGCTTCTGCCTACTTTTCAGCATCATTGTTAATGCACAGTGTGTGTTGTGTATGTGTTTGCACTAGTACAAAATTTGTAATTCCTTCTCTTTATGTGTTAATACTAACGTGCATATACTCACATACTGTAACGTAAGGTATACCAAACTCAGAACTAACACCAAGGACCTGGTTTCGGCTCACTCTTCTGCCTATAGCAAACGCCTTTGGCTTCGGGAGAAGCCATCCGCTACTCAGATGCCACTAGGACTTAATGTGAAAGGACCAGGGAGAGAGTTCTGAGCAAGCTAGGGAACTACATGTAAGCGGAAGAACTTGCAGTCAGAAAGTTGTGAAGCAGGTAGGGGCAATGCTGTGCCATCTTTTTATAGCATACTTCATAAATAAAAATACTTGCCCTTGAGGAAGTATTTTTATATACGAAACGCATTGGGCTAAGTGTGTCCTTTTTTGAATAAAAGTAGAATTAATAAACACAATGCCTCCTTAATACTTTACTACTAAACAATCAATTCATGCTGCCACCTAAGAAGAGATAGCAAAATCATATTGCCATCCCCTGTGTACAACACGAGGAAGGAGCTGACCCCCGGAAGCAGTCCCCCACACGGTAAACCTGACCCAACCACTGGACCTTGGCGTTCTCCCCTAAATAAAGATTCTACACCAAGAATACCGGGAGGATATTTTAAGGAGGTCGGTGAGAAGTTTGCATCCGGATTTAGTGATGGGCGAATTCCCGTGATTCACCGCCGGCGAATAAATTCGCAAAACACCAGTGAAAATTCGCCTGCCAAAAATTCGCTGGCGTCAAAAAAAAAATAGTCGCGCTGAAAATGACGCGACGTGCGTTTTGCTAATTTTTCGCCAATTTGCAAAATTCGGCGAAGCGAAACTGGATAGATTCACCCATGATTATCTGGATTGCTAAAGATTAAATCAGAGAGCTTCTAACCAAAACTGTCCAGTAAGCATAACTCGCTCCCCCTCCCTTTTGCACACTGACGATTCTACACTATCAAAAGATTAACCTCTAGATTTACTGCCGAAGCAGAGCAAGCCACACTCACACTACAGCCAAAAGGCATTGAATCCCACCAGCAGATCGCTCAAAGCTGAGTTTCATCTGATCAGGACGAGACTGCTATTACTGCATAAAGAGGCTATACCCCTCCAGCCTTGTGAGTAGTTCTGACGTGCACCTTACCCTGCATTTAAGATAATACACTATTGGGATTTTTTTATCTTTAGCTATGGGCTATTAGCGCACCACCTATATATTTCGTTTTCCCTACACGTGGACAAGTGGATCCACACTACTGGTGCAGCTTGAGGTTTACAATACACTTCTAGCACACCTCTTCACCAATCAATTTACCTATTAGTTTATTACACAAAGATTTTAGCCCGGAAGTGGCACACAGGATTGCGGATGGGAGACAGCAGGCTGTGGGTGTCAACAATGTGAGCACGGCAGGCGCTCCCACAGCCACACTAGACCACCAAGAACTCTTACACATACATGTCTACAATATCTTTATGGCATCTGCTTTGCTGCAGCATTTATTTTCTTCGCTGTGTCTGCATTTATCACTGTGTCATACATATCAGTGAGTACTGAAAGAATTTATGTGGAATAAATTTCATTTTATCACATACATTTCAGACATTTTCCTTCAGTGAGATTTAATTTGATTCTCCGGGAATAATATGTGGATGAGTTGTTCCGCTGTCAGATTTGAAGTTTCAATAATGCTGTTCATGACAGAGGAAAACATAGCAACAGAGCACACTGCTTTAAACCAGCTTGCTTCCACCGTAGTTGAGGAACAAACATGCAAAGCAAAAGCTAAGGATTATGGGAAAAAACACAAGTGCCATAAAATCTCCATTACCCTGTAGGCTTAAATTTTTTTTACCTATTTTCTTTTTAATAAAAGCCACTCTGAAACTCATTGCTGTCAATAAGAAACAACTATGTTTTATCTGAAACCATTTCATGAACTGGTCTTTAATTTTTGGACCGTTAATAACACGCTAATGCTACTGAATTTTTCGATTGGGCTTTTGGTGAGTTTCTTCATTAATGATGGTTACATCAATATATTAGAGAGGTTACGTTCGATTATTTTAGGCATATGCTTATGGTGTTGAGGTTTGTTGCAATTTTATCCTGATTCATTTATTGAATCTCACAGCTTCATTATTTCCTGAGGTTTTAAATAAATAGTAACTGTATTGGCACTGGGTGCTGGAAATTATTCATAGTAACAGAGGTAGTTCTAATAGGGAGATTATATTTTAAAGAGGATAAGGGGCATGCAGCTCCATGAAAATTCACAGCACATTGACTCATTTTAAGCTCTAAATTTATGGCCTAATCAGCCGTATTGATCACAGAACAAAGCATAATTTCACTGCTTCCAGTTTACAGTTTAATCAAGTTGGCTAATGCCAGAAAGCAGGACTGTTTATTTGAACTGCTTTCAAATTAGTCTGTGGGTTTTCAATAATAAGGGGCAAATTTACTATTATTCCCCAAAATTAGCTCGACCAAATTCGTAATTTGATAAGCATTCGACCATTGAATGCTTATCGAATTGTTTTAGGCTATCATTTTGCTCGATATTTGATTTCTCAATTAATTTGTACAATCGGATACCGATCGTTCGATTTCACGAAAAAATCGTAAAATTTACTTCAAGTATCCGAAAAATTTGTACGATTCGAACGATCGAACGCTTCGATCGTAAGAATGGTATTCGAGCAGGACTTAGTCTCAGAAGCCTATGGGGGGTTTCCCATAGGCTTCTATTACAATTCGGTACGTTCAATATGGCGAAGTAGGCACTTCGCCAGGCGAATTTTCACAAGCGCTATGCAAATTCAATAAAGTGTAAAGTTACGCTAAGGTTGGTGAACGGTAGCGTAGTTGCGCTAGTGTTACTTCGCCAGGCAAATCGCATTTACGCTAGAGATGCCTAATTTCAAAGTATATTATAAGTATATATAACAGCCACTACATTACACTACACAAGCCCAGGTAACCTTTAATAAAAAAAAATAAAGTTGTCCTATTGCCCTACATGTGCCCCCTATATAGTTGTGTTGCCATGTGTAAGGAAATGTAGGGGGGGGAAGAAGGGTAACCCCAAAAAAAATGTTGCTCTTTTTCAGACTATCACCCTAAAAAGGTAAAACACACCAGCGTTTTTTTGGGACTTAGAAAAATGTTTTATTTTTTTTTCAAACTCCTATCTATTGTATTGAACTTCGCCAGGTCTGACCTGGCGAAGTAACGTCTAGTGTAAGAGGTAACGTTCAGTAAAATGGTAATCTTAGTGAATTAGCCTAATTACGATCCTTCGTCAGTGCGCAACTTCGCCTGGCGTAAGGGTGCGAAGTTGCGCTAGTCTATCTACTTTGCTAGCAAAAATTCGCCAAATCCCTATTCATGTGCAAAACTACTTCCTCCTCCTTCATACTGTATTATGTGTTCCTTACAGAAAGAATATTTTGTTGATTAGCTTTGAATGTGGGCCTTACTGAATAACAGATGGAATAAATATTGGGGGCTCTGTGCTTAAATAGGGATGACCTGTAAGTATTTGAAGTGTGGCCTAATTGTCTCTCATTTTTAATTACAAATATCAGTAGGTATAACACATTATTATATCAATAAAAATTAAAAACTCTCTGGAACTTTTTTCATAAATATATTCCATTAGCTGTTTACAAACGATTTTGAAATTATGTAAGTTTAAGTACATACATAAGATTTTTTTTTGTGCAAAACAAATACGTAAAGAAACGTAACTGTTATAATGTCCCTTGGAGATCTCCTATATGATCTTTCACTACAACTGCAAAAGCGAAATAATTTTTATGTTATTACAATTGACAGCATATCAGAGGGTCTGGCATGGGGTGAGTTTATATCACATTATTTAAGTCATAATTTTCTCATTTAATGTAAAAAGTACAGAAAAAGACATACTTTTCTACTCACATTTTTTCAATATTTTATGGGGCAAAATGATCTAGAAACCATGTAAAGCTTCTAAATCTTTTCTCCCTGTAATCAATAATTAAAAAAGAAAAACAGAGAAGAGCACCTAGTTCATGGGTTTAAAAACATTTAAAAATAAGCGATGCATTGATCTGAGTTCATATGTGAAGGGTATTAATTAAAAGTATTATTTTAAAGAAACCCTCTCAGATAACAGCATCTGACCATATAACCCTTCAAGGAACCAACTTTTTACCCAGGGTATATTTAGCGGTGGCAGAGAGGGTATAACCTTGATTATAATAAATGCTGGAGCGCACACAGTGGGGAGAGGGGCACCCAGCCAGTTTGGCCCAGTCCTGGAAGTAACACCTTAATATATGAAACTAATTTGGCCTGTTTTGTAACAATTTCAAAACCATAGGCTGATAAGAAGAAAGGAAAATATATATATCTAATTTAAATCTTACACATTTATTCAAATTGGTTAATAATGTAAAATATGTAATGTGGACAGTGCAATGGGTAAAATAATGATAAAATCATATATAGGCATGGACACTGCCATGAAGGGGCGCATCAGCTGATGCATACTTTGTACAAACTTTGTGTCCTTTTTTGTTAGCTACAGTTCAGTTGTGCAATAATAGGCTTCCCAGGGGGCTGTATGTTGGAGTGATGGGGGTTTTCTTGTTTTTAATTTGTATATCAAGCCTGACCCATGTGCACCCAATTATATGAAGCTTCAATAAATTCAAGATAATACTGTATACCTGTGAGTGCCTCCACTTTTTCCTGACTAATTGATTAACTGGGAAGCAACCGGGATCTAGCTGGAGTTAGTTGGTGAGTGCCGGTATTTTTATTACTATTCAGCTGCCAAATCATTTAATTAGGTGGAATAACACATCTGATTCCTACAAGGGGAGTTTAGTTTAATATAGTTATTTAAACAGTGTTGGCATTTAAATGAGTAGATATTGGGAAAACCAGTTCCCTTAGGGGAGCCTACTAAGAGAAAAATTTGTCATAAAAATGTTCTCAGGAGAATGGGTACATTGGCTTATCCTACTTGCAAACAGTTGGGATTTATCATAAAATATTTAATTTAACAGCAGTGAGATCTTTTTTCTAATGACAAAATCATTCAAAATTGATAGAACAGAATTTAAAATATTTAGAAGGAACTTTGGTGTCCTGGATAATTTACAGGCTAGCTAAACACTTTTAAAATTCAACCTGTGGTGTAATCCCATTGTACGTTTTTTTTGCTTAAGTGTTTTTTATTGAAGGGTTTACAAGCATGGCATATACAAGTACGGTCTTGCGTATAACCACTTTTCACAAGTGCATTCAGGTTTACTCTATACACATGAGATTATGCTACATTTTGTTCAGATTGGTTGCTTTTGATACATCTAATACCTTGTTCCCATTTTATGAACCATCCAGGGGGAATGTTTGTCTTTTGTCTTGCAATGCCAGGTTAGAGAGTATTTCTTCATTTGTATAGCAGCTTTGGAAGTACAGACATTTTGATCAGATGGATCTTGCCAGTAGGGCCCACTGGTAGTAGATTCCAGGCTTTGCATTTGTCTTGAACCCATTGCAGAAATCGGTCCACATTCAATACCTTAAACTGCAAGAGAGGGAGAGATTTCTGTATACCCAAGGTCATGAACATGTTGGTAATTTGCAGAGGATAGGGTATTGTATGAATACAGCTGTATTTTGCCACATAATCCTGCTCCCATAAAGCCCTGCATCTGCGAGTGTAGTCTTACTGCTTGGGTGAATGGCTCGATAGTGAGCGGCAAAAAAAAACAGGGGAATAGGAGGCCTGCCTTTTGCCCCTTGACAAGGGGAAGCTTGAACTACATAGAGAGTTTATGTGCAATGTCTCCCTGGCGGATTGGTGGATACTTGGGTTGGCTTGTCTCCATGGATCTGGGAGGCCTAATGATTAGATAAGCTTTGCCAGCTGGGTAGTACTTGGCAGGGGCTTGCCTGGGCATTTCTGAAACCTGAAAGTGTGGGGACAATACTTCATTAAAATCACATGCTATTACAACCAGAGTGTGTGGGTACTGAGTTAGCTGGTCCTCTAATATGTGCAGTACCTCTGGTTCGAATGGTTGAGGTTTATATATGTTGACCAATAGTACCTCACATGAATGAAAGTAACAGTGCAGGAACAGAAACCTTCTTCCTTTAGAGTCAGACTTGAGAATACCAAACCTAAAGGGGACTCATTTTCCTATCAGAACTCCTGAGGAATGTGTGGAATATGTAGCGTGGTACGCCCAACAAATCCACAGCCTCCTCAGTGTCAGTGTTTTAGACCCTGTGAGGTGGGTTTCCTGTAAAAATGCGATGGCTGTAGAATAATGCTTTAGGAAGTCGAATACTAGCCTGCGTTTTATACAGTGACATTGCTCTGCTGAGTTGTTAGTTTACCATTTACTTGTAAAACCCATGCATTTCAAATCTGATACACATTCCAGAGCATAACCACGTAACATGAAACAATAATGTAACCAAACTTTCCCCCATAACAGTCTCCCCTTCCCTTCTGCACTTTCCCCAATAGGGGGAAGAATTAGTGCCCTAACAGTCAAGGAGTAAAACAACCTTGGGAGTGGGTCATGCCACTTTAGTGAGCCTTTGTGGTTAGTCACTACCTGTGATGTCCTTTTGGGCTAAACCTGTGTTGGTGAACATTGGGACCGCCAATGGGTGATGTAAAGAAGTGTGAGCTTCCATCAGCCTGCACCCAGAGGCGTGCATGGTAGAGCATCAAATACAGTATGTTAGCCTAGCAGCTCACAGCCTGTTCTTGCCGCTCTGAAAATCTGTTCTTTGCCGTTGTACTTCCATTGAGTAATCTGCGAAGATGGATATGTTGGCAGCTTGATGACACAGTGGGCCTTGTATTCTGGCTAACGACAGGATCTTGTCCTGGTCTCTAAAGTTCAATAGATGGAGAATCATTGGCCTAGGTGGGACCCCTGGGGGGGATTTTGCTTTGTATGGACTCTGTGCTCTCTTTCAATGGCGAACGTGCTGGAGAGGTGGGCCACGCCAAAGGTGTCTCTTAACTAGGTTTTGAGGAACTATTCAGGGGCATTGCCTTCTGATTGCTCCAGGAATCCCACAAATCTTAGATTGTTCCGGCGCAACAGCCAGTTTTCCAGATCATGCGATTTGCATTGACAATCCATTGCTAGCTTGAGCACCATGAAGTATTGTTCTGGGAGGTCCCGGCATGCATCATCCAGAGTGCTCACCCATGTTTTCCACCTCGATTGTCCACTTCGATTGTCTTGGAGGTCTCCTTTAATGATCAAGAGATCAAAGATAATTTTGAGTGTATCAGCACAGAGCACACAGTATTTGCGGCTCATACTTCTGCTATTATTGGGTCATGTGCTGCACTTGCAGTTGGGTCTTCTCCCAGTGCGTCTGATGGAGAGCTAGGGTGGCTTGCGGTCTTCTCTGCAGTGCCAACATTTTGGGAGGACTCCCAGGCATATTTCTCCATGCGGGATGTGGCTTCAGATGCTCGTTTTTGTGCTCTGCTAGTCCCATTATTGGGGGTTGCAGGTTATGGTCCACAGGCTCCGTTGTTTAGGTTGGGTTGCTGCTATATCAGGATATTTGCAGGATTTCTCGCGGAGCTCTTATAATATCTCATTACATAGACCACGCCCCCCATTGTATAAGGATTTTGCATGGAAAATGATAGATCAATAGTACCCATTTACTCGCTAGTACCCATGAGTCCTAAATCAAATATAAAGCAGATCATTTATTAAGGGGACACATAGTAAAACAAAACTGATGTCAAAATAACTAAACAAAACTTGTGATTGCTATTTTAACCATATTTTGACACCACATGTATTATAGGATGTATATCAGTAATATCCAGTGCCAGGCCAAGTAGGCTGGGTGCCCTAGGCAAACAGACTGGCTACATTGCCTTCCTGAAAGAGTGTAGAAATGCGCATCACAAAATAGCAACAATTGCTCCACAGCTTCTGAACACAGCGGTCTGAACTAGGGGAAGGGGTCAGAAGAGGTACCGTGCCTGGCGTCCCTCTGCCTCTTCTGCCTACCCCTAGTTCAGGCCCTGGTAATATCTTACCATACACAGGTCCTGAATCTACTTTGCTAAATTAAAGAATACTGGGAAATATTCTCAATGACAGTGTCTTCACCTAGTGAGATCCAGGGATAGTCCTACAAGTGTGGCCCCATTAGGAATCAATAATTAAGTAAAATTGATCACTATTATAGAAGTGAAGGAAAATGGCAAAATGCAATTACACATTAGCAATATCAGCAAACCCTGCCCTGGGGATCCCATGTGGTAGTCCAACATTGGCACAGCCTTTACCAGGCTCCACACACTCCACTCCAGGTGGATAAAGACAGTCACAGTGCCTTTCCCCCATGAGCTCTTAATTTTCCCCAGGTAGCGCTACATAGCTCAAATACCACTCCTGCTGGACAGAAGTAGAAGGCACACAAAAAAATGTTTATTCTCAAGCACACACATGCTGGAACCTTTCAGTACTCTCACTCTGGCATAATACTCACTGTGGACTCACACAGATGGGTCAGGTATCCATAGAGACTAAAGCCTTTGGCTGGGCACCCAAACTGCCTTGTGATCCAGACAATCTCCATACAGGTTGAGCTCCATAATGCTTGGGACCATGTACCCCAAGTCCACCAATGGCCCATCCATGTATGGGCTTTGCATCCGCACACAATCCCTCCTCGAGTTAAAATGAACAGAGAGACTGAGCACATGACAGCTCAAGCTTTTATACTTCTTGCACAACTGTGACACCTTTTGGCCAAATCTGGAATCTGCCAGGGCTCACTGCACATGGGACAAATTACTCACTCCCCGTCCCAGATCTAATTTAGGCCCATGACTTAGCTGGCCACAGAAGGGGATTTTTCAGCCATGTGGGATTTTCAGACCAAAGGTTAACTTAACCCTATGGTTCCCTACATTATATATAAAGCCCATAATGGACTGAAAATGTTGTATTCATAGCCAAGTGAACTTTTGAAAGTTAAATTCCCTATAGGCTCACCTGAAGGTTGGTGCCACCTTCTGACTCAACTGAACATTGTCAATTATTTACATTTAAAATAAAATATATATTGCACCTATTTATAAGCTAATTCTCAACAGCTGGTTATATGTTGTTGGTCCTTTCACACTGACCACATACAAGTATGCAAAATTTAATTTCTGTGTTTATCCACTGACAACAAGGACTACTTTGTAATCATGGGATAGGAACAGAGGTTAACATTGTGTTTGGGCTGGATCATGGGAAACTGCCCCACACATATTCCAGCACTGAAATATAGAGCCGCAGATGTATCATTTTTCTCCTAATTATTTTTAATGCCAAGTTGCAATGACAAAACTAGAAAGAGGATAACTGTCTAACTAGAGGTTAACCTGTACTGACAGGTTTAAATAACGTGGCAGAGGAGGCATTGTTTGTAGAGGATGCATTAATAATAATAAACACCCCATACTAAGCTACAGTATTGAGTATATTTCACTGCTAACTTTGCTAAATCCACTTAAGTAAATAATGCTGCAGAGTATTTATGCACTGATTATGAGAGTAATTGAATGTGATGAAACCACCACACTGTATCATAAAGCTGGGGATCCATAATCTGATAACAAACATTTCACACTGTATAATATGCCTCTATTCACAAAGGGAAAATCATAAGGCCCATTATAATAATTGTAGAAGGGAAAAACCATGTCACAGTGTTCTAGATACTGGCAGATACAAGCACTGTTAGAGAAGACAAATGCACCATAGGGGCCATATTTGTTGAAGAAAAACAATTTAATACAATAGTTAAGATAGAATATGTTTTACAACTCTGATATTGATCATTTTATAAATAAGTGATTTATAAAAATACAGGGGGCTACATTCTCAAAGACCTGGACACCTTCAACACCAAATTCATAGAACTGAAGTGCAACCAACTCCGTTCCCAGAAAGGCAAGTATAATCAAAAAATACATTGAAATCATGGATTCCTCAGTCCATGCTTACTAACGTGAATAAAGAATGAGGTCTGTCATCCAAGTGGCCTCCCTTTCCCATAACCCATTCAAGTTTGTATGTTCTGCAAACCTATAGACCCACTTTTATATCTGGTTTTGTGTGAAAGGAGGGTTTTTATTATTAGATTTATTATAAATGTTTGTGGCAACATGAGGATCACTCGTTTGATCTACAGCAGTGGTTCCCACACAAGGCGCTTGTGAGCAACATATTGCTTACCAACACCTTGGGTGTTGCCCCCAGTGGCCTCCAAGCAGGTGCTTTTGAATTTCTGGTTTGGGGGCAAGATTTGGTTGCACCCCCAGGAACATTTTGCATGCATACGTTGCTCTCCAACTTTTATTTACATATGAATGCAGATGCAGTCACTTGGATTTGTAAGTTAAATGCATTGTGACTCAGGGCTAATTGAAGAAACTGTGTTATCCAAAGTTATCTTAACTCATTTAATGCATTTAACCTTTTCATTAGCATACCAAAGCACCATTGTTTTCAATGGTGAACTCTTTAATTGGATGGGATGCTGTGACACAATATTCTGTGCTAAGTGGGATAAATGGGATAGATGAGTTAAGTCACGACGCATTTAACACACAAATCTAAGTAACTGCACCTGTATGGCTGGGGATCTCTAATCTAGAGCCTATTAGTTAAAACATTATATGCCTCTATTTTACTGCTGTGAAAGGTTTCACTTCTTACCCATTAAAAGTTAGGCACCCCCAAACAATTGTATTAAGCAGAAAACTGCACCTAGGGTTCGTCCAGCGAGCACCATGGAACAATCTTCCTGCTCCTTCTTTCTTCTTGGGGCTGCAAGTGCACTGTAGAATGAAAGGCGAACTTAAACTAAAAAGACCGATATTTCTATTCTACTGTGCACGTGTTTGAAGAGCGAAAAACACGAACGCTCCATGGTGCTCATTGGCAAAACCCTGGGTCGGTGTAGTTTTCTGTTATAGGCGCACCAACCCAGGGTGTCAGGCAGGTAAATACAACCATGTGGGTGCCTAACTTTTGGCACCCCCAAGTATAAATGACTTTCCTTCCTTAGAATTCAACCCTAACGTTAAAAAAACCCTACCCTCATCCCCACCAGGACCCCCCTCCCTCCTCCCCCCAGCCTAAGTTTTACCCAGGGCAAATGCCCCTAACATCTTACTTACCTCTCTGTGCAGATTCAGCCATTGGAGTTCACAGGCGCCATCTTCAGCTGCTTCAGTAATCCTCCAGATTGGCAATTTTCGTGAGTTTTGGTGCTTGCGCAGTTGTTACAAAACTGTGCATGTGCTGATACACTGCTCATTCCAAAGATTTCCGAAGACAAGAAGATGCCGCCCATAAACTCCAATGCCTGAATCTGCTCCGAGGTGTAAGTAAACCATTAGGGGCATTTGCCCGTGGTAACACTTAGGGTGGGTCTTGGAGGGGATGGGGAGGGTAGGGGTTTTTAATGTTAGGGTTGACTTCTTCTTTAAGCATTGGCTTTCACTCCCCTCTGTTCTATCAATGGCAGTCCCCACCTTCCTTTAGTGCACCTTCCATGAAGTATTTTTTTCAGCTTTTCCAAATTTAGTTTAATTTTAGAATGTCTAAGTTAGTGAGAACGTTATTTATGGAACAAAGAGACAAGCTACGTCTCAAGAACAATGAAGACTATGACTATGCTATGTTATGCTATGCTATGTTATATATGAAGGCACAGTAACAAAAATGTTTTCATAGTCACAAGGACATATAAATAAGATTTATAGCGATATAAATAAGAGAAATGCAGTACAGCAGACTGGTCAATAGGCACCAGTATTATGTTGGGTATCAGATGACCAGGAAGTAAATAGAATTGCACTCCTCATAAGATTCAGTTGCTTGGCCCTATGTGTGTTAGGGTGGTGGAAATAATGATGAGGAAATAAGAATTGGATACAGGGTGGATTTCTCTTATCTATACAGTATTACAAACAACACCAGGTAAGCATGCTCTATTCTGCTTTAAAAATAATTATTTATGGCTACATCTAGTTCCCCATTCTTTATGTATGCACTGTGCATAATGACTAACTGTGAATCATATCCAGAAATAACAATAACCTTATTAAAAAAAACTCTCAGGGTAAATTGCACAAGGAAGTCATTGCATTGCAACTAAGGTTATTATACAATTTCCATGTCTGCATTAGTAGTAGCTGTGTCTATATTGCATATCCCAAAAATGCTTATTTATGCCATCAGTAAATAATGATTTCTTTACAGAATGTCACTATGTCATTTATACACTTTGCTCTGACAGTTTCCTGAGACTGATCTCTGCAAACTGTATGGTTATTGAAACATATAAATCCCATTTACATCTGTAACATATTTCCCTTAAATCCGCATCTTTGACAAATCTGTCTATAAATAGTAGAGAGGTCAGCACCACAGACTGATTGCCTTAAAGTCTCACTCAATCAGCACAGTGAGATGAATGTGCTTTGATTAACCACTGCCCTGCAATACACCATCAGCACGGATAACACTTTCAAAGGAGGTCAGATAAATAACAGATTTGTTATTTGATTTTACCATTTTGTTCTCTTCTACCGCTAGTGTTAGTTGTTTTGTCAATGTGAGTTTCTTGACTATACTGAGAATGTTCTTTAACTTTACAAATGCAAATAAATCAAGTTGAGCAATTAAATACACATTTAATCGATATAAATGTAGAAAATGCAGAGAAATTAGGAAACACAGAAGAGGTTACATTTTCCTCCCTGAGCTATGTACATATTGCCTACATAGGTCAGCAGTGTTCTGTAGTGTGATTAGTGCACATTGTACCCAGCATGCTAGCAATATGCATGCACTTCTATTTTTGTATTGAGGGATTCCCTTCAGACCATAGTTTGGGGCATTATGTTTTCATACATAACATAAACGGTTGTCATTTAAAATTATATTAAATTATCATGTTCTCAATTTATTCCCTTAAGGCAGTAGTCCACAATCAGTGGTTTGGCAGCAACATGTTGCTCTCCAACCCTTTGGATGTTACTCCCCATGGTCTCAAAGCAGGTGCTTATTTTTAAATTTCAGACTTGGAGGCAAGTTTTGGTTGCATAAAAACTAGGTGTACTGCAAAACAGAGGGCCCTGTAGACTGCCATTCTTCCCTGCCATGGAGGCTACTAAATGGTCAATCACAGCACTTATTGGTACCTCCAGGAACATTTTTCATGAAGAGTTGCTCCCCAACACCTTTTACATCTGAATGTTGCTCACAGGTAGAACATTTTGGGGACCCCTGCCTTAAGAAGTAAATGTAAAAGCACTAAGACTCACCCTATGTGACAATATAAAAGTAATGAAGTTAATAGGGAAGAAGAGAAAGGTATTTAAAGACTACAAGTCTGTTGGGACAGAAGCAGCATTTAATGAATATAAATACTATAATAAATGTTGTAAAATGGAGTCTATTGCAGCTGAGGCTAAGACTAACTCCAAAATGTTTTTTAAGTATAGAAATAGTAAAAAGATGTGGTTTGAGAGTGTTGCTCTTTTTTTTAAACCTTAAATTTTATTGGATTTTACAGTAAAATCAACAATATACAATTTGTGTTATTTATCCTCTATTCACAGTTATATTCAGCATACTCATAAAAAATTGTAACCTGTGGGGATAAGTAGATTTAGTACAAACTAAATAACCAGGAACACACCCCGTCTGGAAAACATTTCAAATATGTTTTTGAGTTGAATTAGTCATATAATAGTTCCAGTTTTCCCATATATCGTTATGTTTTTGTATAGCATTAGATATTTTGGAGGTCATTCCCAAAATTTTCTGTTGTTTTCCAACCTGGATATAAGTTCTTGGATTGTGGGCACTGCTGTGGAGTTCCACTTAGAAGATACTGCTAGTTGAGCTGCAGTGGATATTTGGTTGACCAGTTTTTGTGCTGGATTATTCAGCTTCAGTACTGGAAGTGCCAGAAGCAGATGAGGCATTTCAGTAGTTATGGTCACCCTGACAAATTTCAGTAGTTATGAGCACCCTGACAATATAGTGCTTGTTTTAATGGGTTGATAAAGTCTATAATTCTAATTTGGGAATGTGCCACCCATTCTTGGTAAAAGGACTGGCATTGACCAGGTTGGAACTCTGATAGCAATGAGAAGGGTTAAAGCGGAGGGGTAGCTACATATCTGATATTTCCGAAGACATTGCTTCCAAATCGTTTGGGTGAACTTTATAGCTTTTGGGGCTGTAGGAGGAATTGGCATCTTTTGGTTCGCGAGCAGAATAAGGTTGCTTATGTGATAGGGATATACCCAGGCTGCTCTAGTGAGGCCAAGTTGGTGGGAGCCTGTGGTTGTAACCAAGCTAGAGTTTGGCGCAGGTGTGCAGATTCATAGTACTTCCCTATATCTGGAACTGCCTACCTTGGTCCCTTCTTGCCAGGAGTACAGAGTGAGGGAGTCTATGGGTAGATTTGTTCCATATATATTTAAACATTTGTTTTTAGATATAGCCAAATATTGAGCCATGTATTTGGACCGGAATGTTTTTAAAAAGTTATAGCAATTTGGGAAGGATGTACACGTCCTAACCAAGAAACCAAGAAATATTATTTTGTCCCCAGTTTTGCAAATCTGCCACAATCTGTTTTACCAGAGGTTTAAAGTTCACTTGACATATTGATATATCATTGATGGTAGTGGGGAGTCACTCTAACCCCCAGGTATGTTATATGGGATTTCTGCCATTTGTATTTGAAATCAGCCTGGAGTGTATTCCTAAGGTCTTTATCAAGGTGTAAAGCAAGAGCTTCTGATTTTGCCCATTTTATTCTATGTCCTGCCAATTGTCATATGTTTGTATAGTTTTGTGTAGATTTGGTAGTGAAATAAAGGGGTTACCTGGTGTTAACAATACATAGTCTGCGAACATGAAACCTTATATGCTTTACTATCTACTGTAATGCCTGTGATGTTCTGTTGTTCCCTTATTTTGGCAGCTATACTGAGGGCATATAGTAAAGGGGAAAGTGGGCACCCCTGTCTAGTGCCATTCCTAATATGTATTGGTGCCCCAGCATCCTCATTCATTTGTGTTGTACAAAGAAGTTGGATGGCTTGGAGACAGGATCCCTGAAAACCTATATGTTGAAATAATTGTGTCATATAAACCCAGTTTAACCTGGCAAAGGCTTTTTCTGCGTCCAAGCTCAATACCACTGATGGGATGCCTTTGGCTTGTACAGTATGATATCTATGAGATCTATGGCTCTACGAGTATTGTCTCCTGCTTGTCTGCTTGTAACGAATCCCACTTGATCTGAATTGATCAGCCGGGGTATTAGCTGTGTCAACCCATGAGCCAACAGTTTAGTGAAAATTTTTAAATCATTGTTGAGCAATGCAATGGGTCGGTTATTGCCTCATAAAGTAGGGTCTTTTGCCTCCTTTGGTTGAACCATAATAAAAGAGGATAGCATGGTGTCTGGAATTTTTTCCGTCCCCTTCAAAAATTTGTTAAAAAATTCTGCTAGGATTGGGCAAAGGTACCCTCTGTAGGTTTTATAATAGATAATTGGAGAACTCATCTGGCCCTGGAGATTTTTGGAGAGGCAGAGATTTCAGCACCTCCAAAACCTCATCTGATGTAACCTCTTTATTAAGTTCTTTTAAGTCATCTTCTGACAGGGTGGGTAAATTACAACCCTCTAGGAACTGTGTAAGTTCTGATGCTTTGGTGGCTTTTATCTGTGTTGAGTTAGTAAAAAGGTTGTATAGTGATGTATAAAATGTGTGAAAGGCTTGAGAAATATGTGAAGGATTATGCATAGCTATTACCTGATTAGACTGTATGGTTAATATCTGGGATTGCCTAGCCCTTTTTAGCAATAAATTTTCCAGTAACGTGTGGGCTTTAATACCCATTTGATAATATTTCTTTTTTGACCATAGCATTGTTCTCTCTGCATTATGTATAGCTATTTGTTTTAACTTGGAGCACAGGTCCTGTATCTCCAATAACCTTTGGGGATTAGAGTGTTTCTGATATAAAGATTCTAATTCCCGTAGCCTATTTTCAATGGTATAAGTCTCTTGTTTCTATACCATGCTGAAGTGAGTGATATGATATGGCCTTTCTGCTTGATGGGCTTTCCAGGTTAAGGCTTTTGACTCGACAGAGTCCTTATTATGAGTGAAGAATTCCTTGAGAAGTTTTCCTATTGTATCCCTAGTATGGGGGTCACTTAAGATTTCATTTAATCTCCAGTGTTTTTGTTTCTCTAAGGTGGGCAGTAGAGAAATGATAAGGGTTATGGGTGCATGGTCAGACCATGAGATTGCCTGAATGGAAGCAGAAATGGGATACTTCAAGCAGTTTTTGGAGACAATGAAGTACTGTAGTCCAATCTCATTGAGCTTTTGTGAGGAGAAGAATAAAAGGTATATCTCCTATCCCTGGGATTGTTCATACGCCATGTATTGAATAGGGCATGTGACCTAATCAGAGCTGGGAATTGTTTTGCCTTTTGAGAAGTTTATAAAGTTTGTGCCATGGGTGGGGATGGAGGAAAAAAAGAAAAACCAAAAACCAAAGTTAACCAAAATAAAACAAAACTCTGTACAGTCATTTGTCGTACCTGATTTGTGGTAACCTGGGACACTGTAGGTATTTTACTCTTTAAATACCAGTATCCAGTGGAGCATCCTGCCGATCTGAACTTGGCAAATGACAGCCTCCTTAGCAGTGAAGACCTTGAAAATTCTCCTACTCATTGGTAGGTCCTGTACTGTGGCCGGCTTTCATAGTGAGCATGTTGTGTCCACTTGCTTTAAAGGCTCCCTTAGAAGGATGGTTGGTTGGATAGAGATGTGGGCAGGGCCTGAGCCCGCCGTGGGCTTATTGTTTTCCCATTTTTGGTGGTCGCATTTTGGAACTTTCCTTAGACAGCTGTATTGGTGGCAGTCCCAAAGTGCTGTGGGTCAGATAACTTAAAAGGGAATCCCCATCTGTAGGCAACATTTTGCTCTCTGAGGTGCTGTGTTAGCAGTCTAGCTCCCTCCTCTTGGCCAGTGTGATAGGGGAGATATCATTATATACTTGCAGATTTGCATCTTAAAATTTGATAAGTGCTTGGATCCTGGTTATAGTTAGGATTTTCTCCTTGCTTTCAAAGTAATGGCAACACATCACTATAGCCCTGACACCTAGTGCTTTGTGTGCCCTATCTAATCACCAGGCTTCCGCTGGCAAATCTGGGCAAAGTTTAGAGAATAATGCTCTCAGATATTGCCTAATGTCCTTTGGTTTCTGGAACACTTCTGATCCTGAGGTTCTGCATGTGGTTTCTATTCTCTAGATCTTTGCAGTGTGATTTGAGAGATGCTAGCTCCTCCTGTATAGTGGGTTGGTTGTCCTTTAAGGCATTTTGTCTGAGGATTAGGTTGTCAGATTAGGGTGTCTTTAACTGCCCCTGCAATTGTTTGTCAGAGAAAGTTATGTAAGGCTGAGAGTTGTTGTGCTAGAATACTTGCAGTTACCGGAATGGAAGCTTGTAATTCGGTCGCTGACCTGCAGAGGAGATTCAGAGCCTTCCTCTGGGGTCTGGGGTCATATAGGCAAGCTTGACGATTTTGGCGCCATCTTGGATCCTGTGCAGCTTCTTAGTAGCCGCCGATTTGCAGAGATACAGAGGCATTGTTCCGGTTGTTTCTTTCTTTTTTTTCCCCATGTGCCCACACCACTGCTAACTGGTCCCCCCCCTGGAGTTCAGGCAAGGGATGTCCCTACCCTGTCATGACACGCATGCACCCTGAATGGCTACTTTAAATAATGGTACCTGTATGGTTGTAACAGATACAGAAAAGGCAAATGTACTAAATCAGTTCTTTTCTTCAGTCTATACAATAGAGGAGTCTGAGTTCCAAGGCTCACTTCATAGCTGCACTTATGGCTCAGTTCATTCTAGTCAGAGGGTGACTCAGGATATGACTCATAAAGGTTTAATAAAAATTAATGTAAACAAGGCTCCAGGGCCAGATGGCATACACCCCCAGGTTCTAAGTTAGCTTAGTTCAGATTTAGACAGGCCCCTATTTCTGATTTATTCAGATTCGTTTTCATCTGGTATGGTACCTATGGATTGGTGAAATGCTGATATCATTCCAATATATAAAAAGGGATTACGATCTCAGCCTGACAATTATAGGGCAGTAAGCTTGACATCTGTGGTGGGAAAATTATTTGAAGGCTTGTTAAGGAATACCATTAAAAATGTTTTCTACTGAATGGCATTCACTGGACAGTGGGGGAGCAGTAGATGTGATATATTTGGACTTTGCCAAAGTGTTTTATACCATGCCCCACAAATGTCTGCTTTCTAAACTAAGGTATGTTAGGCTTAATAAAGTCATTTCCACATGGAAACTGGATACAGGATAGGGTAAAGAGGGTGGTTGTTATTGGCACATTCTCTACTTGCAGTAAGGTTCTTAGTGGGGTACCCCAGGGCTCGGTATTGGGTCCACTTTTATTTAGCTTGTTCAGTGATGACTTAGGGGAGGGTATTGAGAGCAATGTATCAGTG
>CM044446.1:53802134-53822005 GCA_024363595.1 Xenopus borealis
TTTATTTGCAAAAAAAACTATTTTCAAGCCATTCTTTTAGAATACACAATATGCAGTTCAATTGTATAATATAGTAATTATCTAATGGACAATATTGCTTTATGCATTAATTTGTGAATTTTTATTCCACTTCCAATTTTTATTTCATTCTCTCAAATGACTCCTAAACTATTTTAATATATTTTATATTTATCCGGCCTTTTTAGAAGCATTTTCCATTGTTTAAATATCTGTTATAAATGCATTCTACTCTGTATGTATACAAGTTCAACTATAAAGTGGGTGGGGGAGTATCATATTTTAATATATGACAACTGACATCTAGAAATTCTTGCTCCAAGTCGAAATACTCAGTAGTAGCATATCATAGGATTTACTTTTTGTAAACAAACATCTTATTGATTGCAATGTGCTACTAAATTTATACCAAACTTAGCTTGCTTGTCCAATTCAAATAGCAAAAACAACAGTTTTAATGTGTCCCAAATGTCTTTGTACAGTGTTGGTTTCCAAACAGATTCTAGTTCCTATACTATGTCTGCAAACCAGAAATAATTTAAACATAATTCTAGCTATGAAGAAATAATTGGTATGATTACTCTTTGAGTACCAGATGCTGTTTTGGGCACTGGTCAAACAAAAAAATCAATGGAAAAATGTTGCTGATAGCAACCAGCTTAATTTATCATATGACTAACACGAAAAAGCTGGACAAATATGGGTTGTTTTCTTTAACAGAGATGACTTGGAGATTACCATGTATACGTAAATTTATACAAGATCAATATAAAAATGTATATACTTAGCACCTAGCTCTATATTTCAGCATCAAAAGGAGGGATTTCTATACTTGAGTGCAGGCAAATGATGAGATACCTATTAGGGCCGAACCCCGAATCCTTCCCGAAAGACTCTGGCGAATACCGAACCGAATCTGAACCCTAATTTGCATATGCAAATTAGGGGTGGGAATTGGAAAACATTTTTTACTTCCTTGTTTTGTGCCAAAAAGTCACGTGATTTCCCTCCCTGGCCCTAATTTGCATATGCAAATTAGGATTTGTATTAGGTTCGGCCAGGCAGAAGGATTCAGCCGAACCCGAATCCTGCTAAAAATGGCCGACCAACTGAAAACTTCTAAAAACAGGACATTCAGCACAAAAGGTTACCCTAAATGTGAACTACCCCTCTAACTGTAGTTTCGGATGAGCTTTTTCTGCCTATTGTTTTGGTACTGTTTCTTTCTGTGAGGGATGGGCTTTTTTTTAAATTGCCATACAGTATGTTCCTGCTTTAAAGCTTAATCTTATTTCTTAGACTATAGGAGCACACAAGGATTTAATTTGCAAAAAATCATCTTAAATTCAGTTACACTGCAGTTTGAAACAACTGCAAATGATTCTGGATTTTTTTGTGTGTTTTAAAATTGGGCAGAGTACTGTATGTATGAAGAGTCCAACTGTTTAATGAAGACTTTTGAATGCAAACATAGGTTGTTTATTAACTACACTTCCCTGGGCTGGCATTTTCTAATAGCAATATTCCCCAGGGTCAGACCAGACCAGCTCCCTACTTGCAACACTGCAGTTTTCCCTACTTCCCTCACTGTCTCCAGTCACTGCCCTGACCCCCCTCTTTGGCCCCGCTCACTGTCACATGAAGGAATAGCTAATCGTGGGGGGCCAGAGGGGGATTGTGGCTGGGGGTCTTTGGTGGGTCCCTATCCTCCCAGTCTGATGCTTATTTTCTCTATCCAGCTGCTCAAACGGGTTCTCCAAGCTCCATATTTGTCATGTTTTAAGCTTGGCAACCATTATATATAATATACATGTATATAATATATATTGCTCAGTTAACAGTACACATTGGCATAACTATAGGGTGGATGGGGATCGGAGTGCAAAGGTTTTTTTTCAGGGGGCTCAGTGCTCTCTAGTTACGCCATTTCAAGTAAATTGAGCATGGATAATTTTTTGGGGGGAACAGTTTTGCATAGTCTGATATTTATTCTAACTAGGGATGCACCAAATCCACTATTTGGGATTCGGCCAAACCCCTGAATCCTTTGCAAAAGACGAAATACCAAACAAAATCCTAATTTGGATATTCGACTTACCTCCCCACCCCTAATTTGCATATGTAAATTAGGATTCAGATTTGGTTTGGCCAGGAAGAAGGATTCGGCCAAATCCGAATCCTGTTGAAAAAGGCCGAATCCTGGCCGAATCCCGAAACGAATCCTGGATTCAGTGCATCCCTAATACCTATTTGGCTAAAGCAATTTTTTCACAATGACATAGTTACTTGGGCTCAAAAGAAAGAGGACTGCCCATCAGGTTCAACTCTTCATTGTAACTAGCAGTATTGCTGCATTGTGTTTGATTATACATACATATATATATATATATATAACATATGTAGCTAAAAAACGACTGATCCAGGCAGCAATGTGATTCTCAGGATGACAAAGAATTTTTCTTCTCCCCTTGAGATTACATTAACTTCCTCTGTGATGCAGCATCAAAACTTCTGTTCTTACATGTCTCTGCTGTATTGTATAAACCTGAGTTCACACACAACTCTGGGCTTCAGTGGCTCTGCAACAAATGACATGCTCATTATTACAAACTCCAGCAGGTATATACAGAAAGACTGCACGAGGTGTGCGGGGAAGGCTCATCTTGCAATGATCGTAATAAACACAAAATATAGCATTTTCAAAAGTACTCGTTCATATATATGGTTTATCTGTATAAATAGTCACATGAATATATGAGAGGAAGTTGCCATAATTTTTTTTTTTTTAATTCCAGCCATAACATCTAATGGGCTTCCATGATCACTGTGTGATTACATGCAAAAGCTTGTCCTTTGGGCTACCAAAAGCCTAGAGAATTCAGAAATCAAATATATGTCTGCTTGCTGTGTGTGTTACATACAATTTACATTTACTACATTTTCTTATCTTTGTAATGTAAACCGCAGCCTATTGTGTTGCACAGACACTGCATACAAAGTTAGTGGATGCTGCTACCTAGAACCAAGTCATTTCACAGTTAATAGTGTGAATTAGGTCATAAACATATTCTGTAATATATTCTAGATAAACTATGCTTCCATTGCAGCATGCATGTTGCTTAAATGCAAGCAGATTGGTTCTCCTATGGTGTGTTTTAAACTTAATGATGCTTGATAAAGGGGGTAACCCTGAAACGTTGCATGCTGCAATAAATATTAGCAAGGTTCTAACCTGCTTGCATTACCTGTGTGCCGGTGAATTTTTGTTGCCATTGGATTATGGGGTTGCCGTTCCCCCATTTTGCTGTGCACCAGGGATATCGTTGGAAGCACCAGGGAGTGCGAGTACTTATTCGAGTGTTTTAAACTTAGACCACTAGAAATCTATCATCTTGGATTTCCTGAAGTGATTGCTATTAATGTACATCCCAGCTTGGGTGAGAGTGAAACATACAAGGTTAGAAAACCTTCATTTAGGCAAAACAGTAACCTTTCATCTTCCTTAATACAGCGGATAGTCTGAGAATCCAATGATATGAAACAGAATAAACACAACTGTATTTGTATATCAAAGCAGTAAAGGTAATTGCTTTTTATAGATGTATTGTAAATAGGCGCTCTGCTATTAAGGCATTACAGACATTGCAACACTCATAGCTGGGACACTACTGAACTTCACTGCTTTCATATTCAGCAATTATTAAATTGATCAGGGTATTTCTTGTGCTAACTGCCACCATGCTCACAGCTCTCTACCCTCTGACACTTGTATGGCAGAATATAATTAAAGGATGCCTTATGTGTAGCAGAAGTGGAGGATCAAGCCTTAAGGCTTAGGCCACACAGGAAGATTTCAGGGAGATTAGTCGCCTGGCGATACATTTTACAAAGTCGCTCGAAATGGCCTCATGATGTGTGAATAGGCGCAGGCGACTTTAGGGCTAGCGGGTGCACAATACCAGCAAGCCATTCAGGGAGATTAGTCGCCTCAAAGATGCGGCGATTAGTCGCCAGGCGACTAATCTCCTTGGATCTTCCTGTGTGGCATACGCCTAATAAGGCACAGATGGGTAAGAATATAGAAGACTTACAAAAAAAACTAAACAGTACTACCCAGCACAGTGGGAATAAATATCCTATGGGAGCCAATTTATGAACATTTGATTGTAGGGTGCAGGGTAAAAACAAAGTCAAAGGATGCAGAAAATAAGCTCCATGAGTTTCAGGTCTTAGTCCCCCTCTCTGCAGCATTCAGCAGGGCAACCTGTTGTCTCAGGGTTCTGTTGTGCGGTGGTTACACCACCACAGAAGTAAAACATGGTTTCACCATCAATCTTCTAATGAAGACGTTCACACATACACCTACAGCAGTCACTAGGCACATTATCCAACAAACTTATATCTGGGAAAGGAAAACTATTTATAATTCGCCTCTCTTCACCCAGAGCCAGTCTTGTAAAATGACATTGCTTAGTTATATGTAAAGCGTTTACCATGAGTCTCTCATGCAGAGCCTGATCTGACTTTAGTCTTGCTTATTAGCAAATCTTGTTAGCATTTCAAGGCGGCTCAGCACACGGGCCAATGAAGCTGTAATGCACTGAGATTACTAATTAAAATCCATAAAAAGAATTATTCATGATAAGGCTCAAGTTGTCATCGGCAGGGGTGACATTCTTCATAGAACCAAAGTGACAGTCAAAGAGTCAGTCTTTTGGTTATATTAGAACAAGACCATGTTTAATGGTGTAAAGGGTTAGCACAGCTGAATAAATAAAATCAATACTGTATATCTGGTATATGTGCTACTGAATATGAGAACACCCGCTGCCTGTATGCCATGCATTCTGACATAAAAGTAATGTAGTTATTTAGAGAACTCATTTAGGGGCCACAGAGTGCATGATTGAAAGGTAATTTACAGTTATTTTCAGGCATAATATTGTTTTTCCACTGGCAAGCAGTGACTGGGTGTAATTGGATAATTGTAGAACATCTTTACCTTATTATAAATGTAGTGAATATTTTCCTCACCCATTCTGTAAGGCTTACAATCAGGTGTCAGTAGAGACCACATCCCTTCACTTTACAACTTTACATGACTGAAAGCAGGGCCGCCCTCAGGAGGGGACTAGGGTGACAGTTGTACCGGGCCCTGTGATTTTTGGGTCTTAAGGGGGCCCTGTCGCTGAACTCACTCTGTAGCCAGGCCCCCAATGCTGTCAGGAAGTTGTAGAATTGGTAGTTTCCCGGTAGAGCCGCATGATGATTACAAAAGCTAGGAGGGAAGGTCAAATTTAAAACAAACAGAAAAAATGGGACACAGGAAACCAAGGAAGTTGAAGAAGAATCTAAGGTGAGTTCCACTCAGCACCAATGTTTTTAGTTTATTGAACCCCTGGCCACCAATGACTTTTTTTTATATTCTATGGGGCACCTGACTAAGAATGTTTTTGTAAAAACTTTTATGAGGGCCCTGCCATCACAATTTTTTTCATTTATAGGGGGCTCTGACCACCAATGATTTTTTTTAACTTATGGGGGGTCCTGACTACCAATGATTTTTTTTTACTTATGGGGGGCCCTGACTACCAATGATTTTTTTAACATATGGGGTTGCCAAGACCACTTTTATGGGTATAATGCTTTTTTTTTTACTTATAAGGAGGACCGTGACCACTAATGCTTTTTTTTTTACTTATAGGGGCCCTGACCACTAATGATTTATTTTTACTTATGGGGGTGCCCAGACTATTTATGATTTTTTTTTAAACTTTTATGGGTATAATGCTTTTTTTTAACTTATATGGAGGACCCTGACCACTAATGATTTTTTTTAACTTATAGGGGCCCAGACCACTTATGATTTTTTAAAAACTTTTATGGGTATAATGCTTTTTTTTAACTTATAGGGAGCACCCTGACCACTAATGATTTTTTTTTAACTTATAGGGGCCCTGACCACTAATGATTTTTTAAAAACTTTTATGGGAGGCCCTGCTGCCAATGGTTTTTTTTTATAATTTATAGGGGAGGGCTGACCACCAATGATTTTTTTTCAATTGTTGTCAAAATTAAATTCCCCCCAACCACATTTTTCCCCTTTATTGAGCCAGCACAATATGTTAGATATTCGATAAAATTCCTAGCTATCAAATTGCTTTGCTGCTACACTAACTGATCTCAGTTTAATAATGTTACTTTACTGCTTTTACAAATATGATTGGGAATTAACATACAGCATGGATATCATACATAAGTTTGACAATAGACTAAATATCATGGCATTGCCATTAAGTACATTGTCATTAAGTTTGCTCCATTCAACTTTAATTTAAAAGCTTTATAAGAATATTTAGCATAATACTGGATTCCCAGGAAGCGAACGGGACATTTGTATTAATACTATAAAAATACACTTAAAAATCTAAATATTAAAAAACTAATCTTGGAGACAAAATCTGTTAAAATTGTCTGGTAAAATTACAAGCTCAAGTCAAGTCAATTTTCCTTGCTCAGAAGACACCCTTTTCTCTGTCACTATTAAATCAAAAGATTTATTAACATAAATTTAAGAGGAAAAGGGAGTTTCTTTCATAAGAAGCTGTTTTCAATGGCTCTGGTCGGGACTCACAAAAGAATTCTGCAGAGAATAGGCTCATTTAGCTTTTGTTCAATCTCCATATTCCATCTTACTCCATTTTTTATGCTCATAATATTTTAACAGGAGAAAAGAATTTTTTTAGCAGCGCAATTATAGCACAGATTCAGTTCCCTTCTTCAGTAATTGCTTGACTAATGTGTGTGCTCTAAAATGAGTTTAATGTTTAAAACTGACTCTGTTCCCCATTAGTCACATTACTAAGAGCTCCATGGGCCTGAAAATTTAACCCATCAAACACAACAGTAGCACCGTCATTAATATACATGGGATTTAGCAGATCTGGGCAGTTATCCCAGCCAACATGATACTGTCAGAAGCTCAATCTGTTCACACATGGAACTATTTATCCTGTTAAACGTATTACAGTCATTACTCATTAATCTCTTTGTTTGCCATAAATCCTATTAACCACCCTCTTGCCATTAGATCACTTTTACTCATGGGACTGTTAATTTAACTTAACAACACAGCCTCATTAGGTTGCAGTATTAGGTGAGTTTACAGTGTTCATGGTAGTAGCTACAGTATATAACCCATTAAACATGGTATTGACATTTCATCTCTTTTCCCCTATATAGCACTATCCTTTCCTTCTACGCAGCTCTGAGCTTCTATCTAATTAGACATGTCATTGTATTAAACCAGGAACTAGACTCCTACATCTTAAAAAAAACAGTTTATATGAGATGAGATGTGCTAATGAGTTTTATCTTTCACAGTACGGAAATCATGTGCAAACTACGCCTACTGCATCTCAGCAAGTAAATGTAATGTTGATTGATGGTTACAGCATGTCATAGTCTGTCTTTTTTTCTCATGTTATTTGTCTTCTGTCAGTATATTGGTGACATGAGAGACCCTCACTTGCTGAGGATTATAAATCAAAAGCACTGCTGTAATTATTGTACCTCCTAACTTGCAGACAGATAAGCAGCTGTATTCTGGAGTCAATTTGTTTGATTATTATTGTGATTATTTGTGCTGCCGGCACACAATATCATGTGAGTGGTTTTTAATACAATTATCTGTTTAAAATTGCAGTTCTTTGTAATGTATGAAGAAAGGGCCATTTTTCACAGTACCATGCAATTATACAAGGGCAATATATAAAGTCTAATCATTTGTTAGGATAAAAGCAGGCCCAAAATAAGGGCTATACTACATGGTTGATTATGTAGGATGGTGTATGATCAATAGATCGCCTCCTACAAGTCGGATGTAGCTGTGTGGGTCAAAATATAATGGGACAGATAAAAAAATCTGAGTCTTTGCCATACGACATGAAGGGGGGTTATTTACTAAACTCAGAATGCAGAAAATCAGAAAAATTCAGAATTTATTATACCCCGAGGATGGAAAAAGTCTGAATCCAAAAATCCTGCATCTGACCTTCCGAGGTTGCATATAAGTCAATGGGAAGTCCCAAAGATTTTTTGATCTGCGTTGGATTATGTGCAATTACCCGAAGATTCCTGGTTTTTCGGGCAAAAAACTGAAAAAAAATTGGGAGGAAAAACCAAAAATTTTGAAATATTTTTTTTCAGAAAATAAATTCAGACATTGATAAATGGACCTTCCCATGTGAGAAGGGGACACTGCATGCTGCATCTGCTAAGATAAAATCTGATGGTGTTTGAAAGACTGAGGTGGCCAAACATGGGGTGGCCAAACATGGAAAGATCCGCTCATTTGGCCATGTCGCCAAACTAGCAGATCTCTCCCCAATATGCCCACCTTGAGGTAACGATTTGTTTCAAAATTGCACTTTGCTCACAGCACTTGCAGACATAAATGAACGCTTTTCTCTACACATTAAATACATTGGGGCTCATTTATCAACACTGGGCAAATTTGCCAATGGGCAGTTACCTATAGCAACCAATCAGTGATTAGATTTTTAAAGCCAACTGTAAGAAGAACAATTAATGCAGCAATTTGATTGGTTGCAATAATTCAATGTTAATAATTGCTTGCTGCTACATACAGTATGGGAAAATTTATCTGGTGTTAATAAATGCTTGCTGCTACATAAAGATAAAGTCTGACCCACAAGATCTGATCAAAATCTCCCATGGAGTTTAACCCCAAATCTGTTGTCAGACACGTGCATCGGGTAAAAAATTCTCAGATGTGGCCCTTCATTGCAAGCAAACGGATACACAGTGTGGCATTTGCTATTGTATAAATATGGTCTGTAATGCATTTTTCGGTTTAATTTGCACACCTGCATATATACTAAAATTCATGCTGGTTTTATGTGGTAGAAGGATAACTAGAAAGTATTTATCACACTGGCTGATATGTGTATATATGTGTGTATATTTTTATTTGTATAGCGCTCCTTCATGCTGGTTTTATGTGAGTGAAGGATAACAAGAAAGTATTTATCACACTGGATGTTTCGTGTATATATGTATGTATATTTTTATTTCTATAGAGCTCCTTGAGGGCAAAGCACTGCACAGCAAAACAATAAATTAGTATTAACAAACAAGAGGTCATTTAAGTAAAATTTACAATGAGTGCATTATTAGACATACCATTCACATAAATATAAAATATAATTCAATAAATAATGCTCAGTGTCAAGGAAACAATAGTCTAGGGCAGGGGTCCCCAACCTTTTTTGGCCCTGGGAATGGTGTTGCAGCAAACATTTTTGCACGGACTGGGGTGGGGATGGGGTCGGGGGGGTTGGTGCCCTATTCGGTGCGACTCGGCGGCCCAGGTCAGGACTGTCCGCAGCCCGCTGGGGTACATAAATAGCAATTAAATGCAAAAAAGTATAGTAGGTAAATACTAAAAAATGTAGCTGCTTCTCTTTTTGTGGAAATGTGACCACTTATCCAGGTTAATAGATTACCCAACATATCCCAGCCTGTCAGTTATATGACTGCATGTTTAGAAAAGATTATAGTTAAAACAAGGAGCCCAGCCCAACACAACTATGACAAAATAATTGCACTGTGTTCATGGATGGCACAAGTATGGAGAGCTTCCTCTGCAGTAACTCTGCCCTGTTGTAGCCATTGATTGCAAAAATCAAGGCACAAAAACTACCAGTGATACAGAAGCTCAGAGAAAAGCAGATCTGAAGAACTGTGTCAAATATTGTTTGTTGGATAATATACAGAGAAGGCCTAATCTGAGCATGAGCCAAAAAAGAAATATATATTGATGTTGTGAATTTCATAGTGCCAAAATGAATGCAGCAGTCATGTTTATTAAACTTAGTTTGTCTTGCGATAGCTGCTGTTATTTACCCACTCCTAAGAGCCAGTGTCTGCATTCATTCTGGTCAGCTGCACATATTTGGGAAGCAATTTAGTACACTTAATTTTCTGCTATGAATCTTGCAGATTTTTTTGGTACTAGGAACTAAGAGAAAATTGCATTTAATACTTACTAAAATATTATTTACGTGGTTACTATGGGCAGAATTCCCATTAATTCCCACCTCCACCCTGAAAAGACAGGTCCCAAAACCAACGCCAATCAAATCTTCTATTTCTTTTAAATATACACCTCCCCTCTGCTCCTGTCTTTTTGACCAAGCATTCTCTCTGGGAGGGATTAGTGTGAAAAAATTTCTGGTACATATGAAGTTAAATTGTCTCTTTATTGTAACTATGGTAGCTCTCATAATAGGATTGATATACCCGAGCTATTTGCAAGTGAGGGTCAAAGTAACAATACAAAATTCTACTCCCAAAGAAAATAATTACACACAAATTCCAAAACTCTCAGGCCCACATTTCACTTATAAGTGGGCCTGATATCCAAATGATAGTGCTTAAAGGACCAGTAACATCAATTTTAAAAAAATAATTTGTTCGTATATTTTGAAAAAAAAAACACTGATCATAAAAATTTTCGTGAAATCGTAAAGTAAAATTTGGCCTCTTCGATCATCAAATGGATCGAATGATCGGATATTCGATCATTCGATCATCATAGGAATCAAAATTTTATTCGACTGCCTACTTCTCCAGATTGAACCTACCAAATTGCTATAGAAGCCTATGGGAAGCTCCCCATAGACTTCAGCGACTAAGGGGAAAATTTACTATTATTATTATTATTAATCGAATAGTTCTAGGCTACCATTTATTCGAGATTCGATCATTCGACGATCGAATACAAATTTATTCGATCAGTCGAATAAATCATTCAACTGAACGAATAAATAATTCGATCATTCAAATGATTCGTACGATTTGAACGATCGAAGATTTCGATCTTACGAATCCTATCCGATCAGGACTTAGCCTCAGAAGCCTATAGGAGTGCTCCCATAGGCTTCTATTGCAATTCAGTAGGTCCAATCTGCCAAAGTAGGCAATCAAATAAACTTTAAAATTAAAATCTTTTGCTGGTCGAATGATCGAATATTTGTTCATTCGACTCTATTCGAATGTATTCGATCGTTCGACCATTCGCTATTCGATGATCGAATATGCCAAAATTTGCATATTCGACCAAACTAATAAATCCTATGTTCGAAATTTGTTCGAATTCGTTCGAACTTCAAATCCTTCACGTGAGCCCCTAAGTCCTGCTTGAATACCATTCATACGATCGGAGCGTTCGATCGTTCGAATCTTACAAATTTTTCTAAAATGAAACCACGATTTTTTCGTGAAATCGAACGATCTGTATCCGATCTTACGAATTCATCGAGAAATCGGATATCGAGCAAAATGATAGCCTAAAACATTTCGATAAGCATTCGAATTGCGAATTTGGTCGTGCTAATTTCTGGGAGTAATAGTACATTTGCCCCTTAGTGTGCATCTGTCTGCCGTGTAATAATTCAGCTGTAGATGCTTGGGTTTTTGCATGGCATGTTGCTCTGTAGTTATGTAGGAACTCTGTCGTATATACTGTCTAAGATTTCCCAGTAAGATTTGCTGTCTGTAGTGATTTCTCCATTTGCTTGTGGATAATACGCTGAAGATTTCCAATGCACAATATTCCTCTCTCTCAGAAAGAATTCAAACTCAGATGAGACAAACTGTGGTCTGTTGTCTAATAGTAAATCTTTTGGATTTCCTTCTCTGCTTAAGACTATAGACAGAAATGTTATTA
This sequence comes from Xenopus borealis, assembly GCA_024363595.1. Classification (NCBI taxonomy): domain Eukaryota; kingdom Metazoa; phylum Chordata; class Amphibia; order Anura; family Pipidae; genus Xenopus; species Xenopus borealis. Next base: position 53,813,905 of record CM044446.1, read on the forward strand.
CTGTAGCTAATGTTATATAAGAAACAAATGCAATTTTAGGCCATTTACTGTAGTAGTCTATCAGAGTTATAGCAAATCTGCAGTCTATAGGAACATCTGCAAAAGGACCCACAATATCAGTAGCAAGTTTCCCATACTGAATCAGGGAATGGTACTGGCTGAAGTGGTGGTGTATGTGTGATAGCTGTTTTGTCATGATTCTGACAAGTAACACAAGAATGAATGGCAGCTACCACATTGGCATCCGTTGCTGGCCACCAGTATATTTCTCATAGTCTTTGTTTTGTACGTACAATTCCTTGATGATTCTCATGTTGTATGAGCTTTTCTCGCAAGGTCTCTGGTATTAGTAAGTGGTGAGCTCCACAGACAACACAGCCATCTACTAATGAAAGCTCATGTCTAATCCTGTTGAAGATCAGGACTGAGTTTCTTATCAGCATTTGGCCATTTGTTCTGTAAGATGCCTTGCAGTTTCACTTGAATTGGACATTTGAGGCAAGCTTACTTAAAATCAGCAGCTGTAACTGTAAATGATAGTAAGCTAGAGCTTCTTTTTCAACAGTTGAACACTTACACTCTGTCTCTGTAATTGTTCTGGGTGCAAATGCAGCAGTTTCCTCTGACTGAACAGCATGAATCTGTGTGAGAACTGCACCAATGCCATAGTCTGAAGCATCTGTAGTAACCATAGTGGGTAGTACAGGATCAAATAAAGCTAGCGCTGGACTGTTCACAATTAGCTGTTTCACTATTTCAAAGCTATGTTGAGCAGTCTCTAACCAAACCAGACTTAAAGTTCCACGTAGTAGTGCTTTGCTTGGCTCCACAACTGAAGCATAGTTGGGAATAAATTTATAATACAATGAAGTAAGACCTAAGAAAGCTCGGATGGTCTGGAAATCAGATGGAGTAGGTGCTTGTGTAACTGCGTTGACATGGTCAGGGTCATGCCGTAATCCTGCTGTTACGCTAGCAAAGCCTAATTTGCATACCGCGGGAACTTTAACTTATAATAGAATTATATGTTACAGCCACTACATTCCACTACACAAGCCCAGGAAACCTTTAATAAATTACATTAAGTTGTGCTATTGCCCTACATGTGCCCCCTGTATAGTTGTGTTGCCATATGTTAGGAATTGTAGGGGGAAGAAGGGTAAACCCCACAAAAAATTATCGATCTTTTTCAGACTATCATCCTCCTACAGTATGCTAAAATACGCCAACGTTTTTTGGGGACTTCAAATTCAACCTCCTATCTATTGTATTGAACTTCGCCTGGTCTGACAAGGTGAAGTAACGTCTAGCGTCAGTGCTAACGTCAGTGCTAACGTAGAGGAAAATGCTCGTGAATTTGCGAATTTACGATCTTTCATCAGTGTGCAACTTCACCTGGCGTAAGGGTGCGAAGTTGCGCAAGTCTATCTACTTCGCTAGCGAAAATTCGCCAGAGTCTGTGTTAGTGAATTTGCAAAGTTGCGAAATGACGTCACGCTGGTGAATTAGCACTAGCGTTAGACACTTTGCGCTTTAGTGAATTTGCCTAATTGTATCATGCACTCCAATACCCAACCTTGGTTACAAAGTCTCCTGCCAGATGTTGCATTGTTATAAGGTTTGTTGTATACACAGCTACCAGCTAAAAACCAGCTGAAATATGTCAAAAAATCATAAAGTCTTAAAGTCATTCTGACCCTCGAGATGAAATTGCTGCCCATATCAATGCACTTAACAGTATATTTGCACATCACTCACACAAAGAAGGCAGGTTTATTGCAAACTATCAAGATATGATTAAAGGGAAAACCAGATCTGAGTGTATGAAATGCATCTGCACTGGAATTATCCAGCAGCTTTGTGTTACAACAATGCTCATTGCTTTGACTTTTATGGCACACTTTGCTTGAAATGTATGAGGAATATTTCACTGATTCAGTGTATGAGCTGTTTACAAAGCATCAGGAAAATGCTTTTTTTGAGTCACTGCAAGTTTTTTGATGCTGTATACATTACCACTGCTTTTGAAGTAAGGCAGACTGAACATTTACAGTATAGTTTCTTAAAGGGGAAAATAAGCTCCCCTTGAATTAGCTCATTCAATTGGACTACTTTTATAAAATGTACAATTGTTTCTAAGCATTCATTCATTACATACATATATATATTTTTTTTTTTCAGAGCCATTTGTTTTTATTAACTGCCAATATATTGAATTTTATAAAAACAACATCATTTACTAGTAATGTCCTGTACTATGCAGTCTTAGAGATAGGAGACGAAAACAGAGAAATGTTCTGATGTTGCTGTTCTCAGGAAAGAGATGGGAAAGATCTTCTGAGGTTTCTGATCTCTGTGGCTGATGATCAGCAGCTTGGAAGTTCACATGCATTGCTACAAAAATTATTAATAAACGTATTATACATAGGGGGAGTAGAAGTCATTTATTACATGAAGAGCAGGGTGCAAATAACAGTCAATCTGACATGTTTTTATCTGCTACAAATGGAGAGCAGAGAGCTGCATTTAAAAGTTGAATTTATGAGTGAAAAGCAAGGGGGCGGCATGTAGGTTTCACCCATCCTGCAATTTAGAAGTGCATGTTAAAGAGAATCTTGCCTTGCAGTAAAGTCATGGCTGCCTTTCACCATAGCACTGTGTTATGCACCTCCCATTAGATTTTAATCTGATGCAAAGTGCAGATTGCACCCAAACTCTAGATACAACTACTTTATAAATGAGAACCTAATTGTATGCTTTTGCACTTGCATCTGTATGGCTGTAAATGATCCCCAGTACCTACATATGCAGCATGGTAGTGCAATGGTTAGTATTGTTACCTGGCAGTGTAAGGGTTCTAGCTTTGATTTCAGCCAGGGTACTATTTGCAAGGAGTTTGTATTCTCCAAATATGTCAGCGCTATAAAAAAGAATATGTATATTTTAATTTCTATAGGGCTATAGCCAAAGCAGATTTTGAGTTGATAATATACATTTTTACTGGGGACATATTCAAGGAAACAAACCATTTTATCCTTCACCATGCTTCTTTGCACTGATCATTGCTGTAATAATTTCTCTAGTTTATAAGTTGTTTTTCTCAAGCACTTGGTCTTATTTCTCTCCTAATATGAAGGCATATCAGATATGAAACTGATTGAATGCTATCCAGCACTCCCCTGACACAGCAAACCTTGCACTCTTCTCATTGCTAGCCATGGCTAGGTCAAACATTTCCCAGTGATCAATGGAGCAGATATTGAGCAGCTGATTAAATTCTTCTGCTTCCTCCTATTATAAGCTCATGATTGACTCTTCTGCTTTCACCCTTAATCCTCCTTGGGTGACATACAGTATGCAGTGTCCTCCATAACTAATGCTGTCTAAATTGCTAAGGGCCTATCTTTTCTATCTTGGAAGATTTATCATTGGCTGCATGCATTCCCCTAGTCTCTAGATCTTCCCTGAGTTATTCTGACAATGAAGACATTTTGTAAAACTAGATATCACCTGTGAACCATATAAAATAATCTTACCAAAATGTTTCATTTTAAGTAAATTAACAGTGCAGGTCCATACAAGCAATACAGGTATGGGATCTGTTATCCAAAAACCCACTATCCAGAGAGCTCTGAATTACGGAAAGACTCCCATACCTAATCATGCCAATATAAGCAATTAATTCAAATGTAAAAAATAATTGACTTTATCTCTTATAATAAAACAGTGCCTTCTACTTGATCCAAACTAAGATATAATGAATCCTTATTGGAGACAAAACCAGTCTATTGGGTTCATTTAATGTTTACATGATTTTCTAGTAGACTTAAGGTAGGAAGATCCAAATTACAGAAAGATGGTTATCTGGAAAACCCCAGGTCCTGAGCAAAACAAGAAAGAAAATATTACTTTTTCATTACATTTGTATCCCACTGGAGTATTGTGACTTTAGTCCATTCAAATGTCCCTCTGATAGAAGTTAACATATATAAGAAGCAACCACTGAAATTGGAACCTAAAGACATTTCAAATGAAAGCTGCATGTTATGTGCAGCCATCAGGAGATCTTATTATACAGAAGAGCAGTTACTGTATGTACTTTGGTTAAAAGGTTGTTCAACTTGTGATTTAAAACTTGATAACACTTTGCCCAGAATAATAGCAATAAATGAATATCATGCCAATGTAGTTGTTCCATCGAACAGCTGGTGAGATCCCAAAATGTATTGTCACATCATGCATATTTTAATCAGCATGACTGAGAAGAGAAAATGTCACCCTTCCTTAAAAACATTAGCTATACCATGATATGCTTTGACCCACACCTTTCAGATTTTGGCTTCTCCCTTCTCAGTGTAATGGGCTGATGGAGCCTTGCAGAGAACTACTTTGATTTTATTTATATCCCAGTGTAAACCACAGAGTTTTGTTCTATGGAAATGACACAATCTTTTATGTACAGTAACTTCCAGGGATCCATGTGCATATGAACGAGCTGCGTCTACATTCTATTAGCAAGCTCTCTAATCAAGCCATACAAGATTAGGTTTTTTAAAGAATATTAATTTGTTTAATGAGGCATTTTAATTTGCCACTGAGGTGTGCAAGGTAATCACGAAACTCACACATAATTTTGATGTTTCACCCTAGTGTAGTTTCATGATCTATCTGTAGTTTCACCAATCACTGAATTCATTTCCATGATTGTAAATAGCATGTTGTTTTTCTTCCTGTTTTCCAGAGCTAAATAATCCATTGCTGTCTTCGCTTCTGTACATTTTGTCTTTCAACAAACATTTTTCAAAAGCAAGCAGCCTTTTTCAATTTTCCTTTTGATTACAGACACTGTGGCATGCCTGCATGTTAATTCAACCTACATATACTTTATTGCTTTTGTTTAAACCTCATGCAAAAAACACGTTTTACTCTGTTAGACACCTCTAGTGAAGGAAATCTATATTAGAGGAGTAGCATCACCTACAGTAGTGGTTGTTGGCAAAATTCCTTGTTGGACTTTTTTGGTTCAAGCCCACCATGGAAAGGTACAGTACTGACCAGGGGGGATGCAATGTGGCCAGTAATGATGTGTGCTGACATAAGAGTGCTTCCTTATAATCTGCAGTGAAATAGGCAAGACTGGAAAGTATTGGATTTGATTAGGGAGATATAAATATGACCAGAAAGTTAATACTCTTAAAAGATTGGTTCAGCTTTAAGTTAACTTTTAGTATATCTTATAATGGCCATTTTTAAGTATCTAACTTTTTTGGTCTTCATTGTTTATTTTTTAACTTTTGACTCTTTCCAGCTTTCAAATAGGGGTACCTTTTATTACTTTCTATGCAGGCCCTCTCCTATGCATATTCCAGTCTCTTATTCAAATCAACGGATGGTTGCTAGCGTAATTTGGCAAAAGATTCATACTGGAGAGCTGCTGAACAAAAAGCTAATATTTCAAAAACCATGAATAATACAAAATGAAAACCAATTGCAAATTGTCTCAGAATATCACCCTCTACATTAAAGTAAAAATATTACCAAACAACTCCTTTAAGTCCCATGGGGTTATGAAAAACAAGGCAGACAAGAAACAAATTACTTTGTGGCATCTACTGGTCACCTTTTTGAAGCACATTTCTTATCAGTTGCTATGGGTTATTGCAGCTGAGCAAAATTGTGCCTTTTATTGCACATAGAGATAAGAAGAGAAAGGGGAATAGAAATGAGTGGGAATGGCAAAGTAACTAAATTATAAAAAATTGATGGTGACAAAGTTAGAGCATATGGTAAAGAGTGAAAAGCAGAACAAAAAATATAACAGAGGGCGTAGACACTGGAGGACGTGAGATAAAAAAGTATTGCATTCATATGAGAAAAAGAAGGGATGGGGAGAAACAAAAGAGCATTGGCCATGAGGAATAAGTAAGGGTTAAAGAAATGTAGAATAACACACAAAAGGAAAAGACTAGAGAGAAACTTGTAAGGTGGAGGGAAAAGTAGAAAACAGAAGGCAAAGTGGGACTGAAGCAAGTCTGGACTGGGATTCAAAATAGGCCCTGGTATGTCAAGGCCCAAACAGCCTCCCACCAGCCCACAAAATAGTGACTGTCTATGGCATCTTACAGCCAACCCTCTGGGGTTCCTGAACCCACAGGTGCCAGTGCAGGCCTGGACAGAAAAAAGCTCACCCAACACCCACATCACAATGGATGGGGGTGGGCAACGACTGCAGGTGCCAACTCTGTGTTTTTTTCATTCATGGGATAATCGCTTTGCTTGGTGTTGGCGGGCAGCCAGCTCACTACATCTGCTGAGCTACTTGGGCACAGGAGAGTATAGTGAAGGCTGTCCCACACACCCCCCAGCCTAGTTAAGAAGATTCCAATGTTTCCATATGTTTAATGCAATATATGGTTGTCTATTGTTATTAATATATTTTACTATTCTCTTGCGTCACAGCTTTAGGGTCTTTGCACTGCCAACAGACATTTCTGGATTCAGCAGTGAGTTAAGTTGTAAGAGGGTGGTAGCCTAAGGCTTGCCTCCCTTTGTGGCAGGAGAGTGTTCCCATTTGTGCCTGCTGATTTGTTCAGCAGCTGGCATAATGTGTAAGGTTGTTGGTTATTATGTTAATAATATAGCCTTTATTCTTTCCAGCACAGTGTCAAGTGTCTTGTTTATCATACACCTGACAACAGTGGGTATTGGTTTGGGATTTGGCCCCATTAGCAGCCAAGTAATGGGAAAGTGGAAGCAGCATATTTTGTAATCTCCTGCCCTCATGAGAGTGAGAGTGCAGGTCAAAATGTGTAAAAGATGCACAGCCCTTTATGCCTCCAGAAATCTCTTTAGCTCTGACCGTTGTGATCCTATGTCCCCTTTTCCTGCTACCCTTCTTTAATCTCAACATTCTGCTTTCTGTTACTGCTTTGGTTTGATATGAAAATGCAACAATCTCTCTTATACATGGGCTTGTTCTAACAAAATATAAATACCTTTGTGCTTTACCTTTTATTTTCTCTTAGACACAGCCATACATACTGTACTGACACACGTAACATTCTCTACAGTAGCACTGGGGTGTATGTGAATGCACATTCAACAAACCGTACCCTTTCCTGGCTAGCTTATAGTATATATGTTTTATGTTAATGTGTTAACTATATTGTAAATACAATTGCTATTTTGTGTTTTAGTGTGCTTGTCATTAAGGGAATTTCTCTCATAAATCATTTAGAATATTAGATTCTGTGGTACAGAAATAAATCCACCAACCAGAAGAAGATGGAATATATGGTTATAAAATATTATCCTGGACTGTGAATCTGTTTTTATTTTATTTAATCCTCATATACTTTTTTTCTTGCCTTTTACATGTGAAAACTTGTTCTCTGTAATGAATTGAATGTGATTTCTTAAAATTAAGACTTAACCCCCTTCCTACCCACATAGAATACATAGTTGAGAATATGGTGCTTTATTAAATGTAATCCATCAGCCAGTCTGTTATACCAAACAAGCTGTAATGGCATTACACAAAAGACAAAGGTGCAGGTGTATGTCTAGCTGGTATATTATTATATAATTTAGTACAAGTGCTGTCTCAAACTCAGTTGCACTAAGAGGAAAAAGTGTAACCAAGCAAGATAGACCCATATGGCTTTTATGTGCTTACCATGGTGCTGTTGATGGAATGTAAATGCCCTGGGTAGCAGAATGATTCTCTCTGATCCAATCCCACTATGTGTATCTATACCTGACTGCACAATAGTTATTACTGAGGTAGTAGAATGACAGTGTTAAAAATAGAGACTCTCTAAAAATACCCAGTACTCCAGCCTTTGAAACCCCTAATATGTGACAGGTCACAGTCAGAAATGGAAAAATGATAACGCAAATTAAGGCATGTGCAATAGATTAAGAAGGTGATGAAAATATTATGTAGATGAACAGAAACTAATAATTAGATGCTGAACCTTTCTAAATGTGTTTTGCAGTTAATTTCAACAGAACCAAAATTGCTGTTTAACACCTTTGATTTTCTATCACATTCTAATCCCAAATACAGAAATGTTTATATTTATATGTATAAATATATATA
>CM044446.1:53822036-53845794 GCA_024363595.1 Xenopus borealis
GTGTGTGTGTGTGTGTGTGTGTGTGTGTGTGTGTGTGAGTGTGTGTGTGTGTGTGCACAGTGGAATAAATTATGAATAAAAAGAGATGTTGGTGTGCTGATCTTCTTACCAAGTATACAGTATATACAGTATATATCTATTTTTTGTACTTCAGTGGGATTATCTGATGTAAAGCTGCTTCTCATTCACATGAGATCCAATTTCCTATTATATCTGACTAGTGTATGTACAGCATAAGACAATGATTTATGCGTAACCTCTACAAGTATTTCAAACAAATCAGTAGAAATAAAACAGATATTAATGGTAACTTAAAAAGACAGTGACATACATGTGTTTCGGGATCAAATGCAAGTTGCCACCAGATTGCATCACTTGTAGTGCTCGGCAATAAAACAAAGCTAGCATGTAAATTTTTTCCTACAAATGTGCTGTGCCTATTTACACAACCTGCTGTGGGAACCTTAGAATTAAAGCCACTTTTAGGGGTGCCAACAGTCCAAGAATTCCCCAGCGTCAATGGGCAATCGGTTATTTTTGCCAGCATTGAGAAAGGCAATTATGAAATATGATCAAGTTCCATTGCACATTAGAGGGGTTATTTATTATACATATCTGAATGCCAAAAACTCAAAGAGTTTAACCATTAAAATCTGAATTTTTTTGTGAAAAAAAACCTTTTGAGATTTAGTATACGTCGAAGATCAAAAAACTCTGAATCTCAAAATCCAGCATCCAGACCTTTCGAGGCTATATAGAAGTCAACAGGAGCAGAATCTGTGGTCTGTGCTGGAATTAACCTGAAAAATCCAACTATTTGGGGCTTTTCTGATAAAAAAAAAGAAACATTTTATTTGGTCTGACATTATTCAATAAAAATGAATTTGGACTTTTTATGAATGCTCTGTGCAATGCATTGGGGGGGACTGTAGTCTTGTTAATAACATAACCAGATAGAAAATAAAGCCATTTAAGCATTCCCTTCAAAGTTGTAAAGGGGATCCTTTATCTTTTACTGTATTTAGGGGACCGAGCAAATGATTTCCAATTATTAGATCATTTGTAGTTTGATTTTAACATCAGAGTCTGAGAATTTAGTCTCTTAAAGGAATTAAATATCATCTATAACTTTATTGATTTGCTTAATTTAGTTCTAATTAATTTATTAAGTTAATTTTCCTCCCCTCTTATGTATTATATTTTATTGAAAATAGGGAGACATGATGTGATTTAGAAACAAATAACTGTACACTTTCCTTAATCTATTTCCTTTCCTTATTGTTGATGTGAATGTTAGTCTCAATGTTTTGAATTTGTTCGGCTGGGCTTCATACAGACAGAAAAACTAATTTATTACAAATCAAACAGGAAAATCTGCAGGTTCCTGTGAAATTCCCTGTAAATCAATTTATCCAAGAATTAATCAATGTGACTAATTGAATTGATCAGCCAGTTTGAGCAGAGTAATAAATATTGATCATCAATATCTGTTATTGTACATGTTTTCAGGATGCATTAGAAAGTTGAATACCATAGAATACTATAGCCAAGGTAGCAAAAAACATCAATATTTTTTTAAACAAAAACTGAAGATGCAGAATAGGTTAAAGCAATTAGACGCTGATCTTAGTAATGTTGTCTTAAAAGCTTGGGGCCTATATTTAAGCCTTTAGCATGATTAGACTGGACCTGTGCAGTGGCGTAACTACCAGGGGTGCAGAGGGTGCACCCCCTTGGGGCCCATCGGAGCCGCGATAATGTTTATGGCAGGTGGTTATCTAGGGGGAAATTTTACAGCACACATGCTTTCAACACTCCAGCATGGGATTTATAGAGGTAAGGGCCCGACTGGGGGGCCCAGGTGCCCATCCTGTACACTATGAGAAAACCCAGTGGATCATGTCCCTTATGAGGCTCACCAGCCCAGAAATGCTTCCTGACTAAAATCTCTGGGCCCACTTTGCTCCCCATCATATTTGAATAGATGCAAGATTTCCGGAGGAGAGTTCAGGTACACAGTAGTATATTGGAGCAGAGTTTGTGCTTTTGATGTAGGTGAGGGTGGGAAGGCCTTAAAGGAGAACTAAACCCTTAAAATGAATGTGGCTAAAAGGCCATATTTTATATACTGAACTTATTGCACCAGCCTATAGTTTCAGCTTTTCAATAGCAGCAATGATCCAGGACTTCAAACTTGTCACAGGGGGTCACCATCTTGGAAAGTGTCTGTGACACTCACATGCTCAGTGGGCTCTGAGCAGCTGTTGAGAAGCTAAACTTGGGGGTTGTTGCAAATTACCAAGCAGAAATTGAGGTTGGCCTGTAATATAAGCTGATGCTGATTATAAAATTCTCATACTAGTTGCACTGGTTTCTGTGCTGCCATGTAGTAACTATCTGCATTAATTAATGATCAGTTTTATATTGTGACATTTATATTCTATAAATACTGTATATTTTGAGTGGATCCCTAAGCTCACGTAAGTGACAGTAGTCCAGAGCATGTGATGGGGAGCTACTGGGGCACCTTTGGAGACACAGATCTTTACTGCTAAAGGGCTGTGGTTGCCTTGGGCTGGTACAGAATCCCAAAACATAATGTACAACATTTATAGCCTACTTATTTAGTTAAGCTTTAGTTCTCTTTTAAGTTGGTAGCCCTGGACATGCCAGTCCGACACTAGCAACTAGACTGATATAGTGAAGGTTCTTCTGATTAGCTTTGCACCTAATCAGAATTCAGTAATTACTTGCTAAGCTGCTCATTTTTTATTACATGACTTCATGACGTGTGCATGTACAGTATAGTTGCAATTCATAAACTCTGCTGTTGTCTATAAATTGAGATGTACTGAGATGTAGGGCAATAACAAACAAGGGAAAGTTGTGCTCACCACTAATTTTGAAAACCATTAGTGCAATGAGGCTGTGACCACAAAATAGACATGAGATGTAGGTTGCTTGTGGTTTTCAGGTTTGCAAGGTTTTTTACTATGCAGCATTATATTTTTTTTGTGTGTCTATGTAGTCTTCCTCCCTAACACAGTGTTAAATATGTAGTTTTAGATGCTAAAATAAATATAAATCATCATACTGAATGTAGATGGAATAGAAGGTAGTGTGTCTTTTAATGGTCCAACAAATGAGGAGTAGCAAGCTCTTGAACTTTGCATCACTCTTCTTTAAATTCACACAGTTACATGTAGTAAAATAAATTTGTGATAAAAAGCTCCAACGCATTATGATGCCTTATAACCTTGTGTCTGCATTCTACTGGGATTTCATTAGAAATGATAAAGGAATTTAATTTCACACATTGTTCTATTTTTGTAACTAAAGATGAGAGGAATACTGTATTGTTTTAAGGATGCTGTAAAAGGTATTAGCAGCAATTACCAACACTGTTACAATAAATGTATAAAGCCTGTTCTGTATGGTAAAAAGTTAAAGCAACCAAACTACCAATTAACTAATTAAGCTAGTAGCACCTGTAAAATGTGGTAGTATGATTTAATACAACCACATGAAATGATTTGCAAGCCAGTCTTTATTAACCACTTATCAGTATCAATATACTCTTCTGAAATTTACTAAAAGGCTAGTGGATCATATTTTGGCTAGTAGATATCATTTTGCATTGTCAAGCATAAACAACTTTTTACCAAGTAAATTTCTCCAATGTAAAACCTATATTTACCCATTTTAAAAAGTGCAAGTTCAAACTGTCCAGGTTGAGGCTGATGAACCTCCATTGTAAAGATAGAGAAGCCACTGCTACAGCTCATTAACTACGTCATAACCATCATGCTAGCATCACGTCATGCTAAGTAATTTCTTTATGGCATAATTTATCTTTCTCCCATTCTAATAATATGAGGAAAATACACTGATGAAATTTCGCAGACACTTTACTCCAGCAAACTTTTGGCACATTATGGTTGTAATAGCCTACTTACCATCTTAGCAAATAGGAAAGGTTATTGTGAAAATACATCTGATATAGTATAGAGATAAACATTTGTGGACCAGAACATCCCCCCAGCCAAGCTTCGTGCTACTATTCTTCTTCTATTTACTATTCAGTGATTCTTGGATTGTCCAAATGCAAAAGTTTCCAGATTTGTCCCAATACCAAACCAAAGTCTAATTTGCATACACAGAGATAGGCATACCCCCACTAATTGCATACTTGGTATAAAAAAATGGTGTCACCTCTTTGACTACTTTGGGATCAGATATTGTTTAGTTGGAGGCTTTGGTATAATGAGAATGAAGAAAGTACTGGAATTTGCCAATCCCAAACTGAATCCAATTTGATAATTTTCATGGTTAAATATGAACTTAGCAAATCGGCCCCCAAAAGTAATAGTTATCTAGTTACCAACACCAGCTGTTTTCATAGATTTTAATATTTGCTTTGGTTTCTATAGCTATGACCAACAAAGAGTTACAATTAGAAACCGCAAGCAAAATGTTTCACACTACTGAAGCTGATTTAAATTAAGTCAGAATATTCATATACCAATTATGCATATATTTGCAAAATCGTTACTGTTTATGCAATACTTTACAAAACACACTTTAATAGGCAAGATAAATACTGCTGGTATAGAAATGTGCATTAAGATTTTGGGGTATTGCAATTGCAGCATCTTAATAAGGCAATTAGACATTTTGGAATTATTTGGGATCCTGAATTTCTTCTAGGTGCACATGAACATTATGAGAAAATGTTTGGAGCTGAAAAACAGAAGCCTGTGAGAGGGTTGATCATGTTACTGAACAGGAGACCTGTTTTCTCCAATTACTTTATCTCCTTGTGTCCCAGCATATCTAGCTTGCCCTCTGGCCTTGATTCTTAGTGAGTCTGTTATCCAGAATCCGCGGGACCTGGGTTTTCCGGATAAAGCATCTTTCGTAATTTGAATCTTCATACCATAAGTCTACTATGGTATGTAAATCCCAGCAGGCTGGGTTTGCTTCCAATTAGCTAGGATAGATAAGACAATTGATTTTTTTAACAAATTAAATTTTCAGCCAAATGAATGGCAGGTGGCATTCTTGCTTCAGTTAAAATGCAATTAATATCTGGAAAACATGAAAAAATTATTAATTTATATTTATAAGAGCGTTCTGAGATATTTTACATTCATTTGTTCTGAGGGTTTATATTCACTTTAAATTATGTCTGAGCTTCTGATAATTTACTTGTTTATTCATTCAACTAATATGTTATTTTAGGGGCAGATTTACGAAATTCAAGTGAATAGATCGAAGTTCGATTTAATTTGATCGAATTCCGATCGTACAATTTTATCGGATATTCAAATATGCAAATTTGGCCACTTCGATCATCGAATACCCAAAATTCGACCATATCGAATAGATCGAATGATCGGATATTCGATAAGTAAAAATAGCCTAAAACTATTCGATAAACTTTTAGCTTTTAGCCCTCGAATTAGGGAATAATTTGCCCCTTAGTGTTGTTTCTAAGATCAATAACTTTTAGCAGGTTTTCCTCTCTCTTTTGTGTTTCAAGTCTTGTAGTGCCTGTGATTGGCCATTTTCTTAATTTTATTGAGAAAAAAGCAGAGAATACTATATAATAATAAAAATAAAGATATGTAAAGTATATGGGTCACTGGAGCATGTAATAAAGGTAAATATCCTTGAAATATGTAAAGAGCTACAAAGAGACTTCATAGCAGTTCCAGTGGGCTTAGCCAAGCCAAATGTTTTCATTTAGTTCTAGCATCTAAACAGGAGTTATTAAATGCATTGCTAACAGATCAGAAATGCAGACACACTTCATAAACTTTAAAATCCCAAATGCTTCAGTCAGAAAATTCATTTAAAAAAAGCACAGGTATGCAAAATATTGAAAAAATTGAGCTCTGTAAATTGTACAAGATTTAAAATTATTCCATTCCTACCTACACTAGTTGCACAGTAACCAACTGCATCCAGGTGAAAAACTCCATTGTAGAGAGAATTTATTTTTCTGTGGGGCTTAATGCTTGTCTTAAACAATGAACCTCACTAGTCGCACTTTCACAGATATACAGAATTATTTTCAACTAACAGTACAGTAGCAGTAGTTCCCGGGCCCAGGTGAAGGCCATGCACCAAGGATATAAATATCCAAGCATAAATCCTGCCCCATAGTGTACAAAGACGCAAAATGTTGGAGCAAGGCACTCAAAGGTCACACATAGATCAGACAGGTGTAGAGTAAAGAGTAGAAGTCTTTATTAGTATAAACTACTCATGCCTGATGCGTTTCGTGTCAAAGACACTTACTCATAGGCTACACAAAATACATCAACATGAGTAGTTTATACGAATAAACTTTTTATTCTAAATCTGTCTGATCCATGTGTGACCTTTGAGTGCCTTGCTCCAACATCTTTTTCTTCATGCAGCCTGGATCCTCAGCCCCTCTCCAAATGCAAGCCATAGAGAGCATCGGGGAGGCACCAAAAGGATGCAGGCCTGGGTGCACCGACCACACCATTGGTAGTTCTGTCACTGTCAGTACTTGCACCTAAAGAACTATTCATTAGGCAAATGCTCCAGGTACATTTCTGCCTCGTCCCTGCAGTCATGGGGAAAATACTGCATTGTGGGTAAAAAACATTGAAACTTTAGTTCAAAATTGCACTTTGCCAAAATGAACCTCCACTCGTAACTAAGCTTTCTGGTGTCTCTAACCTATTGGATGTTTGATCTGTCCCCAAGCCCATTATCATTACTGCAGCCATTGAAGAACTGATGTAGGAGTCTTGCATTAGGAAGTACTGTGGTTTTCTCAGAATACAACTGCAACTGTCGGATGCAACTTTGCACCCAGCAGCATTAGAGGAGGCAATGAGAATTTTGAAAAAAAACATGGCGAACTCTTTCTGTTTTTTGCACTTTACAGTTATCAACCCACCTATAATAAATAAACCCTATAATTGTCCTGATTTGATGATAGAGTTAGATGGGTAATATTCTGAATAATGATAAAAACAAGCATATAGCTTGACACCTATGAATTACACTCATTTAAAGTACTGAATGATCAGTCAGAGCCTGCATCACACATCTTGCTATAACACAAGCTACTGGTTAAAATATCTATTATAGTAGAAAAATGTGTTAGCAAAAGGGCAAGAGAACTGAGACACAAGCTTTGTTCATGACCTATGTAAAAGCAGCAAGAAAAAACTCCCGTAGAGATGCTAAGATGCTTTGATTAGGACTGCACTCTCATTCAGACCAAAAAGGGAATGCTGTTTGCTGCAGAAGAGCTCCAGGCTGATAGGCAAGTGGGAAATATTCTTAGTATTCCCAGTCAGTATTTCCCCTACAGATAGGCCTTTGGCACATAAGATTAACTCTGCAGATCATCTCTCTGCAAGTAATGTCACTCTGAAAGTTTTATTACATTTTTATGACCAACTATTAAATGTTACTGATGACTATTTTTATGTAACCATACTTAATAATGTAGTGTGTTCTGCTGTATATAATCTACCCAAATACATTTTATTCCATTAGTGAACTGAATAGTGCTGCACTTTGCAGCTACATTTTGCCATGGCCTACAAGCCTTCTGGGACAGGATCTACATCTAAATGTACAACTGGGAATTTCTGAAATTATTTAGTGCCCTCGCCTTCTTTCACTGAGCTTTGCACATTTTAGTGGTTTCATAAAACCAACGTCTTTTAAAATAACAAGCACAATATGGCTAATGCATTGCTCTTTTGAAGACATGTTGTTCAGACATACAAGATACAAAGCAGCAGAAAGGGTGCTCTGGATTAGAATTAGCTGTAGTCCTGAAAATTGTAAGGAATGTATGAAACTGGGAAGCATGAAATGAAGTGGTTTGACAAAGAATTCATACACAAATCACATAATCTATTAATATGCAAGGTGAAATTAGTGAATAGATTAGCCTGAGCAGAACATGCCTCCATTATTTGTACCTGTGAATCCATTTTCATGCATAATGCACCACACATTCCGACATTCTTCTCAGTGAGCAAAAGAGGGAAATACAAATGAAGACAAACAAGCAGGTAATTTATAAGGTTCCCTAATGGGCAGAATCTGACATGAATATATCAATCGGTTGAAAGCAAGTATTTTGTATTCAGGAAAGAATAAATACAACACATGAACAGAGGTAAATTATGAAAATGAATTATTCAGTACCTTTATTGGTGATGGACCAGTCAGCAAGCTGCATGGATAATAAATGAGAGAATTATATCTTCAAACAAAAACATTTTTATCTTATTCACTGAGTAGTAAATTGCTTGTTTTATTGTTCCACCATTTATTGTGTTCTGTTGCTGCTTTTAGTTTGTATCTTTCCACAGAGAAATCAAGTTTCCTAAGCTACAACTACAGTTGCATTAACATTCCCAGTATCCATAGTTATCTTCAGATTAGGACACAAATGCTTGAATAACACCTTTATATTAATTGAATGTGTACTTAAACATCCCAAGATTCACAGTACATATAGTAACTTTTTGAGCTTTGTGGTGAATCTTTACAACTTAATTAAATATTGTGGGATTAATTAAGAACAGATCATCATCCCTTAGAGGTCATGTGTTTAAATATCAGGCTGTGTAGCAATGGTGGAAATTGAAAAAAGGCTATATGGCACAGGTTAAATAGTGGATAACAGATAACAACATTATGTTCTACAGAGCTTATCTGCTGTGTAACCTGTGCCTTTCTCCTTTGAATGGCTGCCCCCAATGCTACACAACAACTTATTTATACAAACAATAGTAGTGTTTCTGAAGCAAATACACCAGTTTTACCAGTGCAGGGCAACACTGAATTATATTTGTATAACTTTAAAACACTAATTTCTTTTACCGTACTAACTTAACTAAAGAAGTAGGACAGAAATGTTGCACAGTACGTTTTGTGCTTCTGTACCAGCGCAAGGCAACCACAACCCTTTTGCAGGGAAGATATGTGCCTCTAAATATGCTCTTGTAGCTCCCCATCTTCTTTTCTGCTTATTCACTGCACATGCTCTGTGCTGCTGACACTTACTGAGCTTAGAGACCAACCCATGAAATACTGTATATATTTATAATATAAATGTCACACTATAAGACTGAGGCTGATTAGTAAATAATTACTGGTACATTCCAGTTCAGAAACATATTTATATTATATGAAAGGCCAACATCTCTTTCTGCTTGATGATTTGTGACGACCCCTAAGCTTAGCTTCTCATCAGCCACTGAGCAGACACTGACAACAAAGCCCAGGATGACAACTTTGAAGGCCCGGTGACAACTTGTATTATTGTTGAAGTGCACTGTATGCACTGAAATATATTTCTTGGCACACAGGATGTTTTGGCTCAATGGGTTCTTCAGGGGGATAAAAATACTGAAACTAAGTTCAAGATTCCAGTTCCAAGGGGCAGTATGGAGAGGCTGGGCTCTACCTTTTAGGTGAAAGAAGGAATGAATTGACTTAGGAAGTATCATTGTGATTAAAGCACATGCATTCAACTGTTGCCTCAAAACACAGGCCTTTCCTTTCCTTTTTGAAGGGATAATCACTGGTGTGTGCCATAATCATAGTAATTGATGCACACTCTCCTTGCAATTAGGTTTCAGCATTCTCCTAAAAATATAGCACAGACAAAACAAAATATATGTCTGGTATAGCTGTAGCTTCTTGGGCATGACTTGCGATGGTTGAAACTGCTGGAATAATTCAAATTCTGGCATTACTTTTTTGTTAGGAAAATTCACACTTTTCTCATCATTCTTCTTGCAACACTTCACACCTTTGATTGCATCCAGTTACACCAGATACTTGGAAATAATGATAATTTTAAGAAAAAAGTTATTGAATTTGAACTTATGCAATAAACAGAGTTTATTTTATGCTTTCATTCTGAACCTCTGACATTGCTTTGAATGAATAATGGGTTGTGCAAGTGTTAAATACTTTACTAAGTAGATTTACTTATACTTTGCTAAAGTATTTGATACAGTGCCGCACAGAAGATTACTGGTTAAATTAAGGACTAGTAACTGGAACATAGTGTTTGTACCTGGGTAGAGAACTGGCTAAAAGATAGACTACAAAGAATGGTGGAAAATGGAACATTTTCTAATTGGACCAGTGTTGTTAGTGGGGGTACCACACAGGGCTTTGTACTCAGTCCCTTGCTTTTCATCTTGTTTATTAATGACCTGGAGGTGGGCTTTGAAAGTACTATTTCTATTTTTGGAGAGGATGCTGGATGCTGCCACTCTGCAGAGTGATTTGTCTAAGTTGGGAAACTGGGCAGCAAACTGCAAAATGAGGTTCAATGTTGACAAATGCAAGGTTATGCACTTGTCTAGGCAGTGTCATTCTGTAGCTACTAAAGCAAATAAAGTTCTGTCTTGCGTAAAAAAAAGGGCATAAACTCAAGGGATGAAACTTAATTATGCCTCTTTATAGATCCCTAGGGGTAAATTTATCAAAGAGTGAAGTTCTGCCACAAGAGTGAAATTCCACCACTCTCCATTCATTTCTATGGGATTTTGCAAGGCGTATTTATCAATGGGTAAAGTGAAAGTTCCCATAGAAATTAATGGAGAGTGGAAGAATTTCACTCTAGTGGCGGAACTTGATTCTAAACTTCACTCTTTGATACATTTTTGATAAATATACCCACTAGTCAGACCTCATCTGGAGTATGCAGTGCAGTTTTGGACTCCAGTCCTTAAGAGGGATATAAATGAGCTGAGGAGATTTGCAACTAAGCAGGTTAGAGTGATGGAAGACTTAAATTATGAGGGTAGACTGTCCAGGTTGGGGTTGTTTCCTCTGGAAAAAATGTGCTTGCGAGGGGACATGATTACACTTTAGTCAAGTCAAGTCAAGTAATTATTTATTGCCATTTGTATCAGGAGTACATAGGAATTTCTTTTGCAGCATAATGCAGTAAGACATGTTTAGTTTACAGTTATATATGTTGTTATTTACATATATTGATGTTTACATATATGGTCACAGAGAAGGGGTTTATGGATAGTAAACGTGAGTAAGTTGTTAGATCATGGGGTACAAGTTTACAAATACATTAGAGGACATTATAGACAAATATCAGGGGACCTGTTTACCCATAAAGAGGATCACCACACCAGAGTCCACTTTCAGACTAGAAGAAAAGAACTTTCATTTGAAGCAACTTAGGTGGTTCTTTACAGTGAGGGCAGTGAGGTTGTGGAATGCATTGCCGCATGATGTTGTGATGGCTGATTCTGTTAATGCCTATTTTTCTGCCTTTCCTTGTCCTTTAAGAGTGGCGTGGATGATTTCTTGGACAGACATAATAGCAAAGGCTATTGTGATACTAAACTCTGTAGTTAGTATATGGGCATATATAATGTATGTGAAGGTATGGAGGGATGTGTGTGGATGGATGCTGGGTTTTCATTTGGAGGGGTTGAGATTGATGGATTTTGTCTTTTATCAACCCAATTTAACTATGTAACTAAGTATTGCACAGCACATAGTGGCCTTCCAGTATACAGCAAGATTGAAACACTGGCTAGATGAATAAAGGAGAAGCAGCAGAGCGATGAGCAGCACATTCTAGAATTTCACTGAGTTGTCTCCCTTTGTCATACTAAGGAAACAATAGCTGCTAAATGTAGCTGGCTACAAACAACTTTCATTATTTTTTATGGAACAAGCAGTCTGTTTAACACCCATAAGAAACAATTAGAAATTATTTGTAACCAATCACAAGTAAAAAACTACGCTCAACAATACATCTCTCCATTGGAGAAGGCCACTTATAGTCAAAATGGTACTAGGCGTTCCACCCCGAGACCTTCCAGAGCATGGAATACATTCCCAGACCACTTACAACAGTGCGGTCCAACCTCTGTGGTAATGATGAAAGCCAGTGTTGACAACTCCCTGTTTTCAGCCACAACAAATTTAAACCACACCCATGTTACCGAAAGACCATGTCCAATTAATGGTGGTAGCACACCAAAAACAACAAATAGTTGCTGTTCACTGCTGGGATATCACTCATATTTAAAACTTTTAGGTCATATTAAAACATACCCTTAAATCCTTGTCTCCTCCTCCACTGTGGATTACACAGTAACCCCCCCAGCACATGATTAAACACCTTAGGGTCCCCTAAAAACTATTTCCAAATGTTAACAAACCCCCAGAACAAACCCTACAAGGTTCTCGTCCCACAGCTAGCATAGGGTAGGCAAAGTATGGCATACAGGCATAGAGGGGAAGGAAGAGTACAGCTCACACATGGTGCATAGGGCAGGCAGATTATGGTGCACACACAAGGAGCATAGGGCAGGAAGAGTATGGCATACACAAATAGCATATCATAGGCAGAGTATGGCACACAGGGGGCAAGGGACAGACAGTATGGCACAAAGACAAGGAGCATAGTGCAGGCAGAGCATAGCACACAAGGAGCATAGGGCAGGCAGAGTATGGCACACAAGGAGTATAGGGCTGGCAGAGTATGGTACACACAGTGAGCATAGGGCAGACAGAGTATGGCACACACAGGGAGTATAGGGCAGGCAGAGCATGGCAAACACAGGGAGCTTAGGGTAGGCAGAATATGACACACAAAGGGAATGTAAGGCAGGCAGTGTACACACATGAAACATAAGGCCGGCAGAGTATGGCACACAAGGAGCATAGGGCAGGCAGAGTATGGCACACACAGTGAGCATAGAGCAGGCAGAGTATGGCACACACAGGGAGCTTAGGGTAGGCAGAATATGACACACACATGGAGAGTAAGGCAGGCAGTGTACACACAGGAAGCATATGGCAGGCAGAGTATGGCAGACACATGGAGTATAGGGCAGGCAGAGTATGGCACACACACACACAAGGAGCATAGGGCAAGCAGAGTACAACACACAAGGTGCATAGGGTAGGCAGATTATGGCACACAGTGGGTGCATAGGGCAAGCATAGTATGGCACACACAGGGTGCATAGGTTAGGCAGTGTATGGCACACAGGGGACATATGGCAGGCAGAGTATGGCAACCCAGGGAGAATAGGGCAGGCAAATTTCAGCAGGAAACCTATCAGGACCAATCTATGATAAACAGTTATTACTGTGCTACTGTGAACAGTAAAGGTGTTACAAGTGTGAACAATGCAGGAGCATACTGTCTGAATGTGAGGTGAGAAAATTGCAGGGGCCAGTTGATCTCAGTATTGATACCTTTAAAAGCTTACAAAAGGTAATTAGTCACAGCAGGGAGACTTTCATTTGGGGAGGCCACACAAGGGTGAATCCAGCCCATGGGCAGCAGTTGGACAACACTAACACTAACTAACGTCATGGTTCAAGGTACATATTGGAGGAGGTGACTGTATCTAAAGTTGTTGCATCGCTATTTTTATATTAAAAGATAGACAAGTCAACAAATCTGTTACTATATCTTGGGAGATAAAAAAAAGTGTTGAAACTACAGCAGGAGTGGTTTTGTTACTAATGTTTATCTATAGTGTATATGTATATTACCTGCAATAACTTTTAATGACTCATTTCCCATGTAAAAAAATCCTTGTTTTAATCAACTAAAAGAGGTCTTCAACATAGAGGCCGTTAATAAATATAGCAGCAACAAAATATAGCATGCACCATATCTGTGACTATTTAATTAAAAGCAAGAATTCATATGTTAAAGGACCAGTAAAGGACCGCCATTGCTACTTAGCAGCTTGTTTATATGAACTATAGTAATGTTTTCGAAGCAAACAGATCAGTTTTAACAGTGCAGGGCAACACTAGATGATATTTTCTTTACTTTAAAACACTTTCATTTTTTGGTGTTACTGTTCCTTTAAAATGCAATTTGTATCATATGTTACATAATTACATGGTTAAATTGGGTTGAAAAAAGACAAAGTCCATCAAGTACAACCCCTCCAAATTATAATCCAGCATAAACACATACACACACCTCCACTCTTTCACACAAACCGTATATGCCCAAATGTCACGGTCGGCTCCCAACACCAGAACCAGTACCAAGCACCCTGGTCTAGGCTCGTGCTTCACCAGTTAAGTGACCGCCTTTGGCTTCGGGAGGAGCCCTCAGCTACTCAGATGCCACCTGGACTTTAACGAGAGATGCAAGGGAAAGGTTCTGGATAGGCAAAGGGGCACGACTGTAATTAGAGCCAGTAAGGCTGAAGGTCATGGTACAGACAGGATTAGGCAGATTCGTGGTCAGACAGGCTGGGTCGAGGCAGACAGATATCAAGGATCGTCAGGCAGGCAAGGGTCAAACTGGGTAATCAATCAGATAGGACGAGGCAGAAGAGATAGTCGAAATGCAGGCAGGGGTCAGGACACAGAATGTAGAGTAGTCAGAAAACAGGCAGGAGTCAAACACAGGAGATCAACCAGAACAAGCAGGACAGAATGCACAAGGCTCAGAAACCACCAGGAATAAATCCTATCACGGGCAAAGATCTAATACCAAATGTCCCTTTAAATATATTTGAATTTCGCACTATTTCGCGCTGCGTCTATATAAACCGGAAGTGCGTGCCGCACGCACACTAGGAGGAAGCCGGCAATACTGAAGAGGAGCGGCGCAGCGGGCGTCCCCGCAGCACCACTAGACCACCAGGGTACACTTTCCTCACACCGTAGCTATACTAACTGTAGAGTTTGGTATCAAAATAGCCTTTGATATTAAGTGTGTGTGTTTGTGTATATAAATGTAACAATCTTAATGTAATTTATTTTTGTACTTTTGAGGAAATTTGTTTTTGCTCATATTACTTCCTGCGGTGTATAACAATGAATATCATGAATTTGAAAACTAACCAATTAGCACGGAGACCAAAAAAGAGCTGTGTCCCCTGAGTAGGTAAAACCTGCAGACTATAAACTTGCAAGTAGCCAGCTGGCATTACTCCAGTACAATATTCCAACTCTCTAATTGATATTTGCACCTCGCGGCCCCTTTATCGCATTTCTTTGACCTTCTTGACGCTGATTATTTTTGTCTTCCTCCTAATCACTTTGTTTTCCTTTGTGCTTCTCATTGAGATGTAATCGGAAACAAACTAATCACTGATGACTTAAACAATAAAGGACAGTGGATACTTAATTATGTTTGTTCAAAGAGATGTAATTTCATTTTGGCTCCTGCAAAGTCTGTTATTTATATATAATTATGTGATGGTGAATATTTAATAGGCAGAATTTTCAATACAAAATAAACAGTGATTTTTTAGTGTGTTTTGTATTTGTTTCTGGATATACCATATTATTAGACTGCCAGAAAAATCATTGTATGTGACAGCATAATGGCCATGGCAACAAATCATGTAACAAATTCAAAAAATCATTCTATGTGACAACATAACAGCTAGTGCAACAAATTGTGCTGTAAGTTAATGCTTTCTCCTCATTACAAAAAGTGGACCATAAGATGGATCATACTGTTCTTATAAAAATGGAGTATATATGTGGACAGTAAAATACTTTCACCCCTTAGCTGTCTCTGTGTTCAATGACACATTTGGCAATGGCTTCAGTCCATCTCTTCTCATAGATATCAACCTCTATTCATAGAGAAGAATCCCAGAAGATTAAAAATCTGTCAAGAACATCACAAAACATATTGATTGCCCTATCACTCACATTTGATTTTACTTTACTTTGAGAAGACTTCAAAATCAACGGCCATTCTTCATGGAAAGAAAAGATATAGCGTTAACTGGGTGCATTACTACCAAATGCATATGTAGGACATTGCCTTCTGGACCTTGGATTTGTTTTTTTCTGTATTGAGCAGACGTATCTTGCCACATAATAACAAGGTTTCCAGGCTGTAAAGAGACACAAGTATTTCTCTAGGCTAAGACATCTTTGTCTAACTCTTCTTTATAGCTATTTCTACAGGAGAGACTGAGCCTACGCAGAGATTAACCTCCTTTTCCCTACCATTCACTAAAATGTTCTTTTAAATGGATACGTCTAGCATAAGACTTTACAAGATTGTTGTTCAAGTGATCCCCTAAAGCAAGATACAGAAAGATAAAAGGCATGGAGTCGGCCTGTGTGAAATTATACAGATACACATGCTGTATATATTTTGTTTGGTTAAATGCCAGAATGTGAGTTGTCTGAATTTAATGGCATCAATTGCACATCTCTCACTATCTATTCAGGCTGTATAAGACAGGATATGTTAATAGGAAGGTTTCCAGCTCTCTCTCATATACTTTTCCCAGCAAATAGTCATTACTCATCTAAACTCCTTAATATAGAGCAGCTTCTCCTGACTAACACAATGATTAGGAACAAGTTGATATTCTGTGTGTGTTTAGCCAAGGGATATACATAATCACATAGTAGAGTTTCTTCCGACGCCAACTTGGCCTTTCATTAAAAATATTCCGAGAGAGTGAAGACAACTGCCAGCTTTAACAAATATTCACTATAGGGCTTGCATGGCAATAAAAACAATGAGATTTGTGAAGATGGATATTCATAGATTAGACAAGCAGTGGCTAGTCTAGCCTTTCCCCACGAGGTGTGTATACGGAGGGAATTATAACGCATTTAGAAGTTATGTGGGAAGCCCAAAGGGTAGGGGAAATGTATAATAATGCAATATAGATAAGGCAGAATTAAACCATATTACTCACAATCATGTCTCATACAGAGTATTCTGTTAGAACTGGCCTCTTAAACGTGAATGCAGTTTTATTGCGAGCCCCTGCTGCTTATTTTCTGAGTACATTAAGGAAATGTGTATTTAAAGAGAAGCTGAGAGCCGAATGTAGTTTCACTGTTCCCATTAAATTGTGCCGATATGTGTATGCCTTCTTCCCTGCTGTTTAGCTCTTTTTCTATTGGGGCTGCAACAACAAAGCAAATAGATATATAGGATTTAGAATGTGCTCTTACTTCCTTAATGCTCTCAAATGGCCCAAAAATAGTCAATCTCAAGATTTCAATAAAATGCATATTAAGAATGGAGAAATGTAAATGTGTCAAATAGACTCAATATACAATATATTACTGTGCAGTGTGTTAAGGGACATTAAGAGGCAGATTTACTAAATTCACATATATTCACATGAGGGATTCGAATATTCGATCGAATTTTCAAAAAGATTCAAATTCGAATTTC
This sequence comes from Xenopus borealis, assembly GCA_024363595.1. Taxonomy (NCBI): domain Eukaryota; kingdom Metazoa; phylum Chordata; class Amphibia; order Anura; family Pipidae; genus Xenopus; species Xenopus borealis. The sequence goes on from CM044446.1 coordinate 53,839,240, forward strand.
GTATATGCAAATTACGCAAATTTGACCAAATTCGACCATCGAATATTCGAATTCGAATGATTTGAATATTCAAATTTAATTTTATTCGAATATTCGAAAATTCGATGGTCGAATACTTCCCCATTAAATTTAAATTCGATCACCTACTTCCCCAGATTAAACCTACCGAAATGGGGATCATTCCTAATCATCGCAAAAATTAGTTCGAATATTTGATTTTTTTTTTTCCGCAATTCGATGGATCGAACGAACAATCGAATAGGGAAAATTTTCCCTATTCGATCGTTCATTCGATCCAATGAATTGCGCTAAAAAAAATTTAATTCCATATTCGAATTTTTATAATTCCCCACTATTCCCTGGTCAAATTTTTTTTTCATTGAAATTCGACCCTTAGTAAATCTGCCCCTAAATGTTAAACTATGTAATTCTGTGCTTTTTTTTTGTTTCCTTTTTAAACATATCCTAGAATGTCTTGCCCCAAATTAGTGGATTAAGTATGAAACTTAAATATTATAACTTTGTCGTAGATGCACCTTGAAGCATAGAGCTGACATTTTATTTGTCTTAGGTCCACTGTTTCTGTTGTAGATGTTGCAGATGCTGCAAATACATGGACACATCATGCATGACATACAACAATAATAATGATAACGTTAATAATAAATTGCAACTATTACCCCTTAACCCTATAACTTATTTTTATACCTTTTATGGCATAGGGCAGTTGTGGTCCCTAAGTCCTGGATATAATGAATGCTGACAGTGTCTTTGGAAAAGTGTTTTATGCTTTTGTGCCCTGCACTCTGGGACAGAGCATGAAATTTGCACTGGGAGAACCAAGGGGATAACTTGGGACTGATTTGGGGCTCTATCATGCAAATTTAATTTAAAATATTATTTTATTTTCAGCATGTATTTTTAGTGCTGTAATTTTGTGTAGATGTAAGAACAGTCAGTGATGAAGTGACTTCCAAATGTCATGATATTTCTTGCAAACACTATAAACTCATATAATTTGAAATTAGGAAGGTGAGAGGGGGTCCGGCCCAGCGGGGGCCCATGAGGGTTGGGGCCCACCGGGTTTTATCCTGCCGGGCCAGTCCGACACTATGTATAAAATCCGAATCGTAACACCAAAAAATTAAAGTGTTTTAAAGTAATGAAAATATCATGTAGTGTTGCCCTGCGCTGTTAAAACTGATCTGTTTGCTTCAGAAACACTACTATAGTTCATATAAACAAGCTGCTGAGTAGCAATAGCGGAATTTGAAAAACAGCTATATCGCACAGGATAAGTAATGGATAACAGATAACATTATGTTCTACAGAGCTTATCTGCTATCTGCTGTGTAACTTGATCCTTTTCTCCTTTGACTAGTTGCCCCCATGGCTACACAACAGCTTATTTATATAAACAATAGTAGTGTTTCTGAAGCAAACACTGCAGTTTTACCAGTGCAGGGCAACACTGCATTATATTTTTATTACTTTAAAACAATTAAATTTTTTATGTTACCGGTCCTTTAAGTAGAAAATACGTAATATAAAGCATCCAAACAACTCTACCACTGCCGCTAGGCACTTTACTAATTGTAATAACAGAACCCTCTCTTTCTTTTCAGTCATCAGTATAGAGAAAAGAGCACATCAAAGGCATGTCAGCGCATGTCAGAGGTGATGATACTTTAAATAAATTGCTTAAACAAAAGTTGATATTCTTCTTAGAAACTAGACAGCCACTAGGCATGAATTTTGAGTACAACATTGCCTTGTGTAGCAACTAAAAACATTTTATAAACATTTGAAAATGTATAGTCACCAGATATACATACTGAATATTTAACTTTAGTTTATGCTATTTAAATTACAATATACTGTTGTTATTTAACTGCTTTTGAAGCTTGCAAAAATATCCACTTTTAACTAGGTCATTATATTTTTATGATCAAAAAAGGTTTTTGCCCCTATGGTACGAAACACATAAGGCCTCTTGCTGTGATGTTTTTGCTTTGATAAAAAGACTTTTTAACTACATCTAATTTTTGGAGTGTCATTCGATTTGTGCCAGACCTTCATTATTTACTATTAACCAGATTTTTAGATATATCATATTTTTGCAAATATAAGCTTAGCCAGTCCAATTCCTTCATTAGGCCCCCAATCCCAATGTAGTTAAGCCTTTTCATTTTTAGTCAGGAAACAACTTAATATGCATTTTAACAATTTTTTTCTCCAAACTATGATAAAATATTTTTTTATAAGGGTGGGTGGTTATAGAGCATAGTGGCATCTCAGAATGACAGGTAAGCCATCTGTGAACTGCCTTTTTAGGGCCCTTACACACGGGCGTTTTTACCTGCGCTCCCCTGCATTCCGTTTTGCTGCGTTCAGCCACAGGGGAGCGCAGGTATAGATGCACTCAATTATTTTCAATGGGGCTGTACTCACACAAACGCTTGTAGGCGCCGAACGCAGGAAAAATGCAGCATGTTGCGTCTCAACCTGCGTTCGGCGCCTACATGCGTTCGTGTGAGTACAGCCCCATTGAAAATAATTGAGTGTGTCTATACCTGCGCTCCCCTGCGGCTGAACGCAGCAAAACAGAATGCAGAGGAGCGCAGGTAAAAACGCCCGTGTGTAAGGGCCCTTATACTCACCTGCAGCGGTCATGTGGATTGCTCCAGCCAATGACTCTTCTTACTTTCCACCTGCAGTTCTGCACCTGCAATCAACTTGGAAGACAGACACTTTTAACTTTCCAGCTCCTGGTAAGTCTGAGATAATACAAAAACTACATATAAATTCAAAGCTCGTCAGAATTTCTACTCATCTAGGTTTTATAATAGTGGAGACCTAAACTCCCGACTGTGCAGTTTGTTTCCACCCAACACCTATTGATACACTTTTATTTTCATAATCATCATTTTGGTCCTCAACTCTTCTGGTGCTGCTAGGGCCTACAGTGATAGGCCAATCACTTTCCCTGTTTCTAGCCAACCAACAGAGCGAATTTGCAGAAACATGGTTACTCTGCTATTAATGCCAAATTTGCCCATCTCATAGTGCTGAGAATGAGAGTGTAGAGGATTATAGAGAGCAATTGATGTTCTTTCCTTCTGCTAATAATCCTTCTTTGTGTACAGTACATCCCTCCTTGCTTTTTCCTGGTGGCTTGTCACGTCTAATTATTCTCCTGTATAGATGTCAATAGCATAGCTTATATATTGAACATTTTGATGCTGTTTGTGTTGCTAACATATTTGTACTTCTTGGAATAAATTAGTAAATTCTACATAAGAAACAGAATACAAATACATTATATTGATAAAAACGTCTGGTGGCCTTGCCTGAAAAGCTAATAGCTATAATGGCCAGATGTTATGATACAGTACAGTGGAATTAATTGTTTAATGTGTACATTTATATAAATATATATGTGTGGCACTACACTGCAGGTGAGGGCTGATTGGCTGATGAAAATATCTTTTGGCTTGACCTCTGTCAGGAGGCTAAATTTGGCCCTGAGGAAAAAGTTTGCCAGTATGCCCTTTGCCTGCTTTTTCTCAAAGCGGAATCATTTCTCCACAGTCTGGAAAGACAGAATGTTAACTTCATTGATGTATTGATTCCAAGTAAAATCCAAGTGGAATATCTCACACACACCCAACAAGTGTGTAGAAAATGAAATATATCTATTGTTTTCTGAGCACAGGAAGGATTATATTTGTGTTAACTGGAACGTGCCCTCTAAAGAATTATCTGGCATTTACAGTTTGATTGCTTCATTTCAAGGGTCGTATGACATCTGCAGCGAGTGCAATGTGATTACTAGAATTTAATGACATATCTTTTAATAATGATCTCTGTAAATACACATTATAGGGCAGTCTGTTTCTTGGGGTTGAATGGTAACAGATTATTATTTTGCTACACCAAACAGGCAGCAAATTCCTCTAATTACAGCTTGGGTGTTCCAAATTACAATATTGCTGTGACTATGCCATCTGAATATAGAGTGTCTTGTGGCACATTCAGCATTTTATCCTGCTGTAAATCAGTATCTTCACTCTGTGGTGAATTCAGATGCACTATCCCACAGCATGGAAGCATAGCCAACCACCCTGTTTTCCAAACATTAATATACATTTTAGGGTTGAAACATTTTTATTTCCTGAAATATTTACTCACTACCCACACTCTTTCTACAATGTGTACAAACCACTGAGAAATCCTTTGTAACTGGTAAACTGGTAAAAATTAAAAAGGACTGAACTAATGTACTGGTTTAATGTACAACAATGAGTACATAAGGTCTCACAAAAAGACTGAAACATTGACAAATAAATCTAGATTTTTCTACTTTATTACAAAGTCCCTGTTGTGTCCATGAATTATAGAGAAACACACTGAAAAGTAGCTGCAGGAGTAATTGCTGTAATGCTTAACAGGAAAGAAACTCCATAACAAAGTAAGGTGAAGTAGCAGAGAAAATATAACAGTCAACATGAAGCCTTATACATAAGACTCTAGTACTAGAACAGCATCAGCAGATTCAACAGGAAACATGTGCACAATTACTTTATCTCATATTCAACAGTCCCAGTGTGCATCTATATATTATAATGATGTTACATGAATCAGTAGTTAGCACCTGGGTATTTGCCACCACACTCTATATATTCCAAACCAAGAAAGCATTCACGTTAACTGGATAGCAATGGCATTTAGTAGCTTTTAATACTTACATAGTATATCAATGTATTTCCATCTGCAGGGAATCCTTGTCAGGATAGTGAAAAGGAGTTGATCTAGCGTTCATATACCCCAAATGTCCAATTGGTGTAAACAGTCAATTGATACATCACTTATGTGTGAACAACCCAAATTACCATATCACCCATGATCCCTAGTGAGAAAAATGTAAAAATGTAAAACAACACCCCCATATAAACTTGGCACAGCAATGGCTTCCAATGTGGCCCCCTCTTATGCCAATTTATTTATTTTTTTGAATGTTGTTATATTTATCGTAAATACAAGGGAAATCTGTTATTGTATCATAGATATATCAATGATATTTGTAGTATTTGGCATGGGGACCACATTAGAATACAATCTTTCGTAGCCAGCCTTAAAGGGCAAGGAAAGTGTAAAATAGAATAAGGCTAGAATTGCTGTATTTTGTATACTAAACATAAACATGAACTTACTGCACCACAAGTCTAATCAAACAAATGATTTATGCTTTCAAAGTTGGCCACAGGGGGCTGTCATCTTATAACTGTGTTATACATCTTTGTCTGACACTGACACTGCACATGCTCAGTATGGTCTGCTTGAGTTCTGCATGGCTGGTAAGTAAGGTAGGGGCTCCCCCTGCTGTTCATAAGTGATTGTTTCCCTGCCAGAAGCACAAAATGAAGGGAGAATTTCACTGCATACAGTCAGGTTTCTTATAAAAATGGTACACATTTTAAAATTAAAGTATATTGGAGATAGATTTCTTTTTCATTAAAGAAAGTAAAAATGGGATTTTATTTCTTTGCCTTTCCTTGCCCTTTAAAGATCTACCTACTTCATTCAAATTTACTTTGACTTATCATAAAGACAAGGTGAATTTTTTAGATGTGAGAATTTTTTGCATGGAGGAGGGAGTGGGCACTACATTCTTCCGTAAGAGTACTGATCGGAACACTGTATTACATGCCCATAGCTATCACCCTTCCTCTATTTTGAGATCGATACCTTATACACAGTGATGGGCGAATGTGTCCCATTTCGATTCGCTGAAAAAATAAGTGAAACGGTGCCGTCCATTTTTGGATGCGGGCGTCGGTTTTTGGACGTGGCGTCGGTTTTTGGATACCAGCACAAATTCGAAAAAAATACAGATGCTGGCGTCCAAAAAACAGACGCCAGCGTCTGATCTTTTGACGCTGGCAAATTTTCGCTGGTGATAAGCGAATTTATTTACCACGGCAAAACACAGGAATTTGCCACAAATTCGTGCCTGGTGAATAAATTCGCAGGCTATTGAAATGTGGGGTAGCTTTTTGGAAAGCAGCTACATTTTTGACTTTCTGAATAATGAGGAAAGAGCATTCAAGACTTCAGTAGTTAAGCCAACTCCTAAAGTGAGGGGATCAGACAAACCTGAGAATATGGTGCTTGTCTCAGACTTTACACCGATGAGTCATCATGTGAATGCTCTGATTAAAAAACATCGGCCAATCATACAAATGGATCCATCCTTACCATGTACTAAGATGTCTCCACCTATATGTGCCTATTGTCTGGGCCAGTCACTTAAAAATCTGCTGACGGTGACGTATTTGCTGTTAGAAAATGCTGGTACCTGACTGAGAACAAATAAGATTGAAAAGTATTTTGGACCAAGTAGTTTATTGTATGATGTGCACTTGTGGACTTTACTACTTGGGGAAGTGTGTGACCTCTTTCTGCATCCCTATGAACAATCACATGTTCTGCAATATGTCTTATGTCTTGCATTGTCAATAGGGATGTCGCGGACTGTTCGCCGGCGAACTTGTT
>CM044446.1:53861434-53871841 GCA_024363595.1 Xenopus borealis
TCCTGTCCTAGGAGGAGGGGCCATCTCTCTCTTGTGGTGCTGCCGGGGGACCTGAAGAAAGTGCTTTCCCACTGGTGTGTGGATATATTTTGTGCTTTTAATCAAATAAAGTTAGGGATCCTTTGTGTTTTTGGTTCATACTTTATACCTGTCTGGATCTTTCCCCAACATACATCATACGCCAAGGGCACATCATTCCATAAAGTACATGTGTATTACATGAAAATTAGTAATTAATAGGTAGTGTGGGGCCCTTTCTGAAGGTGTGTATCCTCATTCCCTTTTAGGATGGAGCTGCAAAACCCACATACAAGACTTGGAAAGAGTCTTCCAAAGAAAATGGCTAGAAATGCAGATATCCCATTTAACTCACCTGTCTGCCAGGCTGTCCGCTATTACATGAGAAAAGAAGCAATTTCTATAAAATATTGTATTCTTATACTTGCCACTAATGCATAACCAGTTATATATTTTCATATTCATAGGACCGTAGAAAGTCCCTAATGGTATCCTATCATCCAATCATCATTCTTTCTCTTACCAGAGATGTTAACTTAACAACTATCTATCTTTCAATAAAATGTGATCACTTAATTGTCCAATGACAATCCTGTTGATTCACAACCAGTCAAAGTTATTCAATTCGGCTCTGCAACGGTTGTTAGAGTAGCCGCCTCTAATTCTGTAATATATGCAAACATATACAACTGGAGAGCCTTTTCCAATATTTTAATGTAGTTTAAAGAGCACTACATGTTTCGGACCGCAAGGGACCCTGGGGAAGTGCTCTTTAAACTACATTAAAATATTGGAAAAGGCTCTCCAGTTGTATATGGTCATATGCTTGGTATATATATTTCTCTATTAAAATATTGATATTGCTAATTGCTGGAAGCTTTTTCTCCTTTCTCTCAATAGTTGGTCTTTAGGGATAAACAGAATGGTATTGAGGCATTAAAAATATCAGCCCTTAGTAACATGTTTATCATACAAATCATTCTCAGTATAGCCTATACATTTATCCTTCTCACAACCAGATGAGCTTATTTCCATCTACACTAAATTCTACTTTGTTATCAGGGGAAGTCACATAATCAGTCATTGCCATCCACCTGAATTCATCCAATTTCAAAATGATGAAAATATCATTCACATACTGGTAACGACAGTGAATCTGATCTTTATACATTTCATTTTGCAATATCAGTCTATTCTCCAGGGAATTCATATAAATATCAGCATAGCTAGGGGCCATATTCCTATATCCATCCCTTCTGTTTGAATATCCTATTGCTTATGGAACCAAAAGTAACCCTTTTTTTTTAAAGAGAATTAAGGCATATTGCTCTAGCAATTTGGGCTTCAATATACTCAATAAAAGGCATTTTTTTTTAATTTTTTATTACAAGTTAAAAAGCTGTCAGTGTTCAAAAATATACTTGCAATATACAAGCACACAGCCATATGGGAGCTCTAAAATCAACACCCTCCCTTAGAGAAGTGTTACTGTCAGGTTCCTACTCGTGCTGCACCTAAACCCAGGTGACTTGCATCTAGTGAAATGTATATTAATGACATTTTAGTTTTTATAAAACACACAGAAAAGATATCATTCCAGTACATACTGCCACTTTGCCATCACATGTTATTGATGCACTGAGCTAATGCCAGTGTAGCAACAAAAAATCTCTTTCTCTGAAAGGGTTCATTTTTGCAAGGAATAAAGTTTAACGCAATGTATTTGATAACATTTTAAGTGTGGGGTGGTCAGAAAATAGGCTACAATAATACATTTAGGCAGTGAGGCTTAACTGGTACTCTGGGTAAAGTGAATTCTTCCCCCCTCGATTCTACAAAAATAAATAAGAGGTCTCTATAATGCAGTTGCCCTGATCACCTATCCAGAGATTTCCTTACTCTTCCATCTGGCAAAGAGAACTTCATTTCACATGGCTAGAGCATCCTGCTGCTCTGTGCAATAGTAAATAAACTCATAATTCATATTCCATATACGTTCTGAGCTCCATTGGCAAACTTCAACAAGGGCAGAACTGGTCTGCAGCTGGCATCTTATTTGCAGCTAGACTAGCTGTGCTTTAAAATGTCAGTGACCATAAACTCATAATGAATTCCAAGAAAGTAAATATAACTTTTAAAGCACTAAGGTGTCTTCTGCAAGATCTCATCAGCACCTGGTTTAGCATCTGTCTATAATCACGTATTTCACAAAAACATGAAGAGCCCTGTTTTTTTTTATTTCAAAGTGTTTGCTATTTTCTATAATGTAGACATAGGTATATATATTTACACAAGGTAAATTATGTGTGGGTGCAAATGGCAGGCATTTATATGTAAGGTGTCACCAACATTTAATAGTTTATTGTATGCTTAGCACACCTCATGCTACTGTATGTATACTCATGTCATCATAAGCCTTATGTAGGGACAGGGTGTGTACCAGTCTCAAGTGCATTAACATCAGGATAGTAACTAAAACCTATGTATGTTGATAACAAGTCTGTGTTAGTAATACAGTACAAGCAACCACAGAAGGGCAGTAGGGAACTTTGTTTCATCGTGAGACTGACCTTTATACTATTTAAAATATCTCTTATTTCTTTATCATTCTGATTAATTCATTCATTAAAAAAAGAATATTTCTCTAGCCTGATCCGGAAATGTGGATTAAACTGCTTTAAATCATACATCCCTGTATGCTGAGCCACTGAGCAATTCAGCCCTGGGGCTATTCTGTGTTTATGTTATCGTCTCCCTCATTCTTATTACAAGGAGATTTATAACCTTCCCAAAGTCAAATTGCTCACCTTCTTTATACTGAAAAAATGCACATACTAGTTTCTGCCTTTAAACAGATGAGTAATAACTCAAAAAGAAATATGTAGCTACTGATGAAATGGAATTCATAAGCTTTACTAATAAATAACAGAAGACAAGAGTAAAATATGTGCATAGTGCTTAAAAAGCTACGAATAGTACAGTATGTTCATAGGTAATCATATTTATTAATGCATTACCAGCTATAGTCAAAATGCTTTTCAGGACAAGCCATTTTTAAAATAAGAGCCAGCTCATAAAGACACTATTAACATATGGTCAGAGTTTGGAAGGGGAAAAAGTATGGTTTTCGGGTGATAATCAAAAAATTTAATCTTCTACGATTTTAGCAAGTCTTTTTAGTAAATTTATTGCTAAATACAGTAAAAATGTGAACGGAAGTTTGGTCGAAGTGGTTTTAAGAAAATAGTAAGTAGTAACCCCCATAGTATAAGATTATTTGTTATAAACCACCACTTTTTGTATTCAGATTAAAATCACTAAGGGCATCGCAAGTGCGTAGACCCCACAGATGAGAAGAATAGATCACTATTGTACCTAAAAAATACTTTTTACTTCTCTTACATACACTTTTTACAGGTGGGTACATACAAACACTGACTTTCACACCTTGCACATAGGGAATCTTCTCTTGAGACAAAGCCCTGCCATTAAGTATAAACCGTGGGGCAACATGTAGCACCAATAGTGTCTTTAATGTTAAAAACAAGTTTAGGACACACTCACATGATAAAAAGCACTTATTTTAGAAATTGCAAATTGGACTTGAAGGGATACAAGTGCGAGCCAGATAAGGATTGTAAACCTACTAAATGTTTGGAAATATTTATATTTGGACTTAACTCAGTACAGGCCGTACCCATCACACTTAAAATATTCCACGTGCACCACCCATTTGCCTGACTTTAGAGAGGATTTAGGGGGAATCAATTGCCAAATTCAAATTTTTGCTATGATTCAAGTTTTTTTAGCTAAAACCCAAATTTTAGTGACTTATTAAGCACAAAAAACATGAATAGAAGGGGTGATTCACTTTTAGTATGTTATAAAATGGCTAATTCTAAGAAACTTTTCAATTAGTTATTTTGTTTCCCCTTCTTGTTTCATCTCTTTCAAACTTTCAAATGGAGGTCACTGACCCCCATCTAAAAAACAAATGCTCTGGTAGGCTACACATTTATTGTTATTGCTACTTTTAATTACTCATCTTTCTATTCAGACCCTCTCCTATTCATATTCCAGTCACTCATTCAAATCAATTCATGGTTTGAACCCTGAATAGATATATCGAGCTGATCAATAGAAAAAAGCTGCTCACACCTGCAGGTTTTAATTAAATATATTACAAACGAATTGTAGAGTCACTAGAGGTTGTTAGCCAAGATAGTGTATGGAACAACCCTACGCCCTCTTGCAAACCAGTTCAGGTGAACAGCTAAGTTACACTATAAAGTCTTCAAACTCTTAAAACATAGCTTTTAATAGAAATTATTAAAACCAAAATTACAAAAATAAATTGGGCAGTGCCCACACAGCACTCCAAACCAAGTATCTACAGACTGCTATCAATATATAGGCTGTGCAGGGCTATTGCCTTAAAAACAAAAAAACTAAAATCCGCAGTGGTGGACGGTAAGGGAATCAAATAGCTGTCTTTTCTAAAGTAGTTACGGTGATTCGTATTGCCCATTCACCCTCCCTTCTCTTGCCCAATTCCCCCCCTGCCTGCCTACCTACGTTGAGAACGGAAGGGAGCTGCTCTCCCTCCATCCACCTATGCTGCCCAACTCGTTTCGCAGTTAAAACGGCTTCTTCAGGGGCATAGGTGATGCCCCTGTAGATATTTGGTTTGGAGTGCTGTGTGGGCACTGCCCAATTTATTTTTGTAATTTTGGTTTTAATACTTTCTATTAAAAGCTATGTTTTATGACTTTATAGTGTAACTTAGCTGTTCACCTGAACTGGTTTGTATGAGGGCGTAGGGCACCTTTATTTGGTCAAGTTTTTTTATATTCATATTTTTTTAATAAATTAGTAGAGCAAAATTACACGTTTGAATTTTTATGAAGTTTAATAAATAGGCATCTAAAAATTATTTAGACCCATGTTCCCACCCAAATAGTCCTGAGGCCACACTCTGCTTACAGTAGATCTCTCCTCTACATGATAAACTGTACAATACTTGCATATAAATCTGCAGCGGGCAACTTTCCTTTGTCTGTGCCCTTTCCGGGCAGTTTAAATATCTGAGTTGGGTTAAGAATACACATTGTTTAAATGTTTACTATTTTATTTAGAGCATCAAATAAAATGCAGAACCTATAATTGGTGCTCAGATACAGTGCAAACTGTTGTAGTTTTATATACATGAATAAGATATATAGTGAATAAAGTACCCCCTCTTGTAAAATATGAGGATATTATAAGTTACTGAGGAGTCTCATGACCATATAAAAACACGAGGCCGAAGGACGAGTGTTTTTATACAGGTCATGGAACTCCGAGGTAACTTCTAATATCCTCATATTTTGCAACTGGGGGTACTTTATTTATTATAATACACAAGTTTCAGTGAGTCATGTGACAGAAATGACATCAGAACTCACCGTTTATAACTGATGACATCAGAACTCACCATTTATAAGGATATAATTTACAAGATATTTACGGCTTTTGTGTATTATATATATACTGTATATAACTAGGGTAAGTATTGTTACTATAGTTATATATATATTTTAAAATATATAAAATATAAAAAATATATAGATAAAAAGACAATAAAAAAGAACCTCAGTTAAACATACCCGGAGAAAAGAACAAACTAGACTACATTTCATAATAACAAGACAGCAAAGAGCTCCAAGGCTTAATTTATGTGTCAATAAGACAGAAAAAGCACATACCAGCTTCTTTTTTTTTTTTTTAAACATTGTGAGGCAGATTTATCAAGGGTCTAAATGAAAATACTTCGAAATTCGACCACTGAATTTTTTCAAAGTGTATTTTTGATTGAAAAAGGACCATTCGATTCAAACAATTTCCTCCAAAAAAATTAGAATTCTCAAAAATTTCAAAAAGACTCCTTAAAGGTTATAGGAGGTCCCCCATAGACTAAAACAGCAATCGGCAGATTTAAAGTGGCAAAGGGTCGAATTCGAATTTTTTAAAGAGACAGTACTTAGATTTTCGAATGGTCAAATTTTTTTATTCTAATCGAATTTTGGCCTATTCGATAATCGAAATACCCAAAAATTACTTCGAAATTCCATTTTTTTTAATTTGAATTTCCACTTCGACCCTTGATAAATCTGCCTTTAGAGTTGGGCAGCTCTAGGGCCCAGGTTTGAATCCAGACAGGACACAATTTGAATGTTTCCCTAGGTCTGCATGGGTATCCTCCAGTTACTTTGGTTTCCTCCCATAGCAAAAACATGCAGGCAGGTTATAATAATAATAATAATACATTAATTAAATGAGTTCCAATTTGTTCCCTTTAAATAATTTGTATTTTGACAATTCACTTCTGGCTAATATTAAATTGTAGTTATCAGAATTACACATATACGGCGTATGTTCATTTATACGGGGCATTCCTGGCTTACATATTGTCACATATTCGCCATCGCATTTCTTAGGATAAAGGATTGCATAGGTTTCACACCTTGCAAAATAATGTAAAAGAATAGTATGCCCTTGTATAGAATGGTGTGCCTTATCACCTTGGAGAATCCTGTTGTATTAACTGCAATTATAAGTATACAGATATGTGTCCTTCTTAATGGCCCCCAACATTCAGTGCGGGGGAGGTTACTAATATCACATCTCAAAATCCTCTCTCCTATGGGAAATTAAAAGTGCTTAAATTGCCAACATTATATAATCAAGCCAAGTTTATTAAGGGTCCTTGCAGGATTATTATTAGCATGTATTTATAAAGCACCAACATATTCTACAGCACTGAACAATAGAAGACTATATATGTCAAACATTCATCAAGTTCTAAATATATAAATACCAAATCCAGTTTTTTCCCACTCCAAAACAGTTCAGGCTCTGTTGAACTTTTAATACTTGATGTGTCACCAAATATATCCAAATATAAGCATAATGTGAGAAAAAAACAAGGAAACGTGTAGCATTCTTTAATATACAATAACTTACTTGTGTCACACATTCACACTATATATCTATAAAAGAGGATTAAAAAATAAAATGATTTTCAAGGATTGAAAGTATGTGAATTAGAAACACATTCATCAAATAAAAGTGAAAATAGTGATCACAATAAGGGTAGAGGCACACGGGCAGATTTGGGAGATTAGTCGCACCAGCAACCAACAGGATGGCACTCGCGGCAATACGTTTTATGAAGTCGCCCAGAGTTGCCTCAGAAGGAAACTTCAGGCAACTTCGGAAAACGAGTGCCATCCCGCTGGCGATTTTTCATTCAAGCAGGCGGAAAGCAGTTCAGGGAGATTTTCGCCCCGAAGAAGAGGAGATGGGCGAATTTATTCGACAGACTCAAATATGCATTGAAATTCCGCGTTTCGCCGCCCTCTAATAAATTAATGAATTTGCAGCAAAGATTTGCAAGAAATAAATTGCCTGTGTCAAAGTTTTCTACGCTTGCGTCAAAGTGTTTGTGTTTTACAGAAAGTTTTATGTGACAGAATCGGTGCCAGTGACAATTTGGACGCTGGTAACAATTTATGGATGATTAACGGATGCCACAGGCGTCAAAATCTGTGTTTCCCAAATTTTTCGCCCATTTCTCGAATTTCACTGGAAATTCACCAAATTCACAGCAAAACGGGACAAATTCTCCCATTACTACTTAATAAATTTCAAATATTCAAGTTCAGAAACTCAAAATCAAGATTTTTGTCTCAAGCTCAAATCACTGTAAAACTCAAATTCAAATGTTGAGAAATCTGTCCCAAAAATTTTGGCTTGATTGAACAGGATAATGTAAGAGAAGGTTATACCAACTGATGATTATTCAAGACAGAACTATATTGGATCATGAAATTATTAAATGTGCCCCTTAAGTGAATGGGTTTCTAAGGGTCGAAGTGAATATTCTAATAAAATTGTAATTGAAAAAATTTGAATTTCTAAATAAGTTTAGATTAGATTAGAATAGAAAAAATTAGAAAATTTGATGCAATCGATGCAAATGAATGATTTGAATGATTTGTATTCGATCGAAAACAGACCTATTAGATCGAATTAGGTCCATTTTCAATCGAAAAAGCCCTTTAAATTTTTTTTGTAAATCTGACCCTGTGCATGCATGAGGAATGGGGTTTTTTAATAGTTTTTTTAACATTTAAAAAAGATGGCCATGAATGTAAGATGTAAGCACCCTCATTGCATCTAAAATAAGTTAGTGCTTTTTTATTGCAACCCTATGTTTTATTCAGAGCTTTTGTGTCAATATTACTGTTCATCATCTACTGGATTCTAAATAGAGTGAATATTTTATACTTGTCTTGTGGGGTTGCTATTGACGTTGTTACACTAAAATCTGTGTATCTACATATGAGGCATTCGTTGAATTCAATATAAATTCTACTAGTAAAAGTATTCAGGTTATTTATATATGCATAAATAATGTATTGTAAATGTGCATAGTAAAGGAGAACAAAAGCTAATAAATAAACCACACCAATTTACCCCATAATTCTGACCTGTTTTTCTTTCTTGTTGAGAAATAGATTTGTAGTGTGTGGGAGTTGACAGGCACCATCTGACATTGGTGAATCTTCTCCCACATTTGATTGCAGATGTAACCTGCCTTGTTGCACCAGCCTGCACAGGTATTGGATCTCCACATTTATTCCGCATATAAACACACAGCTGCTGACAATATGACTTGAGTGAAGCCAGTGTCGGACTGGGATGCCAGGGGCCCACCAGAAAACCTTAGACCATGGGCCCACCAGAAAACTTTAGTCTGTAGGCCCACTTTCCAAACTATTCCTCCTCTCCTCACTCAACATTTTCATTCTCCAAGTCTTTTATATCTACTTACAATATTCTTCCATTATTAAGCACTTTTCCCTATAAAGAAATAGGGAATGTCCTGGTATCCCAGTGGACCAGTCCGACACTGAGTGAAGCTGTTTTGGGTATTTTCAACTCTTAACTAATGGGGAAGTAATGCGAAAATGAACAGAAAATGGTTTGCCTAATTTTGACCCAAGGAGGACTCCATGGTAACAAAGACTTTTTTTTTTTTTTTAATGTACTGTGTGTAATATGATTTTGAAGGTTATATCTTGACCTTTTATGGCTCCCTGACTGGTTCTATATGGCATGGTTGTGTTGCTTATGTTTTAAAAGCCACGTTGACACTTGATTCATATCTACACTATGTAGTATTTCTGCTTCACATACTGACATTTTTTTCTTACACTCACTGATGATGTCATCAGGTGCTTGCACTTAGATATTTGGAGTTGGAGGGGCCAACTCTGTTTGTGTGTCCTGAGAAAGGTCTCACAAAGAAACAGAAATGTTGACAAATAAATTAAAAATGTTTTACTTTATTTTAAAGTCCTGTGTGCATCTATTAGGGATGCACCAAATCCAGGATTCGGTTTGGTGTTCGGCCAGGATTTGGCCATTTTCAGCAGGATTCCAAATCAGAATCCTTAAAATCATGTGACTTTTCATCACAAAACAAGGAAGTAAAAAATGTTTTACCTGGCTTTTACCCTGCCTCTGACTAATTTGATATATTTATACATATATATATATATATTTTTTTTACTTAAGCCAAAAAGTTATATCAGTAAATGTCTTAAACAGCAACTAATCCTTGACACTGTTCAGACATATTTCATTTTATCAATAAAGAATATATTTTTAAAAATACCATTTCTTCCTTTTATTCTGAATTGAAAAGAATAAGCCAATGCAGTATTGTAGAACATGCTGCATTTAAATAGAATAAAAGGTCCTGGTCACAAATTGGCTAAAATTCAGCTAAACATTGATTATTACATGAATTGTATTGTGCCAAGCAGATGTTCAATATGGTGGATGCTTATTTCTGTACAAAACTAACCAGTTATGCTCCTTTTTAGTGCTAATCAATAACCCTGTATCATACTGATGACACTTTATTATCTTGCTAATGCTTTTATTTCTAGACAACAAGTATATAAAACTATTCCAAAAACGTAAAATGCAGCAGTCTAACAAAGCTAGTGTTCCCATGCATTCAGATCAGAGATGAGCAAAGATAGGTAGCTAACTAGCTTTTATAAAACAATTGAAATGGTTATTTCTATGTTTTGTAAATGAGCTTGTGCAAATTATAACATTACTGCTGTTTTACATGATAAACATTCAAAATGAATTGTTCACAAACATTTATCACCCTTGAGATAGCCTCAACCGATAACAGAAAGCTATGAAACTTATTAGATCCCTTCTATAATATACACAATGAATGTTGCCTGGCAGCAAAGGATGACATGAGCAGATGACATGAGAGAGGAAGTCTTCCTTTCTATCTGCATCATTCTGCTGTGTCTTTCA
>CM044446.1:53904237-53916737 GCA_024363595.1 Xenopus borealis
AATGTACCCCCAGTTGCAAAATATGAGGATATTAGAAGTTACCTCTGAGTTCCATGACCTCCTCAGTAACTTATAATATCCTTATATTTAACAAGAGTTGTTTTGTTTTTTTAAAAAGTTCCATGGTTTGAAGAAATAATCCTGTCTTCTTTTATATTTGATTCCTGCTCAAAGTGGGATTTTTTTTGTAGGTGTTTTTATATGTTCAGTCGTGTTACATTTATACACACATGTACACAATTGTGGATATTCTTGTTTGATATATTAAAAAAAGGTTCCAACAATGAATTTTGCAAGTAATTTTTTTTTATCATCCTGAAAACGTCAGCCCTTGTTTGATCTCTGACTAAATTCAGAGCATATTCTATTACTCATCTCTGGCAGTTATATTTTTTTATGTTAATGCCTACCAGCCATGTTGGGAGATGCAGGTTAATGAATAACATTTTCTTTCCTTATTATTATTATTTTTCCCTGATTCTTTTACTACATTCAACTATTAGCAGATAATCTTCCTTCTCTATACAGCAGGAGTTACAGCACTTGACAAGCCACAATAACAAGCTGCAAGATGTTTCCCTGACAGGTCTGCAGTTTGTTGCCAGTGGGGGGTTTGCTGAGCTGTCTGTGCAGGGCCATGAGCAAGACAAAAAAAAGGATATAGGGAACCTGAGTTAAAGTTGAGTTAAAGCTTAATACATTGTAGAATTGGTTATAAAACGCTACACATAGTGGTTTCAGTCCCTTGACATCTGTGCAGGTTATGGGATAGAGATGATGGCAGGACAACTTCATGCCTCCCTCTGTCTACCCTTCATGAATACAGTGCTTCTACAGCTGGCCCTGTTTTTATGGAGAGACCTGGAGCAGCAGGTGCAGGGTAGAAAATGCAATAAGCATGGTTTTGTTTTTTGCTTTGATAAAAAAGTTAGATCACAACATTTAGCCACAGCTCCTGTGCTGTGACTGACAGGCAGACAAGAATGAAGGAAGCAGAACCTCCACTTGAAGAAACATCTTACAACCTTATCTAATATAAGTAATTCAAAAAAACAACTGGACTTGCTGATAAATTTTAATGAAACAACCTTCTAAAACATTTTTTATGAAGCAAAGTTTTATTCTTCCATATTCACATCATACTTTACATAACAAATGCATTTAAAGTTAATAACTCTAGGCAGAAGATACCAAACATATACTCAAAGATACAACAATTCTGAAAATATGAGTGCTAGTAAGCATCCACAATAATTTGAGGGTGCAATCAAATCTGACTGTGGCAGAAAGTAATTCCCCTTATTCTACTCAACAGATTTATGCTGTGAAATGCAAATTGTTATTCCAAATTTTGAGACTTTCATTAAATTCTCCCACTGCAACAGCCAATGTTTGTGATGTATGTATAGCACACAAGTGAATCATTGACTGACTCCCTGTGTCCAGTAACTGAGGCTATCTGCAGAAAATACAGATACCGTTAACTGTAATATCCATATATACCCAGCAGCTGTTGCTGAATAATGCCCTGTATATAGATTTACCTGGGCAAGGCAGAGGTTTTTTCTTGCCCCTTTTCAGCAGTTTCATAATGTTAGAATTTCTTTATGACTGCAATATCTGCAACAGTTTTGTTAATAGATGTATCATTAAAATATTTGTAGCATTAAGCAAGAAGCTGTAAATATCCCTTGATATCTGACTTGCATCATGAGCCTGAAGGTATGATGTGCTCTTCCATTGAGCAGGAGGAGGTATTGTAAACAAGCATTGGCTTTGAGCCAGGCATCTTATTTTTAAGCTGATTTCAATCAATTCATAAGGGTAGAAACGCTCAAGATGTAGAAGGTAAAAACATTTTAAGATAGAAAAACAATCTGTGCCTATTATATATGGTCAAACATACACTCATTCATTCACATATTTATAGAATTATAATGTTTTTTGTTAACATTAATTCATATTTAAAATTATATATGTAGAAATAGGGAATCAGACAATAAAAGTATAGAATGGCATAGAAAAGAGTGTATGAAGGTGAGCTGTCTGGCCACAAGGCTATGTGGGATTGGACACATGGAATTGGTTAACAAATCACTTGAAAAAAAAGTGACTGCATCTGAATTACATGTAGTTTCTAGAAGTGACCCCATTGTGTCATATCTCTGACACAAGTGTGGGAGACTGTGAGGCCATGTGCCATGATAGCCATTTACAAGTAGATTTCTGGAGTCCAAGCAAAGCTGACTGCTGAATGCTTCGCTAGGAAACTTGCCTTGAAATAGAGCTTGAGAATTCAGCGGAGTGCTGCATCTCAACAGGTTTGCTATGGGTCATGGAATGCTTTTTACTGTCCTGCTGTGTGACCGGCTCTGAAAATCTAATAATAAAAAAATAAAATTGTCCAGTAGACACTAGCAAGGACAAAAAAGCAATATGAGTATAGGCAAGTTATTAAAGTTTTAACATATTTCTGTGGGGTTTAAGGACATATTTTATGTGGTTGGGCAGTGACTGACGGGGAGATTTTGTGGTGACTTAGTGGGCGAAGGTTAAAGCCCAAGTCACTGCAATGAATCTCAGGGACACTTTAGAATGGCAGTTAGTTGCTGTGATTCGTTTAGCGGTGGTGACTAATCACCTTGTGTATCTTCACCCTAAATCAACAGACAAGGTAAAGACTGGAAATACAGCAGGGAAAGAAAAAGGTGTTATGATCCAGCATAGAATGGCACCAGTGCTTCTAAGGGATGTTGCAAGATTACGAGCGAATTACGTACTAATTTAACCCTTTATAATCGGGTGCAAACCTGGGGCTGCTGCTACCTATGGTAGTAGCCCAGATGCCGCTCCCCCCTTCCCACTCTGCGCTTTGAACATCATTGTTTAAAAAACAGAAATTCGGTTGGTAACATTACAGGAGGTGGCTTTCCCTCATGGGCAGCCCTGTTTATATCCAGTGTAACACATGGTACTTAATAACCCACATTAAATAAAGTAATAAACAGAAAAAAATAAGAATAGAAAAGAAGTCATTATACATTAGAGGACATTATAGACAAATATCAGGGGACCTTTTTACCCATAAAGAGGATCACCGCACCAGAGGCCACCCCTTCAGACTAGAAGAAAAGGACTTTCATTTGAAGCAGCGTAGGTGGTTCTTCACAGTCAGGACGGTGAGGTTGTGGAATGCACTGCCGGGTGATGTTGTGATGCTCATTCTGTTGATGATTTTAAGAGGGGTTTGGATGATTTTTTGGACAGATATAATATCAAAGGCTATTTTGATACTAAGCTCTACAGTTAGGGGCAGATTTACGAAATTCACGTGAATAGATCGAAGTTCAATCGAATTCGATCGAATTCCGATCGTACGATTTTATCGGATATTCGAATATGCAAATTTGGCCACTTTGATGATCGAATACCGAAAATTCGATAGATCGAATAGATCGAATGATCGGATATTCGATAATTTGACCATTCGATGATCGAAGTACTTTCACTTTAAAATTTTATTCGACTGCCTACTTCGCCAGATTGAACCTACCGAATTGCAATAGAAGCTTATGGGATGCCCCCCATAGGCTTTTTTTCTATCACCTGCTCGAATACCATTCGTATGATCAAACTCCTCGATCGTTCGAATCATATGATTTTTTTTGTGAAATCAACAGATCAGTATTCGATAGTACGATTTTATCGAGGAATCGAATATCGAGGTAAAAATATCCTAAAACTATTCGATAAACATTCGATACTCGAATGCTTATTGAATTTCGGCCGAATTCGAGGGCTTTTTTAGGTGAATAATATTAAATTTGCCCCTTAGTATAGCTATGGGCATATATGGTTTGTGTGAAAGAGTGTAGGGGTGGGTGTGTGTGTGTATGCTGGGTTTTAATTTGGAGGGGTTGAACTATGTAAGTCCATGGCAAATTGGCAACTTGTGAAGCTTTATACTGGAAGATGAAAACGCTAATTTATGAACACAGATGTATTTGTTGTTGAGCAGAAATGGATGCATATGTTGTTCACACTGCAACCATTCCTTAAAGGAACAGTTCAGGGTAAAAATAAAAACTGGGTAAATTGATAGGCTGTGCAAAATAAAAAATGTTTCTAATATAGTTAGTTAGGCAAAAATGTAATGTATAAAGGCACGAGTGACTGGATGTTTAACATAACAGAATACAACACAACTTCC
Source organism: Xenopus borealis (assembly GCA_024363595.1). Classification (NCBI taxonomy): domain Eukaryota; kingdom Metazoa; phylum Chordata; class Amphibia; order Anura; family Pipidae; genus Xenopus; species Xenopus borealis. The sequence continues at coordinate 53,908,448 of CM044446.1, forward strand.
TGCTTTTCAGCGCACTAACTCTGAGTTAGTCAGCGACTTGAAGGGGGGCCCCATGGGACATAACTGTTCAGTGAGTTTGCAATTGATCCTCAGCATTCAGCTCAGATTCAAAAGCAACAGTTATGACCAATGTGGCCCTCCCTCAAGTCTCTGAGTGTAAACCAAGAGAGCTGAAAAGCAAGAAGTAGTGTTCTGTTGGGTTAGACTTACAGTCACTCCAGCCTTTATACATTACATTTTTGTCTAACTAACTATATTGAAAACATTTTTTATTTTGCATAGCCTATCTATTTACCCAGTTTTTACATTTATACCGAAAAATTCTTAATGCTCAGGAATAGTGACAAACCAGATATAACATTTCATATGATAATGCTTTCAGGTGTATTGTGTAACGGATCTGTACAGATATCAATGTGCCATGGATAGCCAACATTTCTGCAATTGGTCAGGTTTGAGCATTTTGACTGTATCCCTTCGTTAGTAGGACAGTATCTGTAAGTGTGCAGCCATTCTTACAATTACAGTAGCATCATCTTTCCCTCCTTTTGCAACAGTTTTCTAGATTTTTGACCTAGAAGACTGCAAATATTTATTAGAAAATGACATACAAAACTATTGGAATTCAACTATTTATGAGGAATGTAAATTGAAAAGCTCTAATTTAATTCTGTCCATATGATATATCTATAATACATATATTTTTTGGAAGCATCTTAATTTTGTGCACAGTAAACATCCCCCCCTGCAGCTGAACATGCTATGACTTGTCTCAGTGTGACGTTGAGATGACATTGAGTATGAATTCCCAGGGACCCTTTCTGGAATAAAACAAGCTGATTTGACCTTTAAGTTACCGAGTCATCACACATGCATATAATAGCGTCCTGACTGTGGCTGAAATTTCTTAACTGAAGTAAATGTTACGGTAAATGCCAGTTTTGCATTTCATACATTGGTGCAGACAGATTTCCCCACTGTGGAAGTTCATCAAAAGGTTTTTCAGTTAAAGAAAGTGTAAAGATGCCAATTGCCGCAGCCTGGGTAAGGAACAGTTTCCCCTGAGTCTAAACTCTGCAAGCCGTAAGTGATCAGTTGTCAGTGCAATTTGTTTGTCTGTTTTCTTTTTTTATTCTAATATTTGTTTTAGTCAGTGTAACCCTTTCAACACCCCTTTATCAGTGTTACACTCCACATAAGGTGCTTACGTGATGGCATGGGACAAACCTGAGCCACTCTGCAGTGGTATTGAGAGAGACTGGATACCTGGTACTTACTAGCGCCGTTCCACTGCTATGCGACTGAGCGCTGATCAGTAATTCAGAAGTCCGGCACTTTTAACATCAAAGTCTCAGCTTTATTCATATAGGGGTTACAGGGAGGGATGTGCAATTCTAACGTGTTTCATGCCCCACTGGGGACTCTGATGAAGTGCCCAGTGGGACATGTAACGTTTTAGAATTGCACATCCCTCCATGTAACCCCTATATGAATAAAGCCGAGACTTTGATATTAAAAGTGCCGGACCCCTGAATTACTGGTCAGCGCTCAGTTGCATAGCAGTGGATTTGTGAATTGGCCGGCAGGGAGGAACCGGTGTATCGTGTGAGCTGCGGTTAGAGGGGAGGATCAGCGAGATCCGATGAGCTCCGCCATTACCGCATCGCAAACAGAAGTTGGTCTGGAACTCACTAGTGCAGTGCCTCCACCACTTGGAATACAGTAATAACAAACACAGAGTATTGATTAAAATTAATAACGGTTTATATAAAATAACTTGGCAACCTGTACATGCAGCACTCCTAACCTGTGGCAATAGGGCCTCACTAACTAACTTATGCCAGGCTTTCTTCTTTTGCCAGTCTCCGTGACTTCCTTTTCCTGCCAGCCACTCACTAGCAGTTGTGTCACTTCCTGTTGCACTGAAATCACTGAATAACTGGTTGCTAGGTAACACAGGCTCTGTGCTTCTGCTCTTACAGGGATATGTGCAATGCTTTTGCTTGGATTCCCTACATCTGCTTACTCATTAGGGTGCACAGCATGTGGAAAGTGCACCATTTACTAATCCTGTCAGGATTATTTCAGCCAGTGCCACTGAGTAAATATTTTTCTCTGCTGAGCACCTAAGCACCTGCTACACACAGTACAAAGATCCATCTTTCCTAGGGGCAAAATTATGTGGGAGTGTATCGTACACTGCACACTTTTATTCTGGTACAGCAGAACCCTGATATTACGTTCCCTGGGAATGGAGTCAAAAGCATAATAAATCCTGGGAAACCATAAAGTCCAGGAAAAAGATATGCTGCTTGCCTGTATGAGACTGCAAAATGCTCCACAAATGGAACACATCTTGATGCATTCCAAGGCATGAACTGTATTAACTCATGCCTTCCTTTGCAGGCAGTGCCATAACTATAAATGAAGCAGACCCCACGGAAATGATTATATGTGAAGCCCTTATTGTGCAGTGCAAAGTGAAAGAATAACAGTAAATGCACCACTCCCTGGTATTTGCTAATGGCCACAATTTTAGCATCCAAGTATATTAATAAGACACCCCAATACCTATAAAAGTGAACAGCATGTAAAATTCTAAATTACATGGGTTTAGTTGTTTTATGCCCAGGATGCAAGAATTTGAAAATGTACTATATAATCACACATCATTTGGATTACTCACAAAATAGATGGTATGGCATTTTCCTGCATGAGGGTCTGGGATACAGCGAGCAAAACAGTATTATTAATCATCCACCTGCTAGTATATGAAATTTATTTTCCTTCATTTAATTTTACCAATTCATGTGATTTTACTGCAATTCTGTCAACCATCTGAAGTACAGCGTGCAAAAATCTATAAATTTCCAACCAGTTCAAAGAAAACAAATGTACAAAATTGAAATAAAAAATCTATTTCAATTTGTAAGCAATTTTCCTGCACATTATCTGCTTAACTTGAAATGTGATTTTTATTTAATTATTAGTGACGAGGCAGTCTAGATTAGAAGAAAACATTATAACTAAAGTGTAAATCTCCGTTCATTATTGCAATGGAGACATTACGGGCTTTTATATTATTTAGTGTTCTTGAGAGTTCAGCGTCTGTTTCCCAATATTCCTTTGCTTACAAGATTTTAGTCATGTTAGGCATACAGTATTCATGACATTCTGACACAAGACTTGTGGGTATATATTCCTTATCTGTCTCATATGAATTAAGTACTACAGAATGAGTGCATTAATCTATATTGGCATTAATACAACAAATACATATGAGTCAACCAGTGCCATTATAGATGTGTTGTTGTAACTTCTTATAAATGAACAGCAGGATATACAGTAAGCACAAGAAGCTGGGACAATAACAGCACTTTAATAGGAGGAATACCAAAGATAGGAAAGCTAAGGCTTTTTAGAAGCAAAAATGCAAGTAAGTTCCTCTTCTTATATCTTGTTTAACTCTCTACCAGATAAGGCTTTTAAAAGTCTTGTATTATTAATTGTTACCATTGTGTACAGTAATTAGACATAAACATTTAATAAAAACAAATCTTTTAAAATAAGGACCATGGACAGATTCAGAGCTCAGCAGCCATAATTCTGTGCAAGGCTGATTTGTTTTAATTCAAGGTGGGAATGGAAAGATTATGCACATTTCAGCTGGATCTGATTTACCATTCAAATTTAGTCTCATGCCTTTGTGAATTTGATGAGTCTGAAAAGCTTCAAGACTACAGTACATCTTTTAAAGGAAGTAAGCAGGAGAAAAGAAGACCAGATAGCTACAGTAATTTCTTGAATTCTTACTGACAGTACAGAGGGATTAAGACAATAGTGATACTTCACCAAACAATACTAACTAAAGCACCATTACAAAGTGTTGTTGGATTTTATTTCACAGCATCTGCTACTAATGTAATCAGTGGCAAACTTGGAAATGAAATTATTTTATAAAGCATAGCAGCAGAAACAGTGGCGTAAATAGATATTACTGGGCACCACCCCAAAATATCTAGAAGTTGACCTGTTTTACCAATATTTATTGAAATTGTACATGGCGTAGGGTAGAACTACATGGGAGATTTCAGCGCAACATGACTGCTACTACATCCGACATTCCTACACTTTACCTTATCTTTGGCACATCTGAATTGACGCCAGCAATTTGTTTCGCATCAGATTACGCCAAAATCGCCCATGTTGTTCTACCCTGGGATCCCCTGCAGTTGTCTGCTTCCTTTACAGTTACACCCCTGGTTAGAAAATACAGTAATAAAGGTGTTGCATGAACTTCAGGAAAAATGTAGATCCAAAAGAGGCAATGAATTTTTTATTATTTTCCTTTTTTCAATTGCTTACTGTCACGAGCGCCCGGCGCTCCTTACCGGTTCGGCGGCGCGGATCCAATATGGCGGCGCCCAGGAACACACATGGGCGAAGAGACAATGGTGCTTTGGTATGCTAATGAAAAGGTTAAATGCATTAAATGAGTTAAGATAACTTTAGATAACACAGTTTCTTCAACGACGCATTTAACTAACAAATCCAAGTGGCTGCATCTGTATATGATAACATTTTGCTGCGGTTCATTAACCCAGAGCAACTAATAGAATGTTTGCTTAAAACAAACTGATTGCTGATTGGTTGCTATAAGTAACTATGGCTTGATAATGTAAAAATATAATTACAAAAGCCAAAATACATACACTTTTTTCACTAATGTTTAAATTATTACAGAATCCTTTCATGGGATACCAATAAAATTAATTCATGTGATCTTTGGGGCAGATTTACTAAATTCACATGAAGGATTTGAAGTTTCATTGAATTTTCAAAACAATTTGAATTCGAATTTCAAATGTTTTTGAAGACCACTTCGACCAGTGAATTTTGAAAGTTCGATCAAATCGAATGATTCAACTAATTCTAATAAAAATCTATTCGAATATTTGACTATTCGATAGTCAAAATTACTTCCCCTTTAAAGTTCGTCATATCAAAGCTACCAAACTGGCTTTCATTATTTTTGATCAAATAAAAAAATTTGATCGAATGATTAAAATCGATTGAATATTTTCTATTTGATATTCGAATTCGAATGATTTTACTTCCCCAACTATTCCCATGGTCAAATTCAAGGGTTTTTTAACCCTCAAATTCGACCCTTAGTAAATCTGCCCCTTAGTGTTGCATGTGAATTAAGGGTAAAATTCCATGAGCGATTTAGGTGCGATACCTTCCCTTCCGACACTTTGAGATGAATCTAATGAAGGTAATTGGTGATCACCCAGCCGTTGATGGAAGATTTGGTGAATGCTAAGTGGATAAGTATATATATATATATATAGAAGGGCCACCAGTTCTCAATACTGTTGCCATTTCTATAAGGGCCTATAATATAATAAGTCTTGCCTTTCTTCATTGTGTCACTGCTGTTAATGGGGGCTGTGGCAGAACTAACTTAAAACAGTGTCAATTGGAGCATATCATGTTGTACAGAAGGAAAACATTGAGCTTACTTTGTAACATAATAAACATGATAAATACGTTGAACACACCACTATTTCTTTCTACACTATACATACTGTAGAGAGAGAGATATGTGTTTTCTGAAATCAGATAACTGCACTTTTGTGTTGGATTTTACTGATGTCTTCCCTATAACTTGCCTCAGGAAAGCACTATATAGAATTGCTAGTACTTTGATTGGTTCCCTCCCTACCTAGAGGCAGAGCGATTAGAACACTTTCAGTGTGATTGCTGCATCTAAAAAGATACTTCACAATCCAGCAGGTCTGTGCAGAACATTGTAAGAGTGTTGCAGGGATAATGCATCAATCAGGCTCCAACGATTCTCTATCCTTTGGAGATTTAGGCGTAAGAATGCAAGTACATAGAGAAGCTGTTTTAAACATAACATATTAACAAAATTACTGGGGAAGGAAAAGGCTTATCCACCTGTGTGCATCATGTAGTACTTTTAAACAAGAATGGCTAGAAATGTCATCTTTTATGTACTGATCTGGTATGAGCCTAAATGTATAGTATCTGGAATTGTGGATATGGGGTCACCACCTTGGATTTCATTAGGGGTGTCAATGACACTGCACATGATCAGTGTGCTCTAGACAGCTGCTGAGAAGCTACGCTTAGGGGTTGTCATAAGTCATCAAGGAAAAAAATAAGGTTTGCCTGTCATTAAAGTTAATTCTACAGGGTTGCTAATTGCATTGGTTCCTGAACTGCCACGTACTAATAATCTAAATTAATTACTACTCAGACTTGTGCTGTGATGTTTATATTCCATATATACACAGTATATAGCGAGTCAGTTCCTAAGCTCAGAAACTTGACTGATCTGTTATGAATGAGCAAAGAATAAGATTGGGAGTTAATGAAGCATCTGTAGAAGCCCAGAGTGCTTTCCCAAAATATGTACAACATTTTTTACCTTCCTTTTTTGTTAAGCTTTACTTCTCCTTTAAAGTGATTCTGTCCTGATTTTCATGTTATAGTTTTTATTTCTAAATTACACTGCAAATAATTCACTCTACCATGTAAAATTTAAATCATAACCCAACAAGTGTATTTTTTGTTGTTGTAATACTGGTGTGTAAACAACCATTTCATGTCATTATTTTAGAAATAGCCAGCACTTGATGGAACTGCTTTCAGACAGGCTGTTGTTTTCCTACTCAATTTAACTGAAGGAGTCACAGTGAGACACAGATTTTTACTATTGAGTGCTGTTCTAATGTCTACCAGGGAGCTGTTATCCGGTTACCTACCCATTATTTTGCTGATGGGCTGCTGGGGGGGGGGAGAATGGAGATGGGTAATATCATTCCAGCTTGCAGTGCAGCAGTAAAGAGTAACTGAGGTTTACAAGTCACATGACTGGAGGCACCTGGAAAACTAACAATATGTCTAGCCCCAGGTCAGAGTTCAAAATTAAATATATAAATAATTTCACTTGATCTTTGGATTTCAGTGCAGATATATATATATAAATCTGCTGAAGCAGCACTATTAACTGATGCATTTTGAAAAGAAAAATGTTTTCCTATGACAGTATCCCTTTAACAAGTTTTTTTATACTGCAGGTATTGGCACTCTACCATTCTACCATTTCAGTTGCAGCAAAATGAACCACCTGTAATGTAAACTGGTGGACCTACTAACAATCAGACATTCTCACTTAAGAAAATCAGCTAGTGTTGTAGAACAAAATAAAACACTTACAGTTACAGATAAGACACACTTGAGAAATGTTTTGGTATCTCAGTTACTGTTTTTTGAATACTATAACCATAATATGATTTTATAACAATAAAATAATACTCAGACCTGGCAGATCATTTTTCTCTCCCATTACATTTCTTAAATGGCAAATGGTGAGCAATGACTCGCTGTCCCAAATAAATACCTTTTGAGAGAAACTCATTGGCAAAAATTTTTGGGGCATGACCATTATAGTGCAGTGTAACTGGTGCTGCATTTTACATTCTTTTTCACCATATTTTGCTCAATACACAACACACAATGTATACTGTGAACACATCACATTTGTCACCCAAGGTGCAAAGAGCAAGAAAAGTATTGGCCTCGGTAAATTTTTTTCTCTACTTAGAAGTCAAATGCATATGGTGCTTCCTGTGGCAGCCTCCCTCTCTGTTTGAATTATAAACAAGAATGTGTGCAGTCTCATACTGAAAAAACATTTATTTGTGCAAATTCAGAAAAATGAATTCACAAACACATCTTTTTAAACAAAAACCACAGTGCAGTGCTACCCCTCTGTCTGCCTACCTGTGTTAGCCACTCCCTCCTGACGCGTTTCACGCTATTGGGCGCTTCATCAGAGCCCTCTCTGTTTACCATGAATAACAATTTGGACATGGCTGATAATACAACATACATTTCCAATCATCACAAGTTTATTCCAAGAAAGATGTAATACTTAGATCTTCATCCTTACATTGTGAATACAGCTAGCTCACAAACTCCTTCCTCTGCTAAAGCATCTGTAGGTATCCTCGAATTCTTTGCTATTCTTTTACATAGTTCCATTTCCCTTTATTTTCTTGGTTTATAACCCATGCCAAAAATAATCTGTTACCGTGAAAGAATCATCAGGATATTCACATATCATTTCTAATAGTAAAGAGTATATTTGTCCATTGATTAAAACTTTCTGGAGTATTATATGGTTTAGATAGTTTATGATGTTCTCTAAAGTAATCATGTTAAAAACGGAGAGGAACTTGGATGCTCTGATAGTTTG
>CM044446.1:53921856-53978220 GCA_024363595.1 Xenopus borealis
AAAAAAAAAGGAAAGCTCTGCTAAAGACACTGCATCAAGGTGGATGGAATTCCATGCCATCTGTATATAACCAGAAAAAGGCACTGCTTTTGTTCAACACACTGAAGTCCAACGAAGGGAAAGCAAATGCTGAATCGTACAATATGTGTCTTAATAAATAATGCGGTTATGGGTCATTATAACTGATAAATCAATAATGATAATTGACAAATCTGCCCTTACCAATAAAACGTTAAGTGCAACAAACGTAATAATCAGAATGGCTCTTTTTCTCACATCATCTTAAATAGGATAGGCAAAAAGCCGAATTACAATGCTTATAAGAAGCAGACTAATGAAATGTTAAACCTTTAGGCACTTTCATTTCTAATTTCCACATCCTAAATGCCTCTCATTGGAGTTATAATTTTGGAAAAGCAATTTCCTTTTTATCTGGCACTGCCGCTAGCAATTTCATTCTATTTGAGAAACACTACAGCTTATTTACTAAATGTAAAGTGTAAATTGTAAAGTGCAACAAATCAGCACAATTCTCCATTTGATTTAACTACATTGCTATATTCTTTCCATTCGCTTAAAACGTTGTACCAGAAACGAGAAGCATAGATTTGTACTGGTTATGCAAACTACAATCCAGATGCCCTGGAATATGATTTTGAGCTGGGGGTGGCTGCAGGCTTAACTGCTGCTTGAAACCTTTACCACATCCCCAGCTTGCTGCCTGCACTCATTAGTGGAAATGGGCATGGTATTTCTTAAGAGGCTGCCTTGACCCCACTGTTCGCAAGCTAAAAGCAAACTCAGGCAGCTTACATAAGAGGGGTTAGGGGTGTTACAAAGTCATAAAATTTAGGAGCAGATTTACTAAGGGTCGAATTTAAAAAATTTTGAATTTCGAAGTAATTTTGTGCTACTTCGACTATCAAATAGCCCAAAATTTGATTCAATTGAAAAAAAATGTACTGGCCCTTTAAAATCCTTCAAATTCAACACTTCACCACCTTAAAGCTGGCGAATTGCCATTTTAGCCTATGGGGGACTTCCTTGAGCCAGTCCTGAAAGTCCTGAGAATTGGAATTGGAATTTGGCTGAAATTGTTCGAATCGTTCAGATCGAACAATGCATTCGAGCAATTCGAACAATTTCAATTTGAACGAAAAAGGACCTATTTCATCAATTTTAGATCGAAAATGACCCCCCCATAAAAATTCGATGGTTGCATTTCAAAGTTTTTTCAATTCGAAATTTGACCATTACTAAATCTGCCCCTTACATATGCTTTAATTGGAAAATGGAAAAAACAGCCCCTAAATGCACAACACATAGAGCCCATTATTTAACACACTATAAAAAGTAAGAACTATACGCTGACTATCAAGGTACTTTGGTTTCCCAATCAATAATGAACCAATTTGTATAAGCCCTCTATTTACTGCATGTAAAAGGCAGGTATTATGTACAGAGTTCCCTTGTCCCAAAACCTGCTGTGCCTTGAGCCTCTTGCACCAAAGTGGGTTTAATTGTAATTAGTGCAAAACACTAGTACAGAGTAGTGCAAGTGGGTGCAATATTTTGTGTATGTGTTTTATTTTTATGCTGAATACTGCTATGTTTAAAGGAATTGTTCGGTATAAAAGTAAAAACTGGGTAAATAGTCTGTGCAAAATAAAAAGTTTTCAATATAGTTAGGCAAAAATGTAATGTATAAAGGCTGGAGCGACTGGATGTCTAACTTAATAGAAAAGAACACTACTTCCTGCTTTTCAGCTCTCTTGGTTTACACTGCCTGGTTACCCTGGTTACCAGTAACCAATCAGTGACTTGTGGGAGGGTCCCATTGGTCATAACTGTTGCTTTTGAATCTGAGCTGCATGCTGAGGAACAATGGCAAACTCACTGAACAGTTATGTCCCATGTGCCCCCCCCCCTTCAATTCGCTGACCAACTCAGATTTAGGGAGCTGAGAAGCAGTTGTGTTGTGTTCTGTTATTTTAGACATCCAGTCAATCCAGCCTTTATACATTAAATTTTTGGCTAACTATATTAGAAACATTTTTTATATTACAAAGCCTATCTATTTATCCAGTTTTTATTTTTACCCTGAACTGTTCCTTTAGACAATGAGGGGAGAAGGAAAGGGTAGTTAGTCCTCTTCTTCCTAGGGGGTGTCAAGGATATTGTAGTTCCCTCCCTCCTTAAAATGAGGCTTTCCTGGAAAACCACAAAATGTCCTTAATACAGTTCATAAGGTGCAAGGCTTCCAGAATTGCCCCTTCTGTATGGGTGCCCTGGAACAATTCATTCAACACTGCATGGTGAGTATGGAAATTCCTAGGCACACATTCTCTGAGTTCATGTTCCAGGGCCTGTGTAAATCCACAATCCCAGAAGATATGCATTGATGTTTCCTCACAGATGATGCACAGAGGGCAGTGCTGGTACTTATACAGGTTACAGGGATGCATGAAATTCCTGAGGGGGAGGCCCCCTTGGATGGACATCCATGCAATGTACTTGTGCTTGTTAGTCTGTCTGTCCGAAGAGACGTTCTCCCAGACAGTCTTTGCTGTGACCTCAGCGAGCCCTGGAATAGACACCACAACATCCTTAGCTCTGATCAATTTGTGGGTTGTTTAAGGCTCCCACAATTTGGGCTTTACTGCCTACAGTTGGTGTTGCCTCACAACATCCAGGTAGAACCAAGGGGTTTTCCAGTAAGGGTAGAAGCCATCCCATTTTTCCCAACCTAGCACATGCCAGAGTGGTAAAAGAAAAAAGTGGGAAATGGAGCTGCCAGCAGAATCCTTCTCTGTCAGATACAGCTGGATACACTAAGAAACTCCTCAGCAGGCTGGGGATGTGTGGAAAACCATTTCCAGTTTTGCAAGACTCTTTGTACATTACTGACCACTATCCTCTGTCTGAAGTTCCAGATAAAGTGAAAACTGGAAGAATCTCATTCTGCAGCCCCAGTGTTTTTCCTTCGATGGTGAGATCTCTGAGGCACCAGAGACCAATCTTTGGTCAGATTTTGTCCAGTCATTTATCCTAGCACTTCAGGGCACTAACAAAGCAAACTCCAAGGATTTTGAGGAAGGGGACGATGTCCAAAGTCAGGTTCCATTCTTGAAGAGCAGGGTCCCTAACTTCCTGCAGATGACTTTGCTACTGAAGTCCTTGCAGGTCTGGACGAGAGGCTTGTCACGTCATCAATGTACAGAGAGCACGTGACACACATACTCCATCCCAACGCTGCTACACAACAAATTTTAAATTTGAGGTAATTGATTTTATATTAATCAATAAATTGACAGGTTGAGAAGGTGAGAAACCAACTTAGTTAGGGTGAGATGGGCCAAAAGAAGCCAATAAGCAGTTCATGTGCAAGGCAAGCAGTGTAGAGCCTTCTGAAAATCGAAGGTATTTACTTGCCTCCTGCTACACACACCCACCACTGCCTCAATAACAAAAATTAGATTTTAGCTTTCACTTAAGGCATTATAGGTGTAATTGTGTAATACAACATAATGGTACCAATCAGCAACAGTGTGCTATCCATGGCAGAAATATATTAATTAAAGACAATTTGTCATAATTAGTCTGGAAAACTGCCAAACGCGCAGCAAGGGAAACGTAATAAAGGCATATTCATCATTATTTATGTAAATAGTTTATGTCTAATTCCACGTCTCAGTAGGGGGGCCCAGAGAGGGGCCCTGGACTGCAGTCCTGGTGGCCCTCAGGCCCCCCAGTCCAACCCTGTACATAATAAACCCTATTCTGTTGCACCAGTTTCATTAGAACTACTCTAGCCTGGCATCATTGCTTTTACTTTACACAAAGTAATTCACATAATGGCTGAGTAGGTGTTATTTGTGTATTCCATGCATTTGGCACTCACATCATAATATTCACTTGGTGGGTTGTAGCCACCTGTGCCAGATGCACAAATAAAAAGTTCTTAATCCATATGCAGCAATCTATTTTACAATCAAATCTAATTTGTACCTGTTGTGTTTGGTAGCCTGTTGTGTTTGTACAAACACCACATATTCCCCATTTAGTAGGAAAGCATTTGGGCAAATGTACAACAATGCATCTTAAAGCATTAATATACATTATTCACATCACATACAAAGAGTGGTGGTAAATGGAACATTTTCTAATTGGACCAGTGTTGTTAGTGGGGTACCGCAGGGCTCTATACTGGGTCCCCTGCTTTTCAACTTGTTTATTAATGACCTGGATGTGGGCATTGAAAGTACGGTTTCTATTTTTGCAGATGATACTAAATTGTGCAGAACTATAGGTTCCTTGCAGGATGCTGCCACTTTGCAGAGTGATTTGTCTAAGTTGGGAAACTGGGCAGCAATCTGGAAAATGAGGTTCAATGTTGATAAATGCAAGGTTATGCACTTTGGAAAAAATAATATAAATGCAAGTTATACACTAAATGGCAGTGTGTTGGGAGTTTCCTTAAGTGAGAAGGATCTTGGGGTTTTTATAGATAACAAGTTGTCTAATTCTGGGCAGTGTCATTCTGTAGCTACTAAAGCAAATAAAGTTCTGTCTTGCATAAAAAAGGGCATAAACTCAAGGGATGAAAACATAATTATACCTCTTTATAGATCCCTAGTAAGGCCTCATCTGGAGTATGCAGTGCAGTTTTGGACTCCAGTCCTTAGGAGGGATGTAAATGAGCTGGAGAGAGTGCGGAGACGTGCAACTAAACTGGTTAGAGGGATGGAAGACTTAAATTATGAGGGGAGACTGTCCAGGTTGGGGTTGTTTTCTCTGGAAAAAAGGCGCTTGCGAGGGGACATGATTACACTTTACAAATATATTCGAGGACATTATAGACAAATATCAGGGGACCTTTTTACCTTGATACTAAACTCTACAGTTAGTATAGCTATTGGCATATATGGTTTGTGTTTGAAAGAGTGGAGATGTGTGTGTGTGTATGTATGCTGGATTTTTAATTTGGAGGGGTTGAACTTGATGGACTCTTGTCTTTTTTCAACCCAATTTAAATTTAAATATGTAACTATAGTCCTTGGTCCATGCAGGTAGTTTTCTGATTCTCTCAGCATGCCTTATAGGTTCACTTATCTTCAAGCCTAATGGAACATCTGTAAAGTCATGTCTAGCAGGAGCAAGACAACTTGCATTCCATATGCGTCCATCAGACAGTTCATATGTGTATGGTCCTCGCTGGCGTCTGTAGTAAATTTAGATTGTCCTTCTTTCAGTATTCCTGGTTTCTTAATTCTGACAAAAGATCCAGGCTGAAAGTGCACTTCTATTGCATCACGTTTTCTGTCAGTATAAGCCTTGCATTTGGCTTGGTTAAATTTGACAGTTTCTGCAGGAGGTGATTGAGTTGTTGCATAGCACATTGCTCTGTAGTTATGCCGTTCCTGTGAGACAGCCTTGCTTATAGAGTAGGGCAATCGCCTCAATTTCTGGCGTACTGGTTTCACATCTGGTTTCAACTTAACTTTGTGCACAAAGTTCTTTGCACAGCCAAGTGAAGTGTTGCTTTGTGGTGAAATTTTAGACACAGGCTGTGTGGCAGGCACTGGTGTTGTAGTAATGAGATCATCAATTAATTGTAGGTTTAATGCAGCAAAGAGATCCCTTCCAAGTATAGCAGTACCTTTATTCACAATGTAAAAGCCACACAGTATTTGATTCAAATTGTACAGTCACTGGCAAGCAACCAATCACAGGGACTGGATCCTTTAAGTAACTGACCAGTCTCAGGGCAGGTGCACCAAGTGCAAAGTATTTCAAGAAAATATCCTTTGGTAGTATAGAAACAGCTGAACCTGTATCAAGCATCAGGTTAATGGAGTGTACATTGTCAGCAGTATTGACATTGACAGTGCATATAAACTTGTCTGGGATAGATGTACCCACTTTATCCACACTGAATACTGTAACATTTGTAGTAGTGAGTTCATGAACATCTTTAGTAGAACTACAGCAAAGTGACCTGACTTTAAACATTTGTGGCACTGTATAGCTTTTGCAGGACATTTAGCATAGTTTGCAAGGTGTTGTGTTGAACCATAGCGAAAGCAGTGTTTTTTATTAGTGATGGGCGAAACTCCCGCGTTTCGCTTCTCCGAAAAATTAGCGAAACGAGTCGCACGTCGTTTTTGATGCGCGTCGCGTCAAATGCGGCGTGACGCGTCGTTTTCGACGCGCGTCGCGTCGTTTTCGTCGCGTCGCGTCAAAAACGACGCGCAACTCGTTTTTGGCGGCGAATTTTTCGGCGCAAATTTTTCCTGCCGTTTATTCGCCAGCGGCGAATCACGGGAATTCGCCGCGAATTTGCCCCTGGCGAATAAATTCGCCCATCACTATTTTTTATTTGTATTTGCTGCACGGTTTTGCAGTGAATCCCATTCCTTAGCACTGTATTTTTCCTGTGACTGCGCATTATTAGGCCACAGTTTTGAATTCACAATCTGTACATTCCCAGCAGTTCCCTGACTGAGAGTTTTTGCCTCTGCCACAGCTGTATCAATTTGGCTAGCAACTGCAATAGCTTTTGCAAGGGTTAAATCTTGCTCTAGGAGCAGTCTCTCTAATGCAGGGTGAATTTGTTTTTTCCACTATTTGGTCTCTTAGCATTTCATCTGTTAGATTCCCAAACTCACAGGTAACAACCAGCTCTCTCAAAGCTGCTATAAAATGTTCTGTGTATTCACCATTATGCTGTCCATGTTGGTGGAATTTATATCTTTCAGCAACCACATTTACTCTTGGCACAAAAAAGTTCTTTATAGCAGTAAGAGCAGTATCATAAGTTTCATCAGGTGATGGTAATGTATAGAATATATGCTGTCCCTCTGCCCCCAGGCAGTGAATAAGAAAAGCACGCTTTCTAGTAGCCGAAATCTCCCCTTGGTCAGCAACAATAATGTAATTATCAAACTTACGGATCCAAGCAGTAAAAGGTATGGTAGGCGCACCAGGGTTTGGTAGAAAAGGTGCAGGCTGCTGCAGAGGTATAAAAGACATCCTTGTCGCCATTTGTTGTGTTTGGTAGCCGAGAATGAGGAGAGTATAACAGTGCTTTATTAGCAGGTTCATGCAGCCATTACATAACAGCAGTAACTCTTACTTTCACTTTCAAGCTGTACAGAAAGTCCTGTGTATGCACAGTGCCACCTGCAGGCCATTTGTATAAACACCATAGAACCTTACAAATTACAGTCAAATACATAGCCAAAAAAGTACAGAAGGGACATATTTTACCCATTATTTAATTTGGAAAGGTTCAGTAAGTTACTATTTGTTCACTTTATAAGGAAGTATGCCAGAAAGAGAAGCAACCCATTTTTGCTCAAGTTCCTGTTTTTGAAATAGGTTAATGCTGAATCTTGGTTGCCAATAAGCTAATGATCAAAAATAAAAATGTAAAATCAGTTAAAGATCACACTGCATGTAACATAATATAAGCTACAAACCACTGAATATCAGCTGTTTAAGAAGTAAAATGAATACAGTTCCTACATACCCCAATAGATTTTTAAAAGAATGCAGCCTTGGAAATGACAATGGCATACATCATGTAGACTTACCATGATAGTGACAATTCAAGTACATTACCTCTCGCAAGTAGATTTCCAGGAATTTTCTTTTAATGGTGCAGCTAGTGGACAATGGCCATAATGATATTAAGCAGCAAGCGTGTTTATAGCTATCATGGCAACCTGCCAAATCCTCCTCAAGCAGTGAGGTGCAGAATTGTCATAACATACTCTTGGGCATTAACTGGATTCAAAATCACATGCTGTCCAAAGCAAATTGAAAAGAGGAACTTTTAGAAGTACTTTGTTTTGAAAACAGCATATATAATATAAGCAATTGGCAGTGATGAATTGGCTGTTTTTGGAAATTATTTTAAAAAGTTAAGTAAGAAGAGGAACTCATTATTTGTGTGGATCTTTGTCTTGGGCTGGTACAGTACATTGATGATTATATATATATATATATATATATATATATATATATATATATATATATATATATAATTTGCTTGGGTCTAACATTATCTATCCTACCAGTAGGAACACTTTCATGACCCATCAGTTTGTAGGGGACAGCCAAATTTTACCCTCCACTGATTTAAGACACGTGCCCTCAAGCAAATACTTTGTGTTCAGTTACATAATGTGTGTGGGTGGGACATTGGTCTAAAACCAACTGAATGGAGAGCTAGCAGGACTGGTAGCATTACTAAGATGTCTTAGGCCCTGCAGCAAAATATTTTGCAGGCCCAACAGACCCTGTGGAAGAAAACCTATTTAGTTATTTTTCTCTTGCTAGTTGGATTGCAAACTCTTTTTGTGTAGATTTTTAGTTCAGACAACTGCTGCACTGACTTTCAGCCTAACCAAGCTCAGCACAAGACACTACTAGTGCATTTTGTGCCATAAAGTAATAGCCCAGTGGTTGTTAGGATCAGAACGTCCTTCTGCTTTCTGTATTTGCACTTTGACATACAAAAATGGCTTTCTCTGTGTAGTTACTTCTCGAAAAAAACGTTCTGGCTTTTTTAAAGTGTATTGTTATATGACTTGTTTTTTTGCATTTATCAATGTGGCTATCCTTTTAGATGGATATAAAAGCTCTGCCTTTAGGCTGTAAACAGACAGAATGCATGTGACGTTGCTTATGATACTCTATTTTTCATCCTTTGACATTATTTTACTAAAGTGTTTTGTATTAAAAAAAAAAAAGTCTAAGTGATGTTTTGCATTCTGGTTGTGTTTTAGCTTCGCCTGGGTATTAAAAGCTGCTTTCCAAATGAGTATTTGCCCTGCAGATTGTTCTTAGCATTGTGCCATTCTTTGTTACAGGTACAAAGCAGGCAAGTCCATGCTGCCTAATGAAAGTGGCACTGTGGGATTTAAAGATTTATTTAATGCCTTGGGACTGACATAATTTAAACAAGAATATTTTACAATGGTTTTTAAGGCTGTATAAAAAAATGATGCTGTCCCTGCTCACTCCCCTACTCGAAGCCCAGATTATAACTTTTTATCGTATTCCCCCTCTTGGATTTTCTGTGTGATTCCGGTAGTGAAGTTTTATATTAGAAAAGTAAATGTATTGCCACATGAACTTTTAAAGGAAGGAGCGCCAGGCCAGACCAACCAGATGCACTAGGGGGTAGGTGACAGAGAACGAGCGTGCCTGGCACCACCCAGGTTTGCGCCCTAGGCACATGCCTACCTTGCCTACCCCTTGGCCCGGCCCTGCAAGGAGGGGAGGACTACTCAATTATGACAGTGACTCTGTGAAGCAAAACACATGGGAAAATGTTAGCCACTTGTCTGGGAATATACATTAGCTGTCTAAATCTCCTCAGTGACAAAACCAGGTTAAGACCATAATATGCATGTACATTTAGAGGGTTATTAATTAAAGTCTAGGGATGCACCAAATCCAGTATTCGGTTCTGGATTTGGCCAGGATTCAGAGTTTTTCAGCAGGATTTGGATGAATCCTAATTTGCATATGCAAATTGGGTGCTGGGGGGAGGACATTGCATGACTTTTTTTTTACAAGGAAGTAAAAAATGCCCCCCCTCTTCCCATCCCTAATTTGCATATGCAAATTAGGATTTGGTTTGGTATTCGGTCGAACCTTTCATAAAGGATTCGGGGGTTCGGCCAAATCCAAAATAGTGGATTCGGTGCATCCCTATTAAAGTCTGATTTTATTTTGTTCGGACACCATTTTTTCATAGAAAGATTTATTAGAACCCGATGATGTTAAAACAAAATTAGTGATGTTAAAACAAAAAAGTACACCAATTAAGACCTGCCAAGTTCATGTAGAAGT
This sequence comes from Xenopus borealis, assembly GCA_024363595.1. NCBI lineage: Eukaryota > Metazoa > Chordata > Amphibia > Anura > Pipidae > Xenopus > Xenopus borealis. Next base: position 53,931,721 of record CM044446.1, read on the forward strand.
CAATGGCAGATGTTGTGTTTACAATTGGAAGATATCCTGATCTGTGCTGGGTTTTGTTCAATAATCCAAAGATTTCGGGTTTTCAGGCAATAATCTGAGAAAGGTGCAGGTTTCTTGCAACAAATCCAAAAAAAGTGTACTGTTTGGATTTTTGTACAATTTTATTTGGTCTTTTCTCGCACAAGAAATGTTTTATAAAAATGTATGCATAAATAGTGGGGTCAGAGTCGTTTTCAGACCATAGTGGTAACAGTTTGGATTTTGATAAATAACCCTCTTTATGTATGCTACAAAACCCAAACAGACACTCACCAACATCAATATCAATATTATGATAGCAAATTTTATCACTAAAATTTATAGATTGAGATATTTTACTTAACAGTAAATTCACGTTGCAGAAATGGAGAAAAATGGCTAACCCTTTGAGAGCCAGATGATTTTCACATTTCATTTGCTGACTTCCCAGAAAGCCATGCATTATGTTTTATTTCTGCTGCAAACTGCAAAGCTAAAATTATTAGATTTTAGGAAATTTCTAATTATAAGTAATGGCACAGATGCCTAGAGGTGTTCACATTTTTTATTACTGTGATCTGGACACAGAGGGTGGAATTTGATTCACAAAATGTGACCCCAAATTGTACCATGCAAATGTCATGATTTACATTTCACCTACTGCAAAAACATGCTGCCTGTTTTATGTGGCACAAGCCCTAAACAGTAAGTCACCACCTGCAATGAGCTCCAACAACTCTATCCTACAGCTATCTATCCCAGGGCCAGAACTAGTGGTTGCAGAAGAGGCACATGCCTAGGGCTCAATGGTGGAGGGGTGCCAGGCTCTGTACCTATTCTGACATCCTCGCATACTGGGTGTGTGTACTGCTCCTGTGCACCCACGCATCTTCGGCTCTTGCTTGTGAGGAGGGAGCAGCATAGTCGGCAGGGTTGCCTAGGGTGCCTGGCCGAATTGGCCCAGAACTGATCTAACCTAATTAACCTGTCAACTACTCCTCTGAGGTGACCTACCACAGACTCCCTGGAGTCATGCACTATCCCCTTCACATCAGCCAAAGAGGAAGTGGTACCCTGCCATCCTCTTTATATAGCTGTTTCTGCTTAAGGGTGGGGGCAGATGGGGTGTTTAGCTGCCCATCGACAAATCTTCTCGACTGTGGGTGACTAATCTCTCTAAAATGCCGTCCAGCTGAGCACTGAACATGAATTTCCAGCGGGGTGGCATCTGAATCGATTCAGATTTCCTTGTGAGGCAACTTCGGGTGACTTCAGAAATCCGAAGTGATTCATATGCCATTGCACTGGCTATATGTATTCTTGCCGGCAGGAAGGCATTTGGGGAGATTAGTCACCCACAGTAGAGAAGATTTGTCGCTGGGTGACTTAGCTCCCCGTCTGCCACAGATGACTTCAGAAATTCAAAGTGATTCATATGCATTCCGCCGGCAATTCGTATTCTTGCTGGTGAGAAGGCATTTGGGGATGCCTGTCACTTCTCTAAGAGGGGGGTGGCCACACTTAAAATTAACAATCTTTCCACAATGCACATTTTATCTGCATCAAACCATTTGTCTCCAGAAGAATTAGAATTATTCTCACAAAATGAAGAATAAAAGAAAAGCCCAGTGATATGTTACATGTTTTGTTATTCTCAAAAAACCTAGTCACCCCATGACTGTGTTCATTTGTGCATGATTGGAATAAGCCAGTGATTCAGGTGAAAGCATACCTGCTCTTACCCTTTGACACTGTGAAATGTCAGCTGATTACTGCAACTACAAACGTGACCATGTTAAAATGGACAAAAAGTTGTGCAGGTATTGACCCAACACAAGGGGAGGGCCATTTATCAAAGGTCACATTTCGAACTCATGTGAATTTTTCTCTACTGAAATAAATTCGAATATACTCAAAATTCCATTGGGAGGTTACTTAAGAAAAAAATTGAATGTCTAAAACTGGAACAAAAATTACAGACTCGAAAAAACTCGTATTGAATTTGATTTGGCAAAACTAGAATCGAGCTTGCACTGATTTCTACATGACCTAGAAAAGCTTTCACTTAGTGTGCTATTGTATTTGTGGGTTTTATGGATTTTTACAAGTTCCAAAAAAAAATGTGGATTAAGGAACTATGGGAAAATGCACTAAAAAGCCCAAATCAGAGAAACTGTCTTTCCCAGAACGTTCTTACATTGGCCTCCTAGAGTACACCATTTGATAATTTCACTTCTAAAATTCCTATAAGAATAAATAGAAAGTGGGGGAGTTTTTCTGAGGCTAGCACTAATCTCACATTTTTAACATATGCCCCTAGGGGTCATTTACATTCCCCAAATGTACTTGCATCAAAAGGTGCTCCTAGCACTACCATATAGTTGCTGCTAGTGAAGATGTAGCTCCAGGGTCCATACAATCACTGCAGTGCACTTGCGACTGAAGAGTTTGGTGCACATCATTTTGAGGCAAGCGATGGCATCTGGACTCTTAAGAGAATTTGTCTCCATCACAGTGCTCATTATTAGGGATGCACCGAATCCAGGATTCCAGGGTTCAGGAATCCTTCTGCCCAGACAAATCAAATCCGAACCCTAATTTGCACATGCAAATTAGGGACAGGGGGGGAAATTGCATGACTTTTTGTCACAAAACAAGAAAGTAAAAAATGTTTTCCTCTTCCCATCCCTAATTTGCATATGCAAATATGCAAATTAGGGCCCAGATTTGGTTCGGTATTCGGCCAAATCTTTCTCAAAGGATTCGGAGGTTCGGCCAAATCCAAAATAGTGGATTCGGTTCATCCCTACTCATTATCCTAAATGAATTGTTCTATTATTTTCTCAAGTAAAGAAATTACAATTATGTAACAGCTTTACTGATTTCTAACCCCACGCAGCCTGTCGTTATATCATACATTTCATGGTGGTTACTATGTGCTAATGAATCTAATAATGCAGCCAACATATAGCCATTTGTTGATGGTTTTTATTAGCTCCCCACTTACACCTCTGTAACTATCTTGCACTACCCAACCACCTTACATTTCTTGGCTAATTATGGAGTGACCTTAAAACACAAGGAGAGTGTAAAGAAGATAAGAACCATTTCATAGTATTGTGCTACTGCAAATCTCCATATTCAACAAGTCGTGCCCAAGACAATGTGTAAGAAGATGAATAGCAGGCCGCATAGACAAAAACCATTCAGGATGACAAATTAAATAAATGGTTTGCTCTTAAAATTCATACAGTAAGTTGAAGGTCACATCGCTGGATGTGCCTCTTGGAGACAAATGGTACAATCCATAGTCTAGTTTTACAGGGGAAATTAGCAGTGAATGAGAGAGTGAGACCCACTGATTCATAGGTCATTTTACATCTCCAGCCCCTCTACACCTCTGCATTCAGCTTAAGAGAGGGCACATTATTAAATATGTTTAATGGGCAATGGCACATATTTCAGTATAACTTATTTTTCACTAGAAACTCTCATTAAAGTATAATGTTGGCATGTGTGGTTAGGTGTTAAAGTCATTAATAAGAAGTCTGTTATGTCTCATTTAGGAGCGGTCTTTACTGTGGAAGTCCTATGAAATAAAGTGCCCATAAAACTTTGAATGTCTAACAGGTGAAAGGACAATCCGAACTAGAAGCAAAATGACCCAATGACTACTTATAATCAGATTTAATGGGACTTGGGGTGAAAAACCATCCATCTGTGAAGATATTAAACCGACAGTACTTCATTTTCTTCAGTGCTTTCAATCTTTTCTCAAAGCATGAAAGGGAAGAGGGACATACAGAAACGGTATGACAGCTCACAATTTGTCCTGGTGGTATTATTTGCGATGACATTAAAAAGAGAAATGAAGGAAATGACATTCTGGAATCCCTCACACAATAGATAACCTTCCAGTGGCATGACAGATTAGCTTTGAGAAGAGCAGATGTCCTACAGTATATATCTCAGTCACTGACAATATAATCTGTATACATTAGATATTTGTTAGCTTAGCAAAAAGAAAATGAATGGAAAATGACCACGTGGGTTGGGAAAGGAATATTCCTGAAATGGTTGGAGGAAAATACCCTATGTCAGTTAGCAACTATATTCTCTGAGGGGCGCCTACCAAATTGCATAAATAACATTTAGGGGCAGATTTACTAAGGGACGAATTTCGAATCGAAAAAAATTCGACCATGTGAATAGGCAAGGAAGAAAAATCCTTCGAATTCGAATATCGAATTCGAATATCGAATTCGAAGGATTTTACCACAATTCCATTGGTCGAACGATTGAATAGGAAATAATTGATCGATCAAGAAATCGTTTGAATCGATTGATTCGAACAATTTTATTGATCGAATATTTTTTATTCGATCAAAAATAATGAAACCCAAATCGGTAGCTTTGATCTGGTGAACTAGTGGTCGAATAAAAATTTAAAGGGGAAGTACAGTTGAATAGTCGAATATTCGAATGAAATTTTATTCAAATTATTCGAATCATTCGATTTGATCAAATTTTCAAAATTCACTGGTCGAAGTGGTCTTCAAAAACATTCAAAAATTAAAATTCGGATCTTTCTGAAAATTCATTCGAACTTCGAATCCTTCATGTGAATTTAGTAAATCTGCCCCTTATTGTCCTTGGCATGGGGCTTTCAGGAGACTAAAAACACATATTCCAGTTTATTAACCAGTAATAGGGCAACATACAAAATGCTGGTTCAAAACACCTGAAGCCCAACTTTTTGAGCCCCATGCATACAGATTGGGGAGGAGGTGCATGTCCTCTGGATCACCCCTAAACAAGATCCAGTGCAAACTACAAATTAAAATTTTTGTTCGAATTGTTTTATTTTCTTTCATGGGTGGAACATATTTTCCTTCGGGGTATAACATTAAAAGGGTTGTTTGCCTTTAAATTAACTTTTAGTATGATGTTGAGAGTGATATTCTGGGACAATTTGCAATTTGTTTTCATTTTTTATTATTTGCGGTTCTTGAGCTATTTAGTTTTTTATTCAACAGCTCTCCACTTTGAAATGTCCTTAGTCTGGTTGCTAGGGACCAAATCACCCTAGCAACCATGCTTTTATATGAATGAGAGACTGAAATATGAATAGGAGCAATCCTGAACAGAAAGATGATTAATAAATAAAAAGTAGAAATGACTGTAAATGTGTAGCCTTACAGACCATTTGTTTTTTAGATGGGGTCAGTGACCCCCATTTTAAAGCTGGAAAGAGTCAGGAGGAGAAGACAAATAACTCAAAAACTATAAAAATGTAGGTCAATCGAAAAGTTGCTTAGAATTAGCCATTCCATGACACACTAAAAGTTTTATGTTTTTTTTTTCTTACTTTCCTTCTTGGTAGAGACTTATGATAGTTAAACCTCCAACCATCCAAGACTGCATTGTCTGGGAAAAAAAAAAAAAATCAGCCCTGATAACTTATATTTCCATTTATTATACCCTTTTCATCCTTTAAATGATGATGATATAATTTCACTCTTTGCTCTTCTGAACACTTTCACAATTCACTTTACTTTTGTCCAGTTTTACACTGTTAAAATAATGATTATAAAGAGTGAGTAAAGCATCCTCTGACCAATTCCATACATTTCCTTTCCAGGTTTCAGCTCTTTGGAGACTACAGGGCAGAATAGATTCTCAAAGGGTGTTCTTACGTTGTATAACCCTGGGTCTGTTCTCTCTTTGCCTTTCAAAACAATTTGGTCCCACTTGAGGGAGTTAAATCCTGTTAAAACCTGTGTGTTATTCATATAAGTTCACTTCAATAAATGCTAAAATCCATTGAAATGCGAAAACTGTTCAGCACACAAGGACACTGCAATGAGTGCAATCACACAGATTTTGGTTCCTATTGTCTAGCATCAAAATGAAATGTTCCCTGTTTTTGTTACTATGGAGAAGCGTACTGTCTGCTGCAAATTAAGATATTTTCCATGCATGGAGGTTCGGATAACTGTGACCCTTCCTGCTTCTTACATGTGTGAACTGTCAGAGAATTTGCAAATTAAAGGAAAGACTAAAGCTGAAATGACAGAAAAACTAAAGGAAAAGCATTATATAATTCATATCATATTCAGGTTTAGATCTGTAAAACTAATGCTCAAAAGAAACTTCTAGTAAAGGTAGTTTGTCAGTACTTTTACCCTAATATATCAATTGAATTTAGTGCCTAATCTCAGTGTACTTACCTGAGTGCAGGGTCTGACTCATCCACATGTTTTTATCTTAGATCAGTGATCCCCAACCAGTAGCTCGCGAGCAACATGTTGCTCTCCAACCCCTTGGATGTTGCTCCCAGTGGCCTCAAAGCAGGTGCTTATTTTTTAATTACTGGCTTAGAGGCAAGTTTGGTTGCATAAAAAACAGATGTCCTACCAAACATTCTCTCCTGTAGGCTGCCAGTCCATATAGTGGTTACCAAAAAGCCAATCAGAGCTCTTCTTTGACATCCACATGGACTTTTTCATGCTTGTGCTGCTCTCCAACTCTTTTTTAAATTTAAATGTGGCTGACGAGCAAAAAAGGTTGGGGACCCCTGTCTTAGATCATGACTAATCCTCACACCTACCTCATGGACAAAGTGAATCACACATGGCACCATTTGAATGTATTTTGATAACTGCTTTGGCAACTGCTTAATGTTGTAGGGATGTTGTAGGCTCACTCCCAATAAAAGCTATAAATCAGCCTTTACAAATATATAAAATATAGATGGAATGAGCATACAGTATGCAGTCATAATAAAACATTCATTCTGTAAAACCCAGAAATAAGATGGTTTGCTTATATTTACAGCTAGTACTGTGGAAGGCTTTTACAGGAAATGTTGTCCCCCCACCCCCAGCCTCCAAATAAAACAAGTATCTTAATAAAAAGGTCAGCTCAAGTTCAGACACATAATCACCCAGATTCGTCAGTAGTGATCCAGGTATATACTGTAATACCAAGAGTCATTAGACGCTCAACCCTCCATTTTGTTCACTTCAGCATTTAACCACTTAAATATATATACTGAGGAAACAGTGACCGGTTATAATCAGTGGTCTGGGTTCATAAGCTCAAATCCTAAGCTTGTGGGTGCCACCAAATGGGCAAAGAAGATTCCCAGGTCCTTGCACTCCAGGACATTTAGGGCAAGATATCACATATCATCTGATCAACGCCTGATGTATTCCGTGCTTTTCACACTTAATCATAGGCATTCATTTGATAAATAGCAAAACAAATAAAAAAAAACAACTGGAAGTGGCCACAACAAAGTTCCACCCTATCTTATGGCAAAACTGTCGCAATAGCTTGCATCTGCAAACAAGCAATATCACTCCTCCCACCCAGCTTACAAGAGCTATACTGAAACACAAAAATCACAAGTCCATTACATGATAATTAAATAATAAACATATTTTGGAATTTTTTGCTTTCTGTAAGCTTTCAGGTGTATGCCTTGCATCTACCAGTGCCAGGGGCTATGAGTGCTTGGGTGCAAGTGTGTTTCTCACAGAATGCAGCTTTGATGACTTCTACAGTTTTCTGCAGTTGCATGAAAGCAGAATAAAATTACTCTCCCAGAAATACATATGTCACTGTTCAGAGTAAAGCACACGTTTACTAGACTGAATTCAGAGCTTCTGTGATCTTATTGTAAACATACAAAGGTAGCCACAACTCTCTTAAATTCTAATTAGCACTATTGGTATTGATTAGATAGCTCTAGATAATCTGAATATCAGGATATCCTGAAATCCCATGAGGGATTTATCCAGATGTCGCTGATCAAAGGAAGGTAAGAGACAACAAAATATAGGAGACTGCTCCTTATGAGCATTCAAATAGGTGCAGAAGCATAGGGTATAGATCCTGGCCAAAGAAAGACTATATTATAGACTATATTAGGATCTATATATATCACATAAAAGTCAAGTAAATCAGTCTGGCAAAATCTGTTGCACCTAATACCATGCTGACACAAACTCTTAGTATTATTATTTGCAAAGAAGTCAATAATCTTATCCCTTAATACCCCTTTGAAAAGCTTTCATACCAATGACGTCAAATTAGCTGGCCTATAGTTTTATGGCTGCGAACAGGATCCCTTTTTGAATAGAGGCACCACATTAGTGATATGCCAGTCTCTTGGCACCATTGCAGACCTCAATGAATCCTGAAAAACAAAGTAAAGTGGTTTGGCAATCACAGAGCTGCGCTCGTTTAGAACCCTTCTGTGTGAACAATGCATCATTAGTTGTACTACTGGAATTGGGACTATTAAGAAGGAAACCTCCATTAACTGGTTCCTTAAAGGAAAACTATAACCCGAAAATGAATTTTTGAGCAACAAATCAAGTGACTTATTAAAGAATCTTACCAAACTAGTATATATAGTTAAGTAAATATTGCCCTTTTACATCTCTTGCCTTGAACCACCATTTCGTGATGGTCTGTGTGTTGCCTCAGAGATCACCTGACTAGAAATATTTCAACTCTAACTGTAACAGGAAGAAGTGTGGAAGCAAAAGACATAACTCTGTCTATTAATTGGCTCATGTGACCTAACTTTATAGTTTGTTTGGTATGTTTGTGTGCACCGCTGAATCCTAGGATCCCAGGAGGCTGTCCTTATTTTTTAAAATGGCAATTTTCTATTTATGATTACCCAATGGCCCATGCTACTAAAAAAGTGTATTATTATGAAAATGGTTTATTTACATGAAGCAGGGTTTTACATATGAGTTTGTTTATGCAATATCTGTTTATAGAGACCTACATTGTTCGAGCGGTATAGTTTTCCTTTAAACTTTTTTGACTTAACATTTTTCCACAGACATTTGAGAACATATTGAACATATGTAGCATTCATTTTACAGTGGGCTCATGTGTAGAGCATAATATTAACTCTTTTGTCTTTATTAATGTTCCTTGGATATTTGTGATAACAATGGTAACTTCATGCATTTGCACCAACATCTCTAATAAAGACCTAAATTGCCCTAAGCGTAAGATCACTATTGAATTTTCGCTAGGCACAAATGCACGCTATTGCATGAAATGTTCTCACTGCCAAAGTAACGCTAGTGAAAAGTCGCCAGCACTCTGCCCCCAGGTCGCAACTTCGCATATTAGTGAATTAGTGGTAGCAAATTTGCACCTGGCAAAGTGGTGCAAGGTGTCGCTGGTGAAAATTTGCCCATTAGTGATTAGGAAACAGTGGTGTAGCCTGGGTTTAACTTTTTCTTCTGGCTTCACCAGACCCCAAGGGGGTACAGTCTACATACACACACAGACCCCCCCCCCCATAGGGTCCTGCTAGGCATTTTCCTGTAATCCAGCATGCCTCACCCTCACTCTGGAGCTAGATGCTACATACAATTATAAAAATGTGTGTAAGGAGAATGACATAAAAACATTCATAGAAAAGGGAAGGGGTACAGCAGCCATGACATTCAGTACATTCTATTTTACAATGTGGATACTTTTCAATTATCCGATCATATTTCTCTTGTATACTTCAAATTCCATAAAGTGAAAGCTGTCAACTAAACCATCAAATTATATAACAGTTTGACTGCCAAAGGTTCATGTTTAATCTACTGTTCTTGTATTTTGGGGCTATTAGATGAACCACAGGGCACTGATATAAATAAGCCTCATCTCACAGAAACATGAAACTCTCTAAACATAATCTATTAAACATTATGTACTGCTGCTGAAATGATCAAGTTACTTTTCAGTATCCCTCACTCAGCAATCTGTCTCTACAAGCAGTTTTTTTTTTCTGATGGACAGTTACATCATTGGCTTGTTTTCCATTTGCCTACAAATAACTGCTTTCAAAATATCCAACTGCAACACAAAGCTGTATGTAGCAAGACAGAATGCTGTCAATGGATTACTACAGAGTAAATTGAAATGTTACAAAATGTTTGATTGCATTTAGAATTTCTCATCTCAATCAGATAAAGCTTGAAGTACATTTTTATTTTCATGATACAGTCCCTTTAATTATTCAGGTTTTCACCATGTTAAAGAGATACCCCACCCATTTACTTATATAGAATGTCAACATGTTTTAGATGGCCATCTACTAGATATTAGCATATACGTACATACATTTAAGGACAGATTCATCAAGGGTCAAATTTCGAGTTCATGGCAGTTTTTTTTTAAATTCCCATGAACTCGTAATTTGACCAATCGAAATGTATTATTAAATTTGAATTTTTTACACTTGGGAGAATATGATGAACCAAATAGTTTCTACCTCTGAGAAAACTCAAAAGTCAGGAAGGCAGCAAAAACTTCACATTGATCCCAGGATGTCTCATGTAGGCTAAAACAGCGACTCGGCAGGCTTGAGGTGGTGAATAGTCAAATTCAAATCCTTAAAGGGCCAGTGTATGATAAATTTTGAAACTCTAATTGGAATTTTTTAAATAATTTTAACAATTCCGTAGTTAATTTTGACAGTTTGGCCACAAAAACCTCTTTTTTTTCCTGACCCTTGATAACTGTGCCACTTAGAGTAGGGTTACAACAGGGACTGGCAGAGAAATATCCATATATGACTGCAGGACACGGCCATTTGAGTTCCAGAAAGAGGTACAAAGTGAGAATGCATAATGATTGCTCAATCAAAACAAACACACAGGCATCACTAAAAAAGCAAACATTTTAATGTGCAATTAACAGAGCAAATACTGTATTAACAAATATACAACCGTTCCATCCGTCTGCCGGTCTAAGAACTTGCCCTTTAAAATTTTATTTACCTGCCTACTGCCAGACTGAACCTACCGAATTGCACTAGAAGCCAATGCGAAGCCCCCATAGGCTTTTTTTTAAAGTTTTCGTATTGAATATTATTTGTACGATCCAACGCTGAGAATATTCGATTCATACAAATACAAATATTCATACAAATATTTGCGTAAAATCGCTCGATCGTACGATATTGGCGAATATTTTATTTGATTTTGGCGAATATTTATGCCCCCAAGTCTTTCTGGCATATGTTGCAATGATAAAGCTGTTGTATTGTCCTCTTACCCAAGCACTATGGAGAAGAGAATTCTTATGAAGCTTGTTGAGTAGTGGGAGTCATGCAAAGTGATGGGTCAAATACAGAAAACATGACACTAAGCTAAAACAGATGCAGTGATTTATGCAGTCATACAGATAGAGTTACTTGGATTTGTAAGTTAAATGCGTTGTGACTCAGCATTAATTGAAGAAACTGTGTTATCTAAAGTTATCTTAACTCATTTAATGCATTTAACCTTTTCATTAGCATACCAAAGCTCCATTGTTTTCAATGGTGAACTCTTTAATTGGATGGGATGCTGTGACACAATATTCTGTGATAAGTGGGATAAATGAGATAAATGAGTTAAGTCGCGACGCATTTAACTCACCATCCAAAGTGATTGCATCTGTACTTATTTACTGGAGCACATGCAGTAGCAAAAGGTTTTGGGTTTATGCCATCCCCTTTACCAATACATGTGGGGAGAGATTCCCCTAATCCATTTGTCACTGAACATGCTTTGTACCAAGCACTGGATCTGTCTCTTTTCTGAATTAGCTTCATGTCCCCTTCTCCACTTCCATTACATAGCTGGTTGGGCAATACCAAAGTAGTATAGTAGTAGTATATTCCTGAATATGCATAATTGTCAGAGGTGCATCTCTTTGAATAAATGTGTCTATATTGCATTGTTTTTATTACAATGCTACATCCTTTGTTTCTCACCATATTAAAAATATTATTATGTTTTAATAATGTTGCATTCCATACATAAACCATTTGTTTATATGTCAGGCAGGATGGTGCAAACCCATTGAATGTCTGAATGAGCTTTTCTCCATCAATTTTTTTTCTGGAAATTGGCTCCATGTTCTTTTTTTAAGCACGAATACGGCTACAGTTCACAAACCTTTCTGCATACTTATAAACGTGTTAAAAAGCCTCACTTCAGCTTCCATGCCTTCATTTTGGTTTAATACAAAATCTGGAACCATGCTTGAAGCTGTGTATGTTTAAACAGATGCAGGTTCCATACTCCATGCCAGAATGCAAGACATACATGTACTTTGCTCACTTGGTAGAGGCACAGCTCTAGGGATTAAAGTAAATACAAGATATTAGGGAGATCCATAAGTGCTGAATAGAAAGTGATAGCCTTGTAGGTATACATGGAATTAAACTAATGTTGGCCATACACAGTGAGATCCGCTCGTTTGGCGATGTCCCCAAATGAGCAGATCTCTCCCCGATATGCTCAAGGTGGGCAATATCAGGCTGATCCAATTGTGGGCCCTAGGGCCCAATGATCAGATTACAACAGAGGAGCATTAAAACTAGCACTTCCATTATACATAAATACACTACAACTATGCCTTTAGAGTGCTTCCACATGCCCCCAATTTTGAACATAATACAGTGGTACCCAAACTTTGCTGATGTGACATCTACTTTTAGTAAAGTTATCACACCAGGGTTGACCATCTCAAGTGTAACACTACCAAGGAAACCGTAATTCCACTTCATTAGGCAAAACATAAACAACCACCATTTCTAAGGCAAGGTGTGCAATCTGTATAATGTGAAGCACCTATAAGGGTGAACTAATGGAGTTTGGTGTGGGATATGCAATGTTGGGCTGTTGTGATCTACTGATTACAAGTTCATGATTTACTGGTAGATCTTGATCTACCTTTTGGGTATCCAAGTTCTAGTAAATAAGAATCAAAAATTAATTTGAAATACATAATAGAATCAGGCTTGATATAAAAAGTAGTTTTATTATTACAGAGAAAAAAAGAAATTGTTTTTAAAAATTACAATAATTAGCTTAAATTGAATTTATTATTATTGCTTTCCAGATATCAGATCCCCTACCTGTATTGTACTGCTGCTTGTAAAACATTCCATGGGTGCAACATTGTCTGCATCAAATTGAAAAGCAGAGGCAAAACCAAGCTTTTACATTACTGCTAACATTATAAAAGAGAAGCACAATAAAAAAAAAACCATTACAGCAGAAACATATGCAGAGCTAGATGATCTAAATTATGATGCATTTTAAAATCAGAATGGATTCCAGCTGAACTTCTGGACACTGTGTTATGTTTGCAACACAAGGAGCTTGTATCCCTGGTAACTAAAATCCCCAGATGAGACGATGCCTCAACAGAATCTGAGATGTTCAATAAGGCTCAAAGCCCATGGATATTAATGGAATATTCAGGCAATATAAGATATTTGTTATGGCTCTACTATAAAAAAAAATCAATTCTGAGTTGGAAGCCGATGATCCAAAGCAGGTTTTAAGCCCTACATGTATTGTTAAGTTTATTGTTAAGTTAAAACCCCATGCCTGATCTACAGTGTGATTCAGATAGTCTCAATCATGCCAAAGGTGTGATGAGTTTCACAAGATGGATAATTAACATCAGGTAGAACATCTAATAAGAATGCCGCCTTTATATCTGAATGATCTTACACAATAAAGCACTGAAGTACAAGCAATGAAGACTGTCTCACTCCTCCATGCAACTTTGTGTTCAATCATTATTTATTTCCAACATTAAAATGATAATATACATCACTTATCAGGAGAGCAGTGTCAGGCTGTGTAATTCCATTTATCCCTACAAGGTTATCACTTTCTATTTCTATTCAGCACTTCTGATAGAGCAACTCTGTTGCATAACAAGCAGAAGCAGTAACCTTAAAGACATAGGCTTCAAACATTTTACACTAGCTTTGCTCTCAAAATATATAGTAATCCTTAAAGGGGATGTAAAGGCAATAAAATAAAATCCCATTTTTAATGAAAAATAAATCTATCTCCAATATACTTTAATTAAAATATGTACTGTTTTTATAAGGCTGTATGCACTGAAATTCCCCCTTCATTTTACTTGCTCCAATAGCTGCAGATAGGAAACAGTCAGGGAAACAATGGTACTTTCAAACAGCAGGGCGGAGCCCCACCTTACTTCCCTGACCTTAAGCAAATGTGTTTGTTTCCCTATAAAGGAGCTGGGAATTGGAGATTAGTATCTGGAGACCCAGTGCAGTCTCTTCTATGGTAAATATTGTTTGCTCTTTTGATAATTTATGACTATCCCTAAGCTTAGCCTCCCAACAGAAGCCCAGACCACACTGAGCATGTGCGTAGTCTTGATGTTTAATAAAGTTACAGCTGCCTGTGCCAACTTTGAAAACATAAATAATTTGTTTAATAAGGCTTCTGGTGCAGTAAGTTCATGCTTATGATTAGTGTTATGTTTTGGTAGCCAAGAATGAGTAGAGTATAACAGTGCTTTATTAGCAGGTTCATGGAGCCATTACACTTCAACAGTAGCTTGAACTCTAATCCTTTATGCAGTATAGAAAGTATAGTGTATGCACAGTATACTCTTGTGCACAGTGACACCTACAGACACCTTGAACAAACACCACAATTAGTATGCAAAATGCAGTATTTCTACCATTATTTTATTTTAGACGGTAGTTCCCTTTAAAAACAGGTCAATAACCTGGAGATTTAAGTAAGGAGAGAGACAAACTGCACCATCTGGTGTCTGCTGCTCTGACCTTTGTTTCCTGACTCTAATGGGTGAAAATAATCACAGTGACTATTTTATGAGGTAAAATACAGCCCTTTAAGTGCAAGAGCAAACACGTCTTGTTTTTATATAGATCATTCACATTCAGCACATTAGCAGACGTTTTACAGACTGGTCTAAACAGACTCTAAAAATATGAAACATAAAGAATGGGGGCACTTCCATAATGTAAAGGATAATGTAATAGATTCAAATAAAAAGTACTTTGTAGAGAGAATAGACTTGCCCAGCACAGTGGTCAACAAACTATGTAAGGCAGCATGATTTAGTGGCTACTAAAAAAAAAAAAGGATTGCAGAAAAAAATGCATTAACTCAAGGGATGAAATCATAAATCTATATATTTGCACCTGCTATTTGTGCTGAGGTTACATGGGGCAAACTCACTAAATGGTAAATTTTCGCCTGCAAAGGCTTCACACACTTCACACCACTTGGTCAGGCGCAAATTGCTACTACTATTATAATTCACTAAAATGATAAATTGCATCTCAGTAGCCAAACACTGCCAAGGTTTTGCTAGTGTTAAATTGTATATGGCCATATATAATTTATGCAAAGGTATGGAGGGGTCTGTGTTTATGCTGGGGTTTCATTTGGAGGGGTTAAACTCGATGGACTTTATCTTTTTTCAAGCCAATTTAACTATGTAACTATGTCAACGCAAGCATTTCATAGCAAATTTTCGCTAGCGTTCATTTGTGCCTAGCATAACTTCGTTAGTACACTTGCGCTTAGGTCAATTTGAATAGGGCGGGTACATATAGGTTGTATATACATCTTTATTAGAGATTAGTTAGTGCAAATGATTGAAGTGGCCACCTATTATTCGAAATGTCCAAGGAAGCATAATAAAGACAAAAGAGATCCTCTAGTGCCAAATGTGGCATGACCCTGAAATGGTTGTAAAAAACAAAATGTTTTAGTAGTTTTAACTTTTCCCGCTTTAAAATATGAAAACACCAGTGTTTTTTTTACAACGTATAACTTTTTGTCATACATGCTATGAAGTCACTGACATAAGATGGAGGAGGAAGTAGCATTATATTATCAGTTCACAAGTCTAATGTGGCAAAGGAAACTCTGGCAAAAGTGTTAACATTCTGTAAAATTTGCACTTTACTGAATTTGCAGAGTAATGTTTGTTCACTGGAGTGAAAATTCGCCTGGCAATAGGGCACAAAACTACAGTAGTGATGGTCTCTTTCGCTAGCAAATTTTCCTCAACGCGTGTTAGTAAATTGGTGATGTCCCTGTGGATGGGATTTCTGCAGAATTTTCTCTAGCGACGGCCACTTCACCCTTCAGTTAATCTGCCTCGTGGAGAGCATCCTCTTTTGAATCTTCTCAAAATGCACTTGGGCCACCTCAAATGTTTGCTGAGTTACATTGCTCTGTATATTGATTGTTTGAATATTCTACATATATAGATTACATAGACACATAATGCATTTATTACATGACATTTGTTAAACCAGCGATATCTGGACCCTAGCGACAACTTCTATAATGGTGAATTTATGTCTCAGTTCAAAATTTGGACATCATCTTAGTATGCAGCTGCGACATTATATTTATATGATCTAGTTATATTTGCTCCATTTCATTGTTGTAGCTTATTTCCATTTGTTGATCCATTGCTTTTAAATAATTTTTCACTGGATGCTGTTTGAAGGCAACAGATAAATACAACAATCCCAAATCAAATGACTTAGCATGTCTGAATGCACAAACTATTTTAATTAATGCCTTCACATTCTCAGTACTTTAGGGCAGTAGCCAGATATAGCAATAGCTAAAAGTTGCCTTTCCTCTGATCATATATTCACCTAACACATTGATTTAAAGTGTTGGGTGGGCACCAAATGTTAATAATACCATATAGCTACCACTCTCCATTTCCATTACCCACTATTAGGCAACTGACTATGTTAGAAAAAGTCATATAACCCAAAAGCCAGTCCTGAATACAATTTTATCTACATATGATATGTTGGAAATGCCTCTTCTGAGGTTTTTTGCTGCTCTCTCAAATGTATTTCTGGGCTGTAAGTCATTAAACATTTATTTATCACTTGGTCCTTTCTGTAACAACTCATAGTACCAAAGTTAATCTGTATTTACCACAAAGTTTGTACAGTAAGTAAATATATATATACATATATATATATATGTACACAGTAGTATCTGTCAAATATTTGTGTTGGTTCCATATAGGGTTGCCACCTGGCTGGTATTTTACCGGCCTAGCCGGTAAAAATGTTGCTTTATGCCAATGTCATGTTTAGGGAAAAACTATAAAAATATAGGAAGGCCGGTATTTTTTTCCAGAAAAGGTGGCAACCCTAATTGCACATGATGTTATTACCGTTGCCAGCAGATTCCTCTTCACTGTTCAAATGCATTAGCTCAGGATTGCTGGAGAAGATTCACGTAGGATGCTGAACGACTCCCTGTTTATTCTTTGGATGGAAAACCTGAGCACAGACATAAAGATGGGGGTTCACTTGATCGCAGCAAGTTAATTTGCAGGCATGAGCATAGTAGCTTAATAAATGTGATTTTTTTTCCCAGGACAAAGAGAAAATTACATACAGTCATGTTCAAGTGAATGGGCATCCATGGGCAACTTATGTGTTTTTTGACTTAAAAACAAAGCATTTGGTATTTTAGAAATGTATGGCTGTATGTATGAACAAGGATACGCAGCATTGTACAGTTTTATATTGTAGGGAAAAAAACAGACATGGATAAATAATACATAAAACTGCGTCATGTGCAGAAGTTTGGACACTATTACAGTTGATCCACTAGTGTTATTTTAATTTTAAGGTTTAAGTACTTAATTGAATTTCTAGGCTTTTAAACAATCAGGAGTAGTCAAAACCAAAGCTCGATAAATTCTCTTGCAACTGAGTATTGCTGGTACAGGTAGATTCCAGAGGTTTTATTCTTGAGCTAACAGAGAGAAGTACTGTAGTGATGGGCGAATCATTCTGCTTCTCAGAAACAATTGTGATTTTTTTCAGTGAAATTTGTAAACGCGGATTTTGACGCCCATGACAATTTTGTACATCTACTACAATTTGATGCGCACCGTGCAACTATTCTGACGTGCATCCCAAAAAAATTTGTTGAGAATTTATTTGCATCTGGAAAATCGCCACAAATTCACGACTGGTGAATTTATTTGCCCTTCTCTAAAGAGAAAGCACCTGCTGAACTGGAAGATGTCAGTTTGTCAGATAAAGAAAAGATAAGGGTTGGTAAAGAGAAATAGAGAGACAACTGTGGCTGAAAAGTGCCAAAAGAAAAGTAGTGATAAAGAGTGATCCCCTTGTTCTAGATACCAGAGTAGGTTGACTATAATTTGCAGGAGAGGAGTGGAGGAAGAAATACAGTGTCATTGGAAGTATACAGATACATGTGATATTTTTTGAGAAAATATATTCTGCTTCTCTTTATTGCAAGATCTGGGGAATCTGGTTTTGTTTAGATTTTATGTACAAGTCATTTATTATAAAGTTTCATTTTCTAGGAGTACTTTGGTTATGAGACAAATGACAGAAATACCTCTGCTCACCACATAATATTTTTTGTTCTTTTCTCTATAATCCTACTTTATTAAAATGTACTTATTGGGTCTATGTATTAAAGCACCTAGCTATAAGAGAAAAAAAAGGGGTCACTGGGATGCATCTTCTCTGATCTTATTACTTTAAGCTTTGCTTAGAAACAAACCACATTAAAAGAAAATATTGAGCAGTAAATGTGATACAAGTTCTAATCTACACCTGGAACCATGATCAAAGACTTTTTTAAGATATTATAATTTTTTTTAATCATTTGCATGCTGATACCTAGTGAGGTTTTCCGTCCATGCTTACAAACGTGATTTAATTATAATGGGATGCAGTTTTGCTGTTTATGTTCTTTTACTTATTACTGTTTTAAAATTTTGTGATAACTTGAATTTATCATAAGCAGCTAAAGTGCAATTAAGGCCCTGTACCAGAGACACTGGACTGTAAGAAATGTTCATTACATTGAAGTGGAATGAAAATAACAAATTTGCTCTCCAAATATTAGCTGCGCTTTTGAAAGGGTTGTTTCACCTTAAAGTTACTTTATAATATAGCAGTTTAAAATGTATAGTAGAGGACCTGACTATGAAAATAAGCAATAAAAAGCAAACACACCAGTTAAATTGAAGCCTCACAAGTGAGCCATTTTCAGCTACATACTTGAAAGATACAAAATAAGGAGGTTAATACATTTCATGCAACATTCACATCCATAACATGCAAAGTTCACAAATTACAGAGCTGCACATGCATGAAACAATAAGCTGTAATTCTAGCAGACATACATAAACTCTTCATGTGGGAGGCACAGATATTGGCAGCAGCGAAACCTTTCAGTAGCACTTGCTGTGCTTTGCCATTGCAGGTTATAAAGTGATTTATAATTTGCAGTGAATGTTTGTGAATACTCCTCTCTTATACATTCACGGCCAAGAATTGCCACAAGCACATGAAATGAAGCACTGGCCTGAGAAACAACTTAGCTTGGCTTTCTAACAATGTCTTAAGCATAGACTCACCAATAGAAAAGACCAAGGAGTCTCCACAGCTGTAAAGAAACAGCTTATTATTTTTTTGCTGAGCAAGTATTATTTCATAAACGATTATAGTCCACTGACAGCTAAATGAAAATACTAAGAAAATCTTGCCACAATCTTACCACAATCTACAATAAAAAAACAAGCATGCTATATCTAAAGAAGTATGTTTAAAATGTATAGTAGAAAATAAGCAATAAAAAGCAAACACACCTAGCATGCATATATACAGTATATATATATAGAGAGAGAGAGAGAGAGAGAGAGAGAGAGAGAGAGAGAGAGGAAGAGAGAGAGAGAGAGATTTTTTTCAAGATGGCTCTACAACAAGGAAAACAAAGCAACCCGTGTCCCTCAGTGGCAGCTTTATAAATACATCCTATGATAAGAGCGTGAAGGACTACTTAGAGATGAAGATACATTTTCAAGTTTAAAGGAGAAGGAAAGGCTAAAATTAAGTACGCTTTATCAGAAAGGACTATGTCAATACAAAGGTAAACCCTCAAAGTAATGCTGCTCTGAGTCATATGTCAAAAGGAACACAGCATTTCTTTCCTTTTGTATACATGGGTTTCTATATCAGACTTCCTTTTTTCAGCATAAAACTCCAGGGCTAGGGTTCTAGCAAGCTCAGTTTGTTCCTTTCTCCCTCTCCACCTCCCCTGCTGTAATCTGAGCCCAGAGCTATTAGTGAGCAGGGAGAGAAAGCTAATAGGGCAGCTGCTATCCTAAAAAAACAGAGAGAGCTCAGGTATGGTAAAGCATTCTGCAGAATAAATATAGTGTTATAGCTTGCACCATTGTGGCTAATCTATTGGCAATAAACTGCTTTGGTAGCTTTTCTTCTCCTTTAAATGGCCAGGGTATCTTGAGTTAATTTACTGTAATAATAATTACATGGTCAGACTCCTCTCAACAACTATTGAAACTTTCAGGCCCTAGGTGTGGGTACAAACCATGCCCCTCAGCTTCAGTAATGAAAAGTCCTGGAGAGAAAGGTCCTGGCCTATACTGGAAGTGGCACACAATTCACCCACATTTTGCCTTAACCTGAATTTTACATCCTGTAAAACAAATTCTACACATCAGCATCAAAAAGAGGCAAATGGAGCAACAGCCCTGAGTCCTTAGTACACTGCGTTGCCCACCTCATCTAGCAAATGTTCATACTATAATTCCCACCAAAATCAGCAAAATCAGCACTCACTGATCCATATAACATGTTCCTCTGTGTTGCCACGAATAGACGCCCCTGAAGCATGGAAAGTCCGAATATATATCTTGGTCATGGAGCACTCTCGGGACCAAAGCTTTATTAGAAATTATTTAATACATTGAGCGCACAAAGGGGTACAAGCTTGACGCGTTTCATGGTCAAAACCACTTCCACAAAAGCATGATGTTCTTCTGTCCACATGAGCCTTTAAAAGACTAGAAGACACATCTCTTAAAACATTAACCCTTGCAATGCTGAACACATTTATTCCACTAAAAAAGGGCACATGAATGCACAAGGAATAGAAGGCTTAAGTCACTTACGTATCTACATAATATCACATACTGTATAAGTATAAATGGTGTATAAATGGTGTATATAGCCCATCAATAAGTTAAATATTAACCATAGATATTAATTAATATAACAATGCATGGACTGAAAGTGGCGGAGAAGACTAGAAATTGCATTTATACTAAATATTACTTCCTGCAAAAAACAAATAATTAAATTATTAAATCAATACATTGATGCAATTAATGCATAAGGCATTAAATAAACAAAACGTAGGTTATTACTGCCTATGGCTCATTGGTGATTCTGGACTTTCTCAGTATTACTTTGGAAACCCAGTAAATTAAATGTAGATAATTTATCAAATGTCATTTAGAGGTCCATGCGCTCTTGCCGCAGACTGTACAGCGTAGGGAGTATATAGCAACTGAAGTTGGCGTTGCATTTCACTAAGACAGCCTTACGCATTTCTTGGTTAACAAGCACTTAATCACAGGAATTGCCTCTGATTAAGTGCCTCTTAGGAATAATATGTGAATGGCTCTCTTATTTTTAAAATAAAGACAATTTTTCTGCATTTTTTCTATCTCATGATCTAGGCGACTGTCTACCTCAATTTCAGCTGAATTCAAACTTTAGTAAAGGCTGTGAATTGTACAGGTATGGGATCCGTTATCCGGAAACCCGTTAAAAGCTCTGAATTAAGGAAAGGCTGTATCCCTTAGACTCCATTATTATTAAAAAAAAAATCCAAATATTTTGAAATGATTTCCCTTTTCTCTGTACTAATAAAACAGTGCATTGTACTCAATCCAAACTAAGATATAATTAAACCTTACTGGAAATAAAACCAGCCTATTGGGTTTATTTAATGTTTACATGATTTCTAAATTACGGAAAGATCCGTTATCCTGAAATTGCCAGTTCCCAAGCATTCTGGACAACAGATCCTGTACCTGTAGATATAATGTGCTGTTAACATGCTGGCACTATATAAATAAATCATGATAAAGTTTTAAGTTAGCCAGTGAGAGGGCAGGCACTCTATATCACATAGTAAACCATTTAAGAACACTGCCTGCTAAGGTAGAATTCCTTTGGACACCTAACTAGCATCAGCTAAGTCCACACATTCACAATATCTGACTTTGTCAGCATATATCCCAATGTTTCTGCACTGCATTCTAATCCCAGTAGGTGCTATCAACCTAAGTGAGAGGTGTTTTTAATTTAACAAATTAAATTAAATGCAAATTAAATGATATTAAACACCATAGAATAAATGGAAAAGCCAGGCATGACTCTGCAAGGCATATTATGACTCTCCCAGTCCCATCACATACAGATTTATACATTTTTTTTTAATATAATGATTTTTACATTGTCTGATCCATTGCATGGGGAAATGGACAGCTTTATCTACAAAAATATGTTAAAATATGAATGCTCCTGAGTATTGCATGCCTCACACACATAAATGCGTAATGAATCCTAAAACACTAACACAAATCCTGTAATCATATTCAAAGCACTTTAAGTGTTTAGTATGCTTGGCACTATGGTAGCAGAGGTAACTTTACCTACAAGAGAAGCAATAGCAGTTTGAGAATAGTCTATTGCATGTTACAGTTTAAAAAAAAAACAAAGGAAAGTTACAAAAACAAAATAGAATGTGTGTTTTTTCAGCGAAGAAGAGAAATTAGGCATGTACACCAGAGGAGAAACAATTTATCTTCTAGTGTTAAGCTACCCCCTCAAGTGCAGGGTAACAACATACAGTATTATATTTAAACTAGACATTAAGCCCGTTAAATTAACGAGCGCTAGAACATATTTAGTCAAACATTTATAAAAAACAGAATTGTTCTAGGCGAATTTTCGCCTGCGCTACGCAAATTCAGTAACGTGCGAATTTACGCTCTGGTCGGCGAACGGTAACATATTTACGTTTTTCAGACTATCACCCACAATGGTAAAACACGCCCTAGCATAAGGGTGCGAAGTTACGCATCTATCTACTTCCCTAGCGTAAATTTGCCAGAGGCGGTCCGTGCGGCACATGTGCAGTAGCGCAATTCCACGCACACAGGGACTGGACGCAGAGACACTTGAACTTTACATTAAGCCCGTTAAATTAACGGGCGCTAGAACATATGTAGTCAAACATTTATAAAAACAGAATTGTTGTAGGCGATTTTTCGCCTGCGCTACGCAAATTCACTAACGTGCGAATTTACACTCTGGTCGGCGAACGGTAACGTATTTACGTTTTTCAGACTATCACCCACAATGCTAAAACACACCACAGCGTAAGGGCGCGAAGTTGCGCGTCTACTTTGCTAGCATAAATTATCACTCAATGGGAATTGAACACTAAAAGCACTGGTCAAAGGCAATTGCCTTACACACTTCTCAACAGGCTTTAACTGTGACTATACTAAGTATTGGTACTCAACTTGTAAATTCGGTCTGTCTGCACATGTGCAGTAGCAAATTCCAGGGACACAGGGACTGGACGCAGAGACACTTGAACTTTATTATATAGGATATATTCAAAAGTCTTTAATTTTTTGGTGTCAGAGCCCTATAAAATAGGGTAGGGCTTGTGACAATGTTGCACTTTGTCCTTGTGAACCTATGCACTGTCCTGAAAGCCAGGTACTGCTGGCTCCTCTTCTAGGCAAAGCATCAGGCCCAGACTGACAATCTGTGGGTTCTGGCAAATGCCAGAGGGGCTGCTATAAGATGCCATAGAAAGTCAGTATTTAGTGGGCTGATGGGGGCTGTTTGGGCCTCTGTGTACCTGACATTCCAGGGCCTATTTTGATTCTCAGTCAAGACCTGCAAAGCATCATACATATGAGTGTAGCTCACTACTATACTATGCAGTAAGGGAGTGCAAAATTGAATTCCAAAATGTAATTTACAAGAATTGTCTGAATACCAAACTGAATCTGAATCCTATTTTTTGTATATGCTCGCTCATCTAGGCAGGGCTGCTGCCACCCCCTCCCGCTCCACAATTTTTTGCGTTGGAGCGGGTGGAAGAGGGACCACATGGCTACTGCAGTGAGCTCTATTGCGCTTGCTGCACTAGAAGAGCCAAATTTACGTATTAAAAATTTGAAATTCTGCTCTTAAAGTTACCAGAGGCGGCATTTTTTCGCCCATGGTAACTGGCCCCTCTGTGCCGCCTGAGGCATGATTCACACCTTGCCTAATGGCCGGAGCGGCCCTGCATCTAGGCATGCACTTTACTTCTCCATATACAATTTAAGATCATTTTACGGAGTGTACATGCAAGCAGAAACATATCCAACAGAATGAAGTTGTGGTTTCCACTGTATATATCATACTGCTGCAGTTTTTATGGGAAACAAAACTTCATGCTGCTGGATATTTTTCTGCTTGCATGTACAAGCTGTACAATGATCTTGAACTAAACTGTATAATATTTATTTTACCCAACCATCATAATTTTCCTTTATCTGTTTTCCATGCCTCCTATGTATTAGTATACAGTGTATCACAATTGTATTAGTAGGGCAATATTCAATTAGTGCAATAGGGCAAGTAACAGTTTCTGCACTACTATTATAATTTTCTTATTGTCACATGGTATGGGTGGCAAGTGAAGCCAAGCACACCTGTATATGAGGCGCATTCATTTACACTTTTCACATTTATAACACTGCAAAGAACCTTTTCCTATTTTCAAGCCTGTCACTCCACTGCCACCGCATGGAACTAAATTGGTATTGTTCGGATTATCAGGCTTGAATCTTTTCTTGTTTAATTGCATCTTAACCACTCACATCCTTTATACATATAGAAAAACTTAGAGTTATATGACAAAGTTATGATTACCTGAATATCTATGCTATTTTTTATTTCTATCAGTGCTGGCATGTTCTTCTACATCTCTAGAGGATCCTGCACACTAATCCGGAATGTTTTCATTTTTTTACCCTTCCATGCAGTGTTTTGAGTTGGTGCAGCTCTTTGCGCTCTTTATGCTGATTCTGTGAGCTTCATTTTCTTTGAGCAGCATCTTGAATTACTCAGCAAACACTTTTTTTGTATCTGTGGGAATACTAGTGAGAATAAAGCACTGAAACAAAGGTTGTTAGAGACACAAAGAGGTTACAGCCCCTGCAAATAATGGTGTGATTATACCCAAGAATGAGAACATGATTGTTCCTCACAATTGGGGGCAAATTTACTTTTGGTCGAATTCAACCATCAAATTTTTTGGGGGGGGCCATTTTCGATTGAAAATGGACCTATTTCGATCTCATAGGTCAGTTTTCGAACAAATTTTAATCGATTTTCCAAGACTTTTTGAAAAAAATTTCAGGAAAGCTTCCAGGAGGTCCCCCATAGGCTACAATGGCAATTCGGCTGCTTCAAGGTGGCAAATAGTTGAATTTGAATTTTTTTAAAGAGAAAGTACCTCAAAATTAGAATTTTCAAATTTTTTAAATTCAACTCAAATTTTGTGATATTCGATAGTCAAAGTAGACCAAAATTAATTTGAAATATGAATTTTATTTGAAATTCACTTTGACCCTTAGTAAATATGCCCCTTAGTTTCTCACTACAATTTTATCACATTTTTATCTACACTTCATGACACCAAACTTGAAGACGACGGAGGTTTGCTATTTCATATAACCTTTGTTCTTCTAGTCCCCGGCATCAACACCACTTCCTAGAATTACTTCTCCAACTTGCCTTAACTTAAATGAATATAAGACACATGAACAGGCCACATTTACAATGAATTTGTCAGTGCCAGTTTCTCTGCTATAATTACATGTCTAAAATACTGTAATGAATAATTCCAAATTTTGCATTTGACACAGTGGATTTGAGTGTCCCATTATGGTTTATGATTTGGTAGCTCCAAACAAGTTTACGTATATATATATATATATATATATATATACACAAAAGGCCCTCTGCGCTCAACCCATTATCAATATATTTAAGACATTGAGACATTTTGTGCATACAGCTACTAAAAAATGCCTTATCCTTTAAACAACAGGGATTGTTAGCCCATATATTGCAATATATTTAAGCTGGCCAACTACCTCAAAGTCATCCCATATCTGGCCAGTCCTACGCTCAATTTTCCTCTGATTCATTAAGAATTCTATTGCTTCATTATATATTTTACAAAGGGACTAAATTTTCTTTCAAAGTAAAACTCCCAAATTTGGTTGCCCTTTTATTAGACACCAGTGGGATCACCTGTATTTCTCTATATGTATTTTGTGGTCACAGCCTCATTGCACCCCCCGCCTAATGGTTTTAAAAATCAGTGGTGAGCACAACTTTTCCTTGTTTGTTTTAGTTATACTGGAGCAGTGACCAGCTCTCTGTTGTAGCCCCCACCCTTCCCAGCTATAGTCAGGTGATCCCACTGGTGTCTAATAAAAGGGCAAGTTACTATAGTGATTTTGAGTGCACCAGGTCAGACTGTATATATATTTATATAGAAAAAGTGTAGAACCGGCACTCACGAAAATCCCTCGGTTACGTGCCTGGGTGCAAGTCTCAAAAACATTTGTGTAGAGCCATCTGGAAGAGCCGCACTCACAGGTCTTTTAAAAAAGGCATAATATTTATTCACATATTAAAACTGACGTTTCAGCTGATACAACAGCCTTTGATGCTGTGAGTGCGGCTCTTCCAGATGGCTATATATATATATATGTCCAACCAAGCACTGGACACACAAATCCAAGTTTGGATAGCAAGCGAAGCTTACCAAAAAGGACGTTTCGGCTAGCTACTTCAGCTGTCATCAGGAAGTGTAATACACACAAACAAATTCCCTCAATAAGGCCCCAGTGGTGCCAAAACAGTGACGTCATGAGCAGGTGTGTCTAACAAGTATGATAATATACCCAGTGACGGGAATTGGACGTTATGTGAATGAAAGTGATCAATGTATATATAAATCCCCAACTGTATGAGGCAACACTTGCATAACACTGTGGGGATCATTTTTAAAGTTCACACAGCGCATAATTGTTCACAAATGGTTGTTTTGCCAATGCTTTTTCCTGAACGCTAAAATATTGCACTGCTGTGCCCATTTTTCCAATTTTTTGAGAATTCGCATTGTGAATACATTTTCCTTTGCCAGGTGGTTGTGCATGGAAATAGCGTTGACAGTAACTTAAATTCGCAATTTGCTAAACTGTTTTGCGAATACATCACCAAAGTTGTGGCGTAATTCAAAAGCAGAGTGTGCGCATAAATAGTAGCATTTTGCCATTTTTTCCATATTTAAAAAACTCTTATAGACATTTGCAATGGGAAAAACAAATTTGCCATTCTGTTTGCACTCTTATTCAGCTTTATAAATATAACCAGGTACAGGGCAAATATATTCACTTTGCGAACCAATCTGCCCTGCGCAAAGTTTATTTATTAATAAATGTGTGTCATATATGCAACTTAAGTGTTCCCCTATTCCTGATAGTGCCTCAAAATCCATGTGCTGTTGAGAGGTACCATGTATGTGCTAGTAAAGTATTACAATAGTGAAGGGATTAGCAATTGCATAATACTTGTATCAAGAGTACTAACGAGAACTCTTAACCCACTCAGTGGTGGTCCCGGGGCCCCCCAGTCTGACCCTGCCCCCTTATGTCTATCAACGGGCATCACTCAATGTGTGCATACAGCGGAGATCTGTTCCTCCAACACTGGCACCGCATCCATCTGTAGGTCTCCTGGTTTGCTGTTGTTAACCCCAGGGTTGGACTGGGGGGGGGGGTCAGGGCCCACTGGGGGTGCCACATCCAGTCACAGGGACCCTTCTGTGCCTCTCCCTCCATGCGTACCTGCTTCACATCTTCTTTATGTGATCGGGTGGGGTAAGGGGAGATCAGGAGTGCCAGGTCTGTTGAGCGGCACATAGCAGGGTCACGTGGTGGGCAGTACTGGCAGCAGGCAGCAGCTATGGGCAGAACAGAAGCCTGCAGACAGTTTTCATCTGGACCATAGCAAGTTAATTAAAGCAAGGGGCCCACCAAGGCCAGGGCCCAACGGGTTTCTTCCAGGGGCCCCGGCAGGCCAGTCCGACTTAGGCCAACCCCTACACACAATTAATTTCAGACGATTAATGAATATATTTCTTAGCAACAGATGGGTGGTAGTTTTAATATTTGTCAAAGATGCCAGACAATACAATAATTGGAATATTCCCGATTATAACTGTTAGGGGAGGCCTAACGTTGCTGTCCAGTTTTAATAGCTAAAACAGTACAGTATAGGATCTATTTTCTGGAATGATTGGGAACTGATGTTTTCCAGATAAGGAATCTTTCCTTAGTTTGGATCACCATACCTTAAGTGACTTAATAAGTACATGTATTTGCTTAAAATGGACTGGCAGATGGCCCTCTCCTAGCATTTACTAAACTTGAACAAACTGTTGTAGAACAGCAAGGTATGTTCAACAGAAGAAGTCAATCAAGATTTGGTTACACTGAATCCACACATAATGACTCATGACCTGCAACTGTTGAGCATGAAACACTTAAGGAATTGTGTACCTGGACCCACTCGATGAAAGGGATCTCCATGCTTACTCTCCAGGGGCTTTCTGGCAGTACCCCACTATGGGTTCTTGTTGTGTTTTGCAGAATGGGAGACTGCATGCTTAGGGCAAAAGCAATGGTCAGAAGTAGCTCAACTAGGCTAAAAAGTGAGACTAAGATCAGCATTGTAATCATGTAATCAACAGGTTGTAATCCCCAACACCATACTGAAGTTTGAGGATAAAGTAATCATAAGACTGTATATTTGGCACTTTTGGTGGGAATGTGAGATCTTCTTTTGGAAGTGGAGTAGGGGTTGATGTTCTGCAGAAACTCAATCTCTATTCATTATTTATATGTTATTATTTATTTATATGTTACAATTCACATTGGGGCTATGAAAAAAACACCCAAAAAGCTCACCCTAATCAAGTAAAAATCTTACTCCTTCAGTTGTGACTGATATTTAAGCAATGTTAGTGGATATAATACTGTAACGGTTGGCACCCTAAATTTAGAACCAATGACAAGCACCCCGGGCTCGTACTTCTGCCTATAACAGCTGCCTTTCACCTCGGTAGGAGCCCTCAGCTAATTTGATACCACCAGGTCTTAAAGGAATTGTTCAGTATAAAAGTAAAAATTGGGTAAATAGTTAAGCTGTGCAAAATAAAAATGTTTTCAATATAGTTAGGCAAAAATGTAATGTATAAAAGCTGGAGTGACTAAGTCTAAAATAACAGAACACTTCTTCTTGCTTTTCAGCTCTCTTTTGTTTATACTGACTGGTTACCCTGGTTACCAGGCAGTAACCAATCAGTGAATTGAGGGAGGGCCACATTGATCATAACTGTTGCTTTTGAATCTGAGCTGAATGCTGAGGATCAATTGAAAACTCACTGAACAGTTATGTACCATGTGGCCCCCCTTCAAGTCACTGACTTACTTAGATTTAGAGAGCTGAAAAGCAGGAAGTTGTGTTGTATTCTGTTTTACAGTGATTATCTCTCACTTTTTCACTGTAATAATATCTGTGATCACAGAGCCTGTGATGCTCCACCACAAATTATCTGCTATCCACAGAGCATTTTCAACCATAAGTTGTACTCAGAAC
The DNA here is from genome assembly GCA_024363595.1 of Xenopus borealis. Classification (NCBI taxonomy): domain Eukaryota; kingdom Metazoa; phylum Chordata; class Amphibia; order Anura; family Pipidae; genus Xenopus; species Xenopus borealis. The sequence goes on from CM044446.1 coordinate 53,961,215, forward strand.
CTCACCTCATATGGCACTACAGGGGTAAAAAAGCAACCCACAATTGATGTTACAGCAAACTGAATGTCACTTCTTAAAGGAGAACCAAACCCTTAATCATAAAAACCCCTACCCCATAGACCCCTCCCTGCTTCCCCCCCAGCGTAGGTGTTATAATCCATAATTGCCTCTAAGTCCTTACCCCTTGTTGTAGATTCAGCGCAGCGGAGCTCATGGGTACCATATTCCGGCTCTTTGGTTTTCTTCAGGTTTTCTTCCTTCACTTTGGCAAATTCTATGACTTTTGGCACATGTGCAGTTGTCAAAAACCAGAAGACCGCTCCAACTGTGCATGCGACGATACGTCGCTTACTTCCCAGAGAAGACTGAATAAGGCATTGCTTAGATCTCTACTTTTATAACATACTTATAGTTAACGTAAAGGTAAATTAATACCTGTAAGATGGACATACACAGAACGATCTGTCTGGCCAGGTTGCCCAACACATAGGGTTGCCACCTCACCAATTTAATACAGGTCGCAGATTCTACATCCTGCATGGCTAATTAGCAATCAGTTTAGATGCATGCCACATGGCTGTATATCAACTGATTCAGTCTGCAGAATGCTTTTATGTTTACTTATTAGCAATATAGAATGTGAATTCAATATGTGGCAGGTGGTGAGATAGCAAATATAGCAAACCTTTGCTTGATTTGGGTACACATATGAGGCCAAGGAAATCCATGAATTCATGCAGACACGATATCTCTTCCAGCTGTTATTGTTATCTGGCAGAGCCATAATGATATATTGATCAGGGAGGGTGTTGTTTTGAGCACATAAATGAGGCCAGCAGACTGCTGACATAGTCATGGATGAATCCGCAGACACAGCACTGGGTTAGGGACTGATGTAACTGATGACAAATCTCTTGCATTCATTTTTTAATTGATGCGGTTCATTTATCAACACTTATTTTCACATCACCAATAGTAACCAATTGAATTTTTGCTTCCTTCCTGAAAAAAGCTAATCACTGATTGGTTGCAATGTGTTACTGTCCAGGTACAGATTTGCCCAGTGCCGAGTTCCAATTTTGAGAATTTTCATTTCTTCAATTCAGTTGTGGTATCTGCTCTACTCACCTTCCTCCCTGTGATCACTAGCCTAAAGTTTAATGCTCAGAACAGATAACTGGGCCCAGTGAAATTTTATAGGCAGCTTTGTTTGCTCCAAGCCCCATTATGTGGGCCATTTTGTTAAGATTGACCCCTTGTTCTGTAAGTAAAGGATAATTATTTTAACAGTACAGTAAATACTATTACATTGTGCTTCATCTTTAATATTATACCTAAAGTAAAGACAATACTAATGATTCATTTTACATTTTGAAACAGATACCAGTAACTTTTCCAGTTAACAATACAGATTTGCATTGGTCATTATTTGCTTGCAGGAAGATGAAATACAAATGAATCTAGCCAGTATCATTCTAACTCCCACATTGGTTACATAATAACAAACCCTCTTTTTCTGAAACTAAGGCAATATGTTTGCCTAGGAGCAGTAACCCTTGGCATCCAATAAGATGCTTGCATTTAAACAGGTGACTAGTAAATGCTACCTGCTGATTGGTTGCTATGGGTTACTGCCCCTGGGCAAACTTAGTGCCTTTAATTACATGACCCATTGTATGCCACCTTAACCATTTAATACTGGACACATACTGCATGGTTAATAAGCAGTTTATTTAGATGCAGCATGATGTAGACTGAATAGAATCGTATGTGGCCAATATGCATCTGATTAATTTGCTATTCCTTGAAAGGTTATTGGGAGAACATTCCCTCCAATTATTTTTGGCCATGTGGACAAAAATAATCTTATGCTCATACCTTTGTGCTCAGAGAGACTGGTGAATTGATTAGGCATTGCGTTTTCACAACAAATTAGTAGTTTGTGCTGGCTTCAAAATGTATGTGCATAAGCCCAATGCTTTGACTTGGCAGCAATAGCTGTTTTTGTAGAGCAATTGGGAAAAAAAAACCAAAGAACAGCAACAATTAAATAAGGTAAATAAGACACAAATAATTGAAGTGGTACACTGGAAGAAGATTATCATTCTAAGTATGAATAAATATATTATTGATACAAGTGAGGGATGACGTGCACAGGCAGGCACTGGTAAGGGAAATATTCTCTTATAAACTCACGTCACTCCTCCATTAACCTGCATATCTGGTAATGAAATATATTATATTCTACTACCCTGATAAGCAAGGAGCATGATGCAGCAATGTTGGAAGCTACACTTGAGAAAGCATGTTGTGTAAGTTAGTCTAAAATAAATTCCACTTTCGCAGTATTCTGCTGAATTGAGTGCTCTCCTTTTTACTGCAAACAGAAAACTCATATGGTGCGTGGTACACCTCATAAAGGATAGAGGCATTCTGCATAAAGCATGAAGGTAGTGGGCTGGAAACAACCTTTTCTTATGCACTAGACCATGTCTGCTGCCTCTAGATTTAGTCATAACCGGTTAGTTGTGATAACTGCATTAATAATCACATTCAGGTTTGAAGCCACTTCCCTCTTCTAATCGCTGTACCGGGCTATCTGCATCCTCTGCGCCTTTCAGAAAGGTACACATTTGGTATGGACCTTTGTCTTTCTTCCTTTCTTTTACTCTTGCCTTTAAGTCTATGTACTCATGGGGGACAGGCAAGAGTTTCTGTCCAAGATGAGTTCTGTGAATGTCTTGAAGATTTTTTCCTTGTTGAAAAAATAAGGTCTTGAATCCACGTTTGAATCTGCCACTGAGATCTTTGCCTTTCGTTTCTTGAGCAGAGGCAGGGCTCTTGACTTCTGTAGAGTTTTTGTTGGATCCAGCCGGGGGCAGACTCGGCACAACAGCATTATAATCTTCAGTTCTGTTCTTGGAAGAAGGGACCCATATCAGACCATAATATACAGCCAAAATGACAGCAGCCAGAGATACGCACAGAAAATATGCCGCAACAGTCGCTAATCTCACCCACTGCTTGCTGTTAACCTCTGAAGTCTTTCCTTTCCTGTCCTCGGAACAATTTTGGTCCTGAGTCTGCATCCCAATGCCGTCCAGATTTCTTTGTGTCATGGTTAGCAAGCTGGAGAATATGCTTCTTTTTAATGTTACAAATTATTTAGATGCAGATCATTGTCTGCTTCACAAATAGGCACAATTATCCTTTCTTTGGCTCTTACTGAAGCACTGCCTTGTCTCATAACAGTAAATGGTAGAATATCACTGAGCCCACAGTACAGCAGATTGTTAAAGAATGACTGATGATGCTCATCCCACTTGACTCGGTATTCCAAGGGAGAAACTCATTTTTCTGCAGCACAATCCTCACAGACTCAGCACATTAATGCTAAAAGACACACCCAGCTACTGCTGTAAATGGTCTAGTCTGGATGCCCCCAAGAGCAGGAATGAGGATGGATTTTATTTACGTCAGGAGAGATGAGCTGTTTTCCATATCATATTGCTGTTAGCAGCAGATGTGCTGATTGAAAGACCAGAATTCATCTGGGAGCAAGTACAGAACACAAGATTTTATTTGATCATTTCACTAAGCACAGTACACGCTATGTCTATGTGTGTGTGTCAAATATATATATATATATATATATATATATATATATATATATATATATATATATATATATATATATATATATATATATATATATATATATATATATATATATAGCTTATACTGACATATAACCATACATTTGGCCCTGATGCAAAATTGGATTTGCAATCGATTTATAGACTATTTAGTGACTGACTTTGTAGACATAATCAATAATGGGACAGTTCCACTATGCTCTTCATGGGATGCAAGCTTTAACCCACAATATCCACTTCATTGTTACTAAGCCTCTTTTTTGTTTGTTGGGATTTGTGTTACTTTATTATATTACTTATAATATTAATAACAAAGTTGGTATGTTAGTGTTCCTTTGACATACCACTCTATGGAACCCACATAACTAAATTTAATTAAGGCTAACAACTTACAGATTTCCCCTCACTGGTGAGATGCTCGGTAAAATTATTTATTTCCATCTATTGTGCTTGATGATCTCACATTTCTGACTGAAAAAAATATTACAAAAATGTATTTCGGATTAAGATGCAAGACTAGTTTATCATCTATAAGGAAGTTATAATGCCAACCCAAAGTGCTTTATGGCAATATCTCAACAGATTCAAGGCCAAGTCGTTTAATTCCTGTTGTAGAGAAAGAATAATTCCAGTCCCAATTCCTCAGTTGTTTGGAGAGAATAATTTTGCAGGGATATGCTCTGTCATTGCATCTGAGCAACCAGATGACTTGCTAATTATCTTACCTCTATACAAGGTTAAGTTATACTAACAGGTCAAACGTGTTGCAGCTAATTGCTATAGGTATACAACAAGTTAGACACGATCCCTTTCACTCAAGAATAGGAAAGTTTATATATATTTCTTTAATGTTCACCAGTGTGTCTTTTAAAAAAATACTTTGAGCTCCGTCTGTGGGCTATCTAAATTTCCCCTTGTTATGACAGCTTAGTATTACTCATATAAAAAATTATTGTTTTCTTTTTGTAATGAATAATAGAAAGGGAATGTTCAGACCCTGTGCAAATTGACAGCAATGACAGAAAAAGATATGGAATGCACCTTAATATACAGCATGCCTCACAAAAAAATGTAAAAACCACTGACCCTGGCATAAAGATTGATCTGATTCCCTGTGTATAAAAGAACCATTATCTGAACATTATAGTTATCATTTATAAGGTACTAATAGGTAATGTTGTGTTATTTTGCTCTGTAATGAAGGGTGGACTTCCTGGGAGCAGATGATAAAAAGGACAGGAAGAGAAGAAGCAGTGGCCACTTTGTTTGCAGAGGTAGAGTTAGGATCAGCTATTATTTAGGAAAAGGAATAAAAGCAGACATTAAGCTTGGAGGGACAGAAAGAGTATGCTCATATTGAAAAATAAGTCGTCCCTCTCTCCATGGATTTGTTAGTGTGAGAATGAATGAAAGGATCCAAAAAGTCCATCACAAGCAATCAGTGTCGGACTGGGATGCCAGGGGCCCACCAGAAAACCTTAGACCAGGGGCCCAACTTTCCAAACTATTATTCCTTCTCTCCTCACTTAACCTTTTCATTCTCCTATTCTTTGAGATCTACTTACTATACTCTATTCTTCCATTATTAAGCCTCTTTTTCCACATAAACAAATGGGGAATGAACATGAAATAGGCCAAATTGTTAGACGCAAGAGGGCCCACTGACACCTGGGCCCACCGGGAGTTTTCCTGGTATCCCTGTGGGCCAGTCCAACACTGCAAGCAATTACACGCAAAGTGAAGCCTTCTGAAATCAGAAGGTATTTACTTGTCTCATGCCATACACATAGCATTGCCTAGAAACCATGGGGCAAATTCTCTAAGCGGCGAAAATGCGCTAGCATTGCCATCACTAACGTTCGCCGCACTTCGAAGTTACGCTCAGGTCAGCGAATGGTAGCGTAGTTGCACTAGTGTTACTTCGCCAAACAAAGTGCATTTATGCTAGCAGTGCCTAATTTGCAAACGGCCTGGATTTCAAAGTGTAATAGAAGTATATGTTACAGCCAATACATTCCACTACACAACCCCAGGAAACCTTTAATAAATTAAATAAAGTTGTCCTATTGCCCTACATGTGCCCCCTGTATAGTTGTGTTGCCATATGTTAGGAAATGTAGGGGGAGGGGAAGGAGGGTAACCCCCGAAAAAAAATTTGCTCTTTTTCAGACCTACACCCTACAAAAGGTAAAACACTTTCCTTTATTTTTTTCCGAATGAAAACAGTGGCACAGTGTTTTTCTCACATTGGGTTCAGTTAATTTTTCAGATGGCACAAGCAATAACTATACAGTGTCTGTAATATATAAAAGTTACTTTTCAAAGTAAAAAAAATAGAGAATCTGAGGTCTTCAAGCCAACCAGGAAGCCAAAGAAATAAGATATGCTAAATATTTTCTTTTGAGATAAAACACCTAGGGGCAGATTCACATGAAGGATTCGAAGTTCAATCGAATTTTCAAAAAGATTCAAATGTTTTCGAAGACCAATTCGACCAGTGAATTATGAAAATTCGATCGAATCAAATGATTCGAATAATTAGAATAAAAATCTATTGGAATATTCAACTATTTCACAGTCTAATTATTTCTCCATTTTTATTCAACTGCCTAGTTCACCAAAGCTACCGAATTGGGTTTCTTTATTTTTGATCGAATAAAGAAATTAGATTGAATGGTTAAAATCATTCGATTCGATATTTTCTATTCGATCATTCGACAAATCGAATTGCGGTAAAATCCTTCGAATTCGATATTCAAATGATTTTACTTCCCCAACAATTCCCATGGTCGAATTCGACCCTTAGTAAATATGCCCCCTAGAAGGACAAAACCCTTCATTTCAGAGATTGTTTTGAAGATACAGTGTAGGTGATAATACAGTAATCTGCTGACAGCATCATGAGACATCAGCATGTTTCTTCAGAGGTTGTCCACAGGCCAGCAAATATCTCTGGTAAAAGAGATTGGACTAATATATTTGAAATGTGCATTAAATTGTTGTGTTTATGGTTACATAAAGCTTGATGCAAGTTCCTACTCCTTATCTTCCCAAAGAATGTATTCAATAACCACAGTTTTTCTAAGGAAACAAAACTGCCAATATCTAATTGACAAAAAAAAAAAACTTTGTTGGTTTCTACAGACAAAATAAATTTAAATCAGTAAAAATTTACCATAGCAGTGCAGTATATCATGTGGCAGTTCATTATATTAGGCTATTAGCACAGAGGCAGTGGCAGGCCCGTGGTTTAAAGGGGGCCCAGTGTCAGCAGAAGGGGAGAACCTGGTTAATCTGTCTGCATTCTGAGTGCTGCTGTGCTCCTTCAAAGAACAGTGATAGTAAGGACAGTATGGATAAAACAGAGGCGTATCAGATCTTAACGGGATATTTAGGACATAACTCCTTCCAGTTTTTCAGGTATCATCAAGCCCTTCTTGCTCCATGTTTTTAAGATTGTCACTTACTTAAGAGTTCTAAAGATTTGGTTGGCACATAGAAAGTTGTGTAGTGCAGATTTGCACCTACTGCCTCCTATACAGCTTTAAACATGCTACAGAAGTGGTCTTTACTGAATTGTTTGCTTGGCTGATTCATTCAAGTGAAATAAATGGGGGCCATCTTTTAGGTTATAGAACATTTGTAGACATTTGCAAATGTATTTGTCTATATTTTATGGGTTTATGAGCTTTTAATTATTATCTGTATTGTCCTTTTTATTTTGTACAGGTATGTGACCTGATATGAAGAATTTCCAGGACCCGGATAACGGATCTTTCAGTAATTTGGCTCCCTTACCTTAAGGGGCAGATTTATTAAGGGTCAAAAATTGAAATTCAAAGTAATTTTGGGCTACTTCAACTATCCATAAGCCCAAAATTTGATTTGAATAGAAAATTTTTGAAAATTCGAAGTACTGTCGCGTTAAAATCCTTCAAATTTGACTATTCGCCATCTTAAAGCTGCCGAATTACCATTGTACCCTATGGGGGACCTCCTGCTACCTGTCCTGAAAAGTTTTCTAAGTTCTAGGAATTCAAAGGAATTTGGTTTAAACCATTCCAATCGAATGATACAAACGATTTTTATTAGATCGAAAACGGACCTATTTGATTTTTTAAATTTTATGGTCGAATTTTGAATTTTTTTCACTTCGAAATTCGACCATTAGTAAATCTGCCCCAAAGTCTACTATAAATTGTGTAAACAATAAATAAACCCAATAGCCTGGCTTTGCTTCCAATAAGGATTAATTAAAACTTAGGTTGGATCAACTACAAGGTACTGTTGTTTTATTATTACATGGGAAAAAGATCTTTTTTAAACTTGGATGCAATGGAGTCTTTGGGAGATGGGTTTTCTGTAATTTGGCATTTTCTTGATAGCAAGTTTCTATATATATATATATAACGGATCCCCATACCTGCATAGTCAAATGCAGCTTTCAAATGACAAGGAAGACGAATTTATTAGTGGGGGGGGGGGATGCAATATTAAGTTAAGTACCCCTGTGAAAGTAATGGACACATTTATACCTCAGGCTGTTGTTTCTCTATCAGCCCAGGGAAAAAACAAATGCAGCACTGCCAACTTGCTTACCTATTCCAGTGTCCGTCTTCAGCCATGGAGGCCTATTTCCTAATTTTCGACGCAAATGTTTTCTGGAAAAATAAAATAAAGCTGTTAAAAAATATTCCCATTGACTCCTAATGAACCTGACCAGCTTTTACTTGATGTTTTTTTTCTGCTGACTTTTCTCGAGTTTAATCCCATTCACAATATTCAAGCATCTGTTTTTTTCTCCATTTGTGAAAAAATATAAAACTCAACTGTTGATAAATCAGTAGTTCAAACAGATTATCAGCAATGCATTCAATATATGCATATTGAATAAGCTACCAGATCAATGCATTTGCCATTGCAGTATTGTATTTATGCAAATTACATTTCTAGGAAAAGCTTTGCAAAGTGAGTGTGTAGTTCAGGGGTTAGCATGTAGTGCAAAACTGTCTTAGCTTAAACTTTTTTGAACAAATGTCTGACTGAAAAACATAAAATAGTGGTTTGCCGATGCATATACAGAAATGTGTTTTTTTACGTGGACACAGAACCTATAGGGCAAATTCACTAAAGAGTGCAACTTTTCCAGCGTCCGCTTCGCTCACATTGCAACACTTTGCAAGGCGTAGATTAGCCAGGATAACGCTAATTCTCTTAAATGCGAAGTGGTGTCCATGGTACCAAGCACTGGCAAAGATGCGCTAACTTTGGCTAATTTGCATATGTTGCAGTAAATACATTACATTACACAAGCACAGGGAACCTTAATAAAATAACATAGAGTTGGTATAATGCCCTACACATGAGCCCAGTATCTAGTCTATGTGCAATATGTTAGGAAACGTAAGGGGGAACCCTAAAAAAATTACAGACTTTTGCAGGCTATCACCCTGAAAAAATTAAAAGATGCCATGGTTTTTTGGGAAGTCCTATGCACTCTTTTGCATTTTGTTTGGTCTGAGCTGACGAAGGCAAGTCTGGCAGAACAGCTAGCATTCAGTAAAATTGGCATCTTAGAGAATTTGCATAGTAACATTCTTTCGCCAGAGTGAAAATTTGCCGACGTTACAGTACAAAGCAATGCTAGCGTACATCTTTTTCGCTACTGTAGATGCATCTGCGCTTATTAGTAAATTGGCAAAGTGACTAAATGAAGTGACACTGGCGAATTTTCGCTAGCATTGGTCCCTTTGCCCCATGGTTTATAGGCAAGTACAGCATCAGAACTATGATCATGTGAGTTTCCTAATAAAGCCAATGATCCCACAGCATTTCAAAATTTTGCATAACTTCATCTGAATATGACCTATAAATTATAGAAGGCTATTTGGCTAATGGCATATTAAACATTCCCAGCACTGATTTCCCATAGTGTTTATTAAAGGAGAACTAAACCCTAAAAATGAATATGGCTAAACATGCCATATTTTATATATTAAACTTAATGAATAAGCCTAAAGGCTCAACGTCTGTAGTAGTTATAATTCAGACCTTCAAAGTTTCACAAGAGCTTCCCCTCTTGGATTATGTAAGGAGGGTCTATGTGATGCACATGCTCAGTGTATTCTGAGCAGCTGTTGAGAGGTGTTGAGCAGCTGTTGAGAAGCTAAGCTTAGGGGTCATCACAAATCATCAAGCAGAAAATAAATACTTTAGGAGGTTGCTTTGCTTTTATCTATTCCTGCATGCGTCCTCCTCTTTTTCAACATTAATAATGATATGAAGCTCCACTGTATCTAAGTGCAATACAAGTGATTGAGCTTCAAAGTGATACCAGGAAGTGATGGGAAGCAGAAAGCCACGTTTTCTCTAAGTGCTATAGCTGGATAGTCACTGCAATTCCAGTGTTGACGAGGAACAACAGAACTTCAGTTGAATTCAATGATGTGCAGGTTGACTTGTAGAACATATGATGATTATGTTGGAAAAGATGAAGCTGGAGCTGCAATGTCCTGCTGAAAATGGAAGGAAAGAGGAATTAAATCAAACACAGAACAACAGGAAAATATATTTATACTTTTCAATAAAATACAATTTTAGCAAATTATTAATGCCACTCAGACAATTACATGACAGCTGGGATCCATAGACTGAAGGAGAGCTGCACTATAGCAATTAGCCATTTCTTCTGATCCTTGCATAACACACAAGCAAATTGTGAAAGAATGACTGTAAACACACACATATACAGTTGTGTTCAGAATAGTAGCAGTCCGACATCCCAATCCTGATCAATCACTGTTTTTGGTTGAAATTATATTTCTACATGGCAATTAATTTACTAGTAGGTGTAGCAGAGTAATAGAAAATCAGCAGACTCAACAGTCATGACATGCATGCTGCTGATTCTGTGTAAGTGAATCATTAACTGAAGCGTGTTCCAAATAATAATAGCTTGTTCAAATAACAGCAGTGTGGAGGTCTATTAGTGAGGTCATTTATCCTGTGTAAAAAAAGGCCCTTATTTAAAGTGATACTGACAAAATTTATTTTCTAAATATTATTGTACATTAAAAGTTGACGTTTTTTTGCTGATTGTTCTACTTTTTTAAGCAATTGTTACTTGACGTTCCTAAACATGGCTGTTTTGCCAACCTGACTGTCCCTTGTCAACCTGTCAGTTAGAGATTCTAATACTAACGGACTCCTGCTGCACAAATATGGCAGCCCCCTCATACAGGAGCATGGGGGTAAGAAAGGTAATGTAAAAGCATCCGGCAAATACTTTTATGGCAACATTATAAATAGCACTCAAAGATAATGTTATGATAGATAGTCAGTATCTTTTTAAGGAAGGAAGTAAAATGGGTCATTCCAGACATTAAAGAGATTCTGACACCTGAAGTCAAACTCTTTTTTACCTCTATTATAATAACTGGCTTTGAAAGCTACTTGTAACTTTGCCATAAGGTATTTGCATGATGCTTTTACATTACCTGTCTGATCCCCCATGTTCCTGTATGAGGAGGCTGCCATATTAGTGCACCCGGCATCTGTTATCATTACAAACTGTAACTAACAGACTGAGATGGGACTGTTAGGCTGGCAAAGTAAGAGTGTCAGGGTGTCAGAGAGTCAGGCTTAGACATTTCAGCTAACAGTTATATACAAAAAACAAACCTATAGGTAACAATTAATGTACATTCATATGTTAAATTTCATTTTTTAGTGTCAGTATCACTTTAAGAAGAACAGCGCAGTTTGATTAAAAAGTTAAGAGAGGGGGAAACATATAAAGAAGTGCAGAAAATGCACTTTGATTGGCTGCTTTGCTAAAATGATCCCAAATGCTTTAAAATGGCAACCAAAATCTGAAAGATGTGGAAGAAAATGGAAAAACTACCATTCGAATGGATAGAAGAATCTGTCAATGATCAGCTCCTGGAACATCAAAGAAGGTCTAAATTTTGTAAAGATTGTTCTTTTGGGCATAGGGGCCACAGACAGTTTGCCAGACGACCCCAAACACTGAATTCAAGCCACAGTATTGGGGATGATATGGGGATGTTTCTCATACCTGAAACCATGGGCCTATTTATCACATACCAGGGATTATGGATCAGTTTCAATACATCAAAATACTTTAAGAGGACTTGTTGCCTTATGATGAAGAGGAAATGCCATTCAATAAAACAATGAAACCCAAACACACCAGTAAATAAGCAACTTGGTTTCAGACCAACAATATTAACTTAAAGGAGTGGCCAGCCCAATACCCGGACCTTAATCCAATAGAAAACTTGTAGGGTGACATAAAAATTCTGTTTCTGAGGCAAAATCAAGAAATGCAGAAGAATTGTGGAATCTAACAGGTGCCAGAAGTTGGTGGAGTCCATGCAACAAAGATTTGCAGCAGTTGTCAGAAACAGTGATTATAGAACTAAATATTAATTCAGTGATTCAAAGGAAATCTTGAAACATTTTTCAGTTTATATGGTGAATGTTTTTTTAAAGAAGCTTAATATTCCCTTGTCTCCACTTTCTGAAAAGGAAAAACACAAATTTGATCAATATTTCTTAATGATTTGATTTGGAATAGAATGTACAGTGTTCCCAATGCATTTCTTTGTATGAAAATAAAACCTATTATAAGGATTTGGAGTTTTATTCACTTTTAAACACATTGCAATTATTCTGAACAGAACTGTATATATACGTATATGATATATACATACAGTTGTGCTCATAAGTTTACACACCCTGGCAGAATTTATGATTTCTTAACCATTTTCAGAGAATATGAATGATAACACAAAAACTTTTCTTTCACTCATGGTTAGTGGTTGACTGAAGCCATTTATAACTGTATAGAAAGATAGACAGAAAGATAGATAGATAAAAATAGATACCTATCTATATAAAATACACTGTGAATCTAGTCATTTATGGTGAAGAAAGAAGCTTTTAAATGTAAAAATCAGCAAGCAATATGCAGCGATGCCAACGTTGAAACTGTCAGTGGCAGGCCACAATGATGCACAACAGCCTGTGAATGACAAGAAGATTGCCTTAATTGCCTACAAAAGACAAGCAAGAGTGTTTTTTCAGAATACTCATATATTATGTAAACTGTTTCAATTACCCACAAATGCTTCACAAAGCTTTTAAGAAGCAGGTTCTGAAAACTGTAAATGCACCCATATGAGAGGATAACTATTTATTGGAAGAGACAGACCTCTTTCAAACTGGGAGAGGCATATGAGGAATATTAAATGAGAAAAAGGCTAGCCATATATTGGGTGGGGAAATTGGAAAACATATTTCCACTGTTCAGTGGGAAAGGCAAAGACCCTCAAAAAAATGTGCACCTTAGTTACAAATCATACAAACCGAAGTATGAAGCTTTATTATGACTACCTTCTGTGTGGGTGTTTCTGTAAGCCTTAATATGTTGTTGGCTATCTAACCACAACCTACTGTATAACCTCCTGTAGAAGTTATATAGTGTACTAATCCTCTTACATAAGAGTAGTGGGCTGTGCAACCTAGTAAATAAAGAAGATGCAATTTGCCTAAAACAGCAAATGAATATTTCCACATTCTATAAACTACAAGCTTCCCAATATGTAGCTAAATAGGAAGAAGGCCCACATTGCAAAGAAGTAGGAAACAGTCTTTCAGGCAACCTAAAAAGCAATCTGCTGGAGAAAATTTTATATATATATATATATATATATATATATATATATATACATATATACATCAACAAGACAGATCCGCACTAGGGCATAAAGGCTCTAGAGGGGAGCTGAAACGTTGATTCTGTGCCACATGACTGATTAAATAAAGAATTCTTATGAAGAAGTCCCTAGGAGTGCGCTACTATATTGTTGTTTGTGTATATATATATATATATATATATATATATATATATATATATATATATATATATATAACGAGCACAAAAAAGGCAGCACTCACATTGATGCAAAAAGTGTATATAAAAAGAGGCTATGTTTCAGGCATGCAACGTGCCCTTTATCATGCCAACAAATTGTAACAAATTGTAACAAATGGAACACAAGGTCATTCGCTTCTTTAAGGTAAGTCACAGGAAGTGACATCAATTTTCAGACTACATCTATATTATACTGTAATATTTTTACTAAAATATAGATTTGTTTCCATCATAACTATAAAAAGAGATATAGGTCATAATCCTTGTTTAACCCCTTGGGTTGTAGAGAATTGAGTTTATGGATCCACCAAACTTCCCTTTGTCTAAGGCGAAGTTCTCTGTCTCCTCCGTTTTTAAAGGGGGGAACTATTTCCAACACCATGTATCTAAGCTGATCAGCTCTATGCCCCTTCTCAATAAAATGTCTAGATACAGGTTGATGCTATGGTGGAACAGCGCATTATTACTACGAATTTGCGAAAGTTCTTGTTGGTTGAGAATCCTAGATCACCAATCATGTATATCTTACCCAAAGTACACAAGAATCCAATACATCCCCAGGCCGTCCAAAGGTATCCTTAGTGGGCTCTATTTTCAATCCTATGGCCATTATGTTAGACAAAATTTTGGGACCTTTGATACAAAAGTGAAGTCATATGGTCGTGACACGGGACATTTTTTGGAACTTTTACAAGGGATTTGAAGGCAATGTAGTGCTGGCAACATTAGATGTTGCCAGCCTATATATACTTCTATACCACATAAAGAGGGTACAGAAGCATGTGAATGGATACTAAAAAAAGAAGCCAAATATTCTTCACAGCAAGTTGGCTTTTTCATACCAATTCTGGATATCATTTTAAGCTGTAACTATTTCACTTTTAAGGATGATTTCTTTTTTCAGCTACGTGGGACGACAATGGGGTCCAACGTTGCCCCGTCATACGCCAATGCCTTTATGGCTAGATTGGAGGAATTTTCCATCTATTGTGATGTGGACTTTGCCAGCCACTGTGTGGCTTGGTATAGATACATCAATGATATCTTCTTGGTGTGGCAGGGTGACATTGGCTCACTGTCTAAGTTCCATAGAAGCTGAATGAAATGCATCCTTCTATTTCTTTTACTCCTGCATATGATGTTCAGCAAATACAATTTTTGGATGTTTTGGTTTGTAAAAACCAGGAAGAGGGAGTAAATACCACACTTTATGTGAAGCCTACTGACCCAAACCAACTTCTCCACTATAGAAGTTATCACCCAAAACATGTTAGGAAATCTATTTCAGTAAGTCAGTTAACTAGGGTAAACAAAATTGTGAGTGACCCAGAGGAAAGGGCTAAGCAACAGAATCTTATGTGTCAAAAATTCTGGGAAAGGGGATCCCCGGAGGCAGTTATCTGTGAAGCTAGGAGTAGGGTTGATCATCCAAGAATAAAAAGAAAAGATAATAAGAGGGTATCTTTTGTTACGTATTACAATAGGCAAAGTAAACAGATTAGCAATACATTACGCCGACATTGGCATATCCTGCAAAAAGCTTATCCCCATATAGAAGAATTTACTGCTCCACCACTCTTATCACATAGGAAAGGAAAAACTATAGGATCAACAGTGACAACAGCTATGGTCAAGAAAAAAACCATGGGGGTGGATACATTCCTTGGTAAGAAAACTGTAGGAATGTCACCATGTTACGGATGTAACCAGCGCCCTTTTGTACTTAAAGGGAAAACCCTGAATCTGGATATGATACATCTAAGAGGCCACTTCACATGTGTTTCGAAGTATGTGGTTTATGTGTTGGTTTGTCCGTGTGGTCTCATCTATGTGGGTGAGACCACACAGATGATAAAGTCGTGTATTTCCCAACACAGGCAATATGAATCAACCAGTATCTAGACATGTTATTGAAACTGGGCATAGAGCTTATCAGCTTAGATACATGGTGTTGGAAATAGTTCCCCCCTTTATAAACGGAGGAGACAGAGAACTTCGCCTTAAACAAATGGTTGGTGGATCCATAAACTCAATTCTCTACAACCCAAGGGGTTAAACAAGGATTATGACCTATATCTCTTTTTATAGTTATAAAAATATCACAATATAATATAGATGAAGTCTGAAAATCGTTTTTAAATGTAGGAAAATAGAAATTGTTTCCACGTGATCTAAGTAACATGTATCTAACATAATGTGGACTGCAATATGTATAAAGTATAATTACCATTTTTACACTGTGTGTAAAAAAAACCTTGAATTCGAACCTTGAATTTAGGTCGAATTTTAACACAATTCTATTTTTCGAACGATCGAATATAAATCGATTCGAATGATTTTAAGCAATCGATTGAATTTTTTTTTTATTCGATAAAATAAAAACTTTTTTAGGATTGTATAGCAATTCGGTAGGTTTAACCTGCCAAATTGTTAGATTAAAAAAAAATCGAATTCGAATTTGTGAACAATTGGAATCGAATTTTGCACTATTCGATAGTCGAATAAGCCCAAAATTAAATTCGAAATTCTAATTTTTTTAATTCGACTTTGATTTGAATTTTTCACTTTGAATCAACACTTAGGAAATGTGCCCCTAAATGTTTGGAAAATTACATGAAACATCTAAGCAATGTTCACCCTTGCACAACTTTGACAATTATGTAGAAAAGAAACAAGGCATCAGGCAGGTAAATAATAGAAAAGGTTTAGGTCACATAAACTGGAAATGTGGAAATGCAAAGAACATATTTAAATAGTTCCAATTTACCATATGAGCAACGGATTCTACATAAATAGGACATCTTTTTATATGATTTAATTTTTTGAAGGTTGCAAAAAAGAACTTTCCCCAATACAGCCACACTGAGATCAAATCTCTATGATGGTGATACAGGCTGTTGAAGAGAGAAAGGCATCAATAAGCTGATGCAGTCCTCATCCCAATGGGATTTTCATACCTGCCTGAGCCAATGTTCAGCAAGATATCAGTTGGGTAGGCCCAATGGAGGACACCATGCACAGACCAAAGCTGCCGACTTGATCCATTTGCAGATTTTGTTGGCCCATGTATGGCCACATTAAGTGGTTGCATTTTGCAACTGTCACCTTTTCAACCATAATCTACATAGATTCCTTTCGCTGGACTCCCTATGCTTCTTCATTTTACTGCCCAGTTCAACAACAGACTCAGTTTTACCTTTTGGTGGATAATGAAGCTGAGTTTGTTCCCACTAAGATAATATATATACATAAATATGAAGAAGGCACAACTACATCTTAGTATAACCTGGGTGCCAATCCAAAGAATATAAATTCAGCATGTGATGACAGCACTCCAAGGAAATTTCACAAAACAGCAGAAATTGAAGCAGTGGTGTGATTGATATATATAT
>CM044446.1:54007880-54044286 GCA_024363595.1 Xenopus borealis
GTTCTACCCGGTGTTATGTTCAGTTAAATCGTATTTCTACTTACATACACAATTGGTGCTTAGGTTTATGTATAAAGCTGAAGAATATTGCCTATGCATCATGACAAATTGTGTTTTTATGTTTTACCAACTGCCAACACTCTTCACTTTTGAATAGGGGTGCACTGAATCCAGGATTCGGCCGAATCTAACTGCCTGGCAAAACATTCTAAATCCTTAACATCATGTCACTTTTCATCACATGCGCACACAAAAAACTACCAATTTCTGTATTCACATGTGTGCGGTTCTTTTTAGCCCTGATTTGCTTATGCAAATAAGGCTTTGGATTAAGTTCCAGAATCCCAACATAGTGGACCAGCGCAAGCTAGCACACATACAACCCATGGGCCTGCTTCAAAGCAATTTATGATGAATGTCTGTCCAAACAATCTCCCCCCAAAAAATTATAGGTAAATTAAATATACAAACGCAGTCTGAGGCAACAGCATGCATGTTAAATGGACCATTAATGTAAAGCTTCCTAATAAAAGTGACCGTTATGATATGTGAGAATGAATAAATTTCCGTGTATGCAGATTCCCCCAGAAACTCACCCTGACTTGGATGTATTCTGCTCTTGAGCTAGCCTTGGTACTACTACCTTGACATCTGATTGGTTATTTGAGTAGTTCCTTGTTCTTCTGTGCTGTGAAGAGATCTCTCTGTTCTTGCAATGGTAATGCCCTTTTATGCACGCAAGTTGTAGATCATAGGTTCCCAAGTTTATAACAACTCTGATTTCTTAGTTAGTTCAGAATCCATGGAGCTCAGGTCACAAAAAAACTTTTCACCTCAAGTGAACACTGGTTATTGAAATTCCACAACACTTACAAAAGTCTACCTGTATTATGTTTTTGGTTAAAGTATTGGGAGGTGTTTTAGGAAAGCTAATATATTAATAGGATAGCACAACAAAAAATGTTTACGTAAACTCACCCGTTGGCTTTGTTCATATTCTGCAATTTTCTCCATTTCCTCATTCATCTTTTCTATATTTTGTCGTCGTCTCTCCTCCCACTCCTTTGAGACAAAAAAAAAAAAAAAAGGTCACTGTACCAATTCTAGAAGCAGCAAGAATATGTGGAAGAACAATCAGATAATATACCTGTGATTTCCTGTCTGATGGCAAAGAATGGTCACCACTTCCTCTAGGACCTCCACCTCTCCCTGGGGTTCCACCAACTCTTCCCGAACCTCTCCCACGCCTGTCACCATGTGATAAACCTCCTCTTGGAGATGAAATATCACCAGATAAGCGTTGGTTTCTCCTTGGACCATCTGCTCCAGAAATTCTACTTCCTTTTGCAGACTGCAAAGCATCGCCATCATTCATAAATGGCTCAGCTAAATGTTCTGTGTGGAACAACTGTCCACCAGAGGACCCACTTGTCCTACTACTATTTTGGTGAGTCGGGCTTCTTGAAGTGCTATCCTTATTTGAAGAGGGTTGAGAAGTTTTGGCAGGTTTTGCATTATTAATAACACACTTTTCCTATTGAAATGAAATACAATTATTTAATACAAATTGTTCTTTAAAAGCCAAAGTGTAAGGCTAAACAAATCCTGGGAAATCATCATCCAGGGTACTCACAGGACGAACCCCAGTCATTAATTCCTTTGATTTCCTGATGAGTAATGCTCTGCCACTAACAGTTACTGGCAAAGACAGGCAGGCACCACTTGGTAAAATTCACTTAAGTTTACCCTCCTACCAGTGCCAGCATTTGCCATAGGCAAAACATTTCCCATTAATTTCAAAAGGGAACCCATGACAGATGTTTACTCAGGGGTACCACAACAGGAAAAAACAACCAAGGGCCTGGCATTTTGTTAAACATCAGCTTATAGCTTTAAATGTCGAGGGCTCTGGGTGAGATTACAGAAAACAGGGGTAACAAAGCAACTGCCAACTGCAAGAACAGTCCTAGGTTTTCCAAAGATTGTACAGATAGATACAATAACCTGCACTTCAATCAAATCTGCAGGAAACATTGAAGACACAGTGAGGACACAGTGGCCATGTAATAAAAACCTAAAGTCATTGACCCTTGATTGAACCTCATTAAGAGTAAGTCTATTTTTGTAATATTTATTGACACAAAAATCCACCAATAAAAGTATATATCCATAGTTGTAGCAAGACCATCACCTCACATATGCTTACTACTTGTACTTTGGCAACTGTATAAGCATAGGTATTTTACAGTACTTTGCACAGCTGAGCAAGAAAATTTTTTGCCAACATTGCTTAGGGGACATATACCCAGATACTTAGATTATTCTATTTCACCAGCATCTCTCTCCTGCTCAACAATCCCTTCATTTTCTAAAATTGCACCTCCATATTAACACAATAGCATCTATTTAATGTATAAGAGAATAAATGTGAAACAAAAAAGCATCTTACCCCAGCAGAGATATCTACACTAATAGAGAAATGTTCTTTTTCTTTATGGCTTTTGTCCAGCTCTGCCTCTGGATGTTTCCCTTTCCTAGTTGTTGTGACTGCTATCCCCTCTTGTTCAGCTCTCCTGCGATCTTCCTCTATCAGCTGGAAAAGAAAATATATTTGTTACTCACAGGTTAGTTCAAGGAATAGTTCAGTGTAAAAATAAAAACTGGGTAAATAAACCTGTGCAAAATAAAACACATTTCTAATATAGTTAGTCAGCCAAAAATGTAATGCATAACGGCTGGAGTGACTTTAGGTCTAACATAACAGAACAAAACTGCTTTTCAGCTGTCCAACTCTGAGCTAGTCAGAGGAGGAGAGTTCAACCCCCTTGGATCAAAACTGCCCCTCCCTCCTCCGCCCCGGACCAAGGCCCCTAACTTGTTACTTACCCCTTCTTCTAGGTCCTCTCCAACGGAGCTCCCAGGGGTCATCTTCCTCCGATTGGTCTTCTTGGATCCATCGGCATCTTCTGGCACATGCGCAGTAGCATGGATCAACTGTGCATGTGCCAAAAGTCACAAAGGTTTCCAATTTCTTTTTTCAAAAACATCGTGACAGTGTATGCGCAGTAGATCTGCACCTTCAAATGCCTCCTACTGTGCATGTGCCAGAAGACGCCGATGGATCCAGGAGGAGGACCGCTTGGGGAAGATGGCCCTGTGAACTCCACTGGAGAGGACCTAGAAGGGGTAAGTAACAAGTTAGGGGCATTGGCCATGGGGGGGGCAGTTTTGTGCCAAGGGGGTTGAATTCTCCTTTAAGGGGGGTCACATGGGTTATAACTGTACAGTGAGTTTGCAATTGATCCTTAGCATGCAGCTCAGATTCAAAAGCAAACGACTATGGCCCATATGCCCCCCTCAAGTCACTGATTGGTTACTGCCTAGTAACCAATCAGTGGAAACCAAGAGAGCTGAAAGCAGGAAGTAGTGTTCTGACTATTTTATTAGACATCCAGTCCCTCCAGCCTATATACATTAACATTTTTTGGCTATATTGAAAACATTTATTTTGCACAGCCTATTCCCCACCCAGCCTGTGCAATCTACTGCTGATAGGAGCACCAGCTCACACTGTCAGGTAAGTAAATATCACTTGGGGGTGCTGAATTTTTGGAAAGATCCACTATCTGGAAAACAACAGGTCCTGAACACTCTGGATAAAAGGTACCATACCTGTACCACAACAAATCTCCAAAAAAAAAATTTTTGCGGGTGAACTGCTTTATGGGACACTGCATTGGTTGATTTGGGGGGGCTCTGGAGAGCAGTCCCTGTGGGCCCCAGGCCCCCCAGTCTGACCCGAAGTTGGTGTGTAAAATAAATCCTGTTACTTCAGCAAATACTGCTACAATGTAATGTAAGTGACACAGGCAGAGTTGTGTGTGTTTGGAAAGGGACAGTGCAAAGTCAATTCAGTATAGTATACAGACAAAATAAGAAGACTGTGCTAAGGTGATTGTATTGCTCATTTATTTGTACAGCTTGTTGTGCAGAACTTTTACCATTTAAATTTTAAAGTATCATTTGAAAGACACACTCCAGAACCAACATGAACACACCCTCTCAACACTTATTCCTTCTAGAAAATGGCAGCCACTTGCAACTTACCCCCCAATGAAAAATGTCCACTGAGCCCTGCCTGAAAGTGACTGAGCTCTCCCTCCACACAAGGCCATTCTCCAACACTCCCCTAGTACAAAAATGTCAGTTTTCTCCTCACAAACCCCATTATAAAACAGCCACCCTCCACACCCACACTTCTCCCACAAGTGACAGACCTCCTTCCACCCAGTGCTGACTTTACTTTCCCTCACACACAGACACTCAATGAAGCCCTCCTCCCTCCTTGTGAATCACACAACAGCTCATTCAACCCCACACAAGTCTGTGCACCCACACCCTCCTGTGAAAATGAAATGCCAGCCTCCCAAAACACACAAAAAACGTAAGTTCCACCTCCTTCAAGTCAGCCTCTTCACATAACACACATCTGTGTACATACATGCTGCCACACCAAATCCTATCAGAGGAGTTCTCCTCTCCTCACACACTGGCCCAGCCCCCTCCTACAGTGCAGTGTGAATGCAAATTAACCACACTGACTAGGGATCAGAAGCTGACTGACAGGAGAAGCAGCCAATCAGAGCTAAGCTTCAGAAACGGCTGCATTTGTGTACAGGAAGTCACTGTAGCGTTTTTTGGGGGTCTGCGACCTCCCCCAACTGGGGGCCCATGATTAAGGGACCCCATCTGCAAAAGGATCCATCTGAGATGAATATCTCATCAACTGCACATTTTTGGTTAAACATTTATATGGCAAAGCTTGTTATTTTTACATGAACTGTTACATATTTGAATGTTCTATGAAGGTGAACAACCCCTTTAAGGCAACAACAAATCCCTCACGCAATGCTCTTCCCATCAAAGCTCCGGGTAACAGACAAAGGGAAGACTCATTTCTTCAGCACTCCGGAGGAAACGGTCGCATGGATTGAAGGGTGACCTAGAACACCTCCACCTCAACATAGGGTACAACAAGAAGCTTAGGTGCCCACCATGCACCTCGTCCAAAAACTAGGGACAGACCAGGATATATATTGAATTCATCTGCATTAAATAAGGCCTCTTATGGATGTGGAGACTTTCCAGTGTCTCAACTCTAAGCATACGCAGCGTCCGCATTTGGGCATGCAGAGTAGATACTAACCCCACTTTTATTCATACAGGTTTTGTTTAAGGGCAAAAACTCAGGACATAATTGTGTTTATTGGTTTGCATTTTTCTTGACCTGGCAACAAAGTGTTAATGCAAAGTATGGTGAGTTTACAAGGCAAAATTTCACTACATTTAAACCATATCTAAGGTCAAATTAAAGGACATGTAAAGCCTACATTTTCCTACCATGTATATAAGTTGGGCATATCTTCCCCACCCAAACTGCATCATTTGTACTGCATATACCCCCTCTGTTTGCCAGCGCCATCACATTTTCCTAAAACACATAGCAGCTTTCACCTGGTGGCCATTTTCCCTCTGATACATTATCAGTACTGTTGACATCTGAAATAAGACATATGCTGTAAAGTCCATGCAGTGCGGAATGCAGGTTTACACAGGCACAACATACTTTGATAAAAAAGTTCTGCTGGGTTTGAGCACTGTAATTGTTAAGCTGAGCTCAGGAGAGGTGGTTAGGAGAAAAAAATAGCATCAGACAGTTTCTATAGGAACAAGCAATGCTCTCTCTTCATTGGCTGTAAGTCTGGAGGGTGTGTTTGTAATCTGAGCTGAGAGGAACTGAGCATGCTCACTGAGCCAAGAGCCAAAGGAAATTCCTGAGGGAGGGGGCAGAGTGGTTTAGTGTAGTAGAAGGATTTGTAACTGATTAAGGGGATACTGCAGCCTTACTGTTAACCTTTTAACAACCAGAGTGGCAGTTATCTAAAGATTTCAAATAGGCTATTCATTGATTACATTTTTGTGGAGAGGGTTGACATGTCCTTTAATGGCGTGGATTGTACGGGGGATAGGATCATCTATAAAGCACAGACTGATTTTTTACTTCATTAGAAAGGAAAAGCCCCATATTGTAATACTCCTAGAAACTCATTTAGTAGGCAAAGACCTTAAGCCTTAAGAAACCAGGGTTCATCAGTTTTGTTCACTCCACATATTCTACATACTCCAGAGCATGTCCATTCTCGGTTACCTCCTTGGTAACTGACCAATATGGACGATTTGTAATCTTACATGGCCTCCTGTTTGGTCGACAAATGCATTATAGCTGGGGTCTATGTCCCGCCTCCTTTTGATATCACTTTACTGCAGGAGCTCAGGAAAAATATTCTCACACCAATACTGTTAATAGGGGACTTCAATGTAGCACCAAATCCGTAAAAATTGACAGGCTCACAGCCACCAAGGCCCGAAATCTAAGTGACTTATGGCGTGACAGGAACCCAGGCATTAAACAGTACACCTGTTACTCACCTTGGCATACCTGTTTGTCTAGAATTGACCTGGCTGATGCCATGATTGAGAAACATAACATATTGTAATATGGAAGGTGTTTAATATATTATGAACTATTAACAACAGCGTAAATCAAATGGGGTTGACATGAAATGAATATGTTTTAATATATTGTCCAATTGATTCATTTATATATTTAATTATTAATGTATTTACACGTATTAGAAAAGTTGTCAACTGAGAGTTATAGTTCACACACTAAGTCAACGAATGCTACACATATGTTTAAGATACACAGATTACACAAGTTCTAAACGTATATATACAGAATGGTTTTTGTGTTTGAAACAAACAATTCATTCTTTTTAAAACAATTTATTCATAATGGAACACTTTACAATATTTTAATGTTTGTTATTAACATGTATATTCACTTTTTTTTAACACAGTTAATTAATTAATTGATATCACATTGCTCTATTTAATTAACACTAACACGTCACTATCACATGACCCTGATGAAGTGCCAGGAGAGCTAGGGGCATGAAACGCGTAGGAACTCTCACCTTTCCCACTGTCTGTAATTTTAAATGTGCACAATAAAGCCAGAATGAAGCTTTAAAACCAAACCTCCTCTATGATTCCGGTGAGTGCCTGGGCACGAACAGATAAGAGAGCCGATTGGAAGTTACCGGCATACCGCGAGAGCTGCGGCTGGAACCTAGAGGGAATAACACGCATACTACGGGTGAGCTCCGCTACAACACTTTTTGAATATATCATTGTGACTGATGCGATTCGTCTTCAGATGTCCCTATGTAGTTGTTTTGTTTTTTAAGGGTGATTGCATCGCACAACTTTACAAATAAAAAAGGCATCGGTTATTGCTACTTTTACATCAAATCTTGCTTCATCAGGAATTGATTTTGTGAGTAAGTTGTGTAGTACATTGCTAGTTACTGAGTATGCTTTAGACACATCCAAAAGCACGATAAACAAATTCTATTTTTGTGAATATTTTTATACAAATATTTTTATACTAGTTTCAAGCTCACAGTAAGTGATTATTAATGTGGTGTTCTTTGTATTTGTCAACGTACCCGGTGTCTCTTGACTATAGCCTCATTCTTTTTACGTAAAGCTTCAATCCTTCGATCCAACTCTGCATCTTTTTCATTCTTTGACTTCAAATCTACCGCAGATGCCTACAAGGAAAAAAAAAAACTCTTCAATACTAGAAAGGGGTGAGTAAACAGTACTGTTGTCAGACCACTGAAATAGCTAGGATAGAACTAGTTTCCTAGTATAGGTACTATCTTTATTATTAAAAATAAATAACAAGTGTGTTACTGCTATTAGTATTCTTTGGTTATACAATGAAAGCTCAGAAGCATGTAGTACTCGTGCTCTAAGACAGACCTAAAAATGTCATTAGTATTGCCTAGAAGAAAACAGCTCACAAATATGGCAGCGCTTGGCACATGCGCAGTAGGACTCATTTGCTGGTTGGTACTACTGCGCATGTGCCCTAAGTTCACGAAGCTTGCCAATTGAACTTCGTGAACTTTGGGCGCATGTGCAGTAGTACCAACCAGCAAATGCGTCCTACTGCACATGCGCCGACAAGTGCTGACGGATCCAGGTAGAAGTCGTTGCTGGAGAAGATGGCGGCTGTGAACCTGGCTGGAGGGGACCTGCATGGAAGGGTAAGTGGCGACTTAGGGACATTTGCCCAGAGGAAAGAGGGAGGGAGCCTACTGGGGGGTTTAGCCCCGGAGGGGTTGATTTCCCCTTTAAGAATTACAATCCACCCACTATACCAGTGGTCCCCAGTCAGTGGCTCAAGAGCAACATGTTGCTCACCAACCCCTTGGATTTTCCTCAAAGCAGGTGCTTTTTTTTTTTTTAAGATTAAATGTGGCACAGGCAGGCGAATTTTGCTGGCGTGTCGCGAATTTATTCACCAGCGGCGAATCGTGGGAATTTGCGCCCGACTAATACATTCACCCATCACTATCTTAAAAAAAAAAGAAAACGAGACGTGCGTAAAAAAAAATGCGACGCACGCCGAAAATGGCGTGACTCATTTCGGGCATTTTTCGGCAAGCGAAACGGGATAGATTCGCCAATCACTAGGGATAGCCACTAATCGAAGAATCCTTGGAGAAGTCTCCTAGAGACAGTTTTGTCCAACTGCCCCTTTTTGCAAGGAGTGGCAAGGAGTGTAAAGAAGAGTATAGAGGGTAGGAGGATTGCAATGCTTAAGTGTCCAGCCTCCTGATTGGAGGGAATTTAACCCCATTTTTAATGTAATATATGCCTAGTAACAATTGTGCAAAAATGCCTCTACTTTATATACCTTGGAAGGTAAACTAAACAAATACTGAGACAGGCTAGAGAAATGTACAAAATACCTTACCATACTTCCTGCAAACTACTTCCCCCAGGTGTACAGGGCTTTTCTTTCTGCAATATAAAAAATGTTTCTTTTCAGTTAACTAGTTTGGACTGGACACCACACATGATTACAGTTCAAGATTGTATGCCTACTGTCCAGAATACATAATGTATCCACTTAACGCAAAACTACTTTGGATACTGCTGTATAAACGCTTGTAACAGGTCATCAAAAAGAAAATAAGATGCATGGTAGTGCTGTCCAACTTCTGTGGTACGGAGGGCCAGAATGTTTCTGGCCTACATGGTTGAGGGCCGATAATGGAAGCCATTGTTGACCACTCCCGATTTTTAAACCACTCCTTGTTTTTTAACCACACCCACGTTACCACAAGACCAGGTCCACAATAATGGATATCATTCATCACTTATATGTGAAAAAAAAGTTGTCATATTAAGAGGTATACTTAAATCCATATATATCCTCCCCCCAGCACATGATTTAACATAGAATAGGACGGGCAGAGTATGGCACATCCAAGGAAGATAGGGCAGGCAGAATATGGCACACCCAGGGAGCATGGCAGGCAGAGTATGGTACATACAGGGAACATAGGGAAGGAAGAATATTGCACACACAGGGAACATAGGGAAGGCAGAGTATGGAACACACAGGGAGCACAGGGCAGGCAGAGTATGGCACACAGAGGGATGCATAGGGAAGGCAGAACAGAGCAGGAGACAGGGAAACCTATCGGGACCAAACTAAGAAGTACTACATACAGTGACACTGGTGCCCCATTAGCATTTTGTAATAAAGTGGACCAGTCACCCCAAAAAAAGTATTCAAAATCATATTTTATCACATTAGTCAAGCAAAATGAACATTAATTACATTATATAGGTTATTTTAATCTTGTTTTCTTCAGTCTGGGAATTCATAATTATAGCAACCAGACAGGAGCCATTTTGTGGACACGGTTATTAAGGCAAGCATTATATCATCTTAGAATCTTGTTTGTGCACCAGAATGGGGGACCCGATGTCTATCCCCCATGTCCTGGCTACACAATTAAATGGTTAAGAGAACTGGGGGAATGGGTGGTGAGCAGTGACATCTAGGAAATGCTGAATGGAAAGTGAAAGTAATTATCTGCTCCGCCTCTATGCCTAAGGCATAGAGGAGTGGCAGACAATATTTGATTTACAGCTGAGATTTTTAAATGAGCTTAAAACAGCTATGAATGCTTTAATACAAATTTGAAATTGGATTTCATGTTTAATTTGAAAAGGACTTTTATCATACAGATTTGTGTGTCTGGGTGACGGGTCCACTTTAAGTGTTAACAGGTGAACCATGTGGGCAGTTTCAGTCTGGGGCTAAGGTGTGAACAGTACAGGGCTATAGGGTGCCTTCAAGTATCTTCCCACACACGGCACTTCATTTTCCAAAGTCGCCCAATGTTTCCTTGCGAGGCAACTTCGGGTGACTTAGGAAAACACAGCATTGCTTGTGCTTAGTGCAGGCGACTCTCATTATACAGGAAGGGAAGACACACAGGTTGATTGTCACCCCAGAAGAACAGGCGATTAGTTGCCAGACTAAATCTCCCACGAATCTGTCCTTGTGCCACTACCCTTAGAAGTTGAAAAATGAAACTTTACCCTTGGAAATTTGAAAAAAAGGGGACAAATAGAAAGTAATTGGAAAAGTCTTGATTTCTGGTGATCTATCTGAAACCAAATTAGCTGTAAAATGTATTTGAAGGTGAACAACACCCTTAAGAGTTTAGAGCAGGCTTTCTGAATTGCTACTGTGACAGGAGTGGAGGGAACATGATGAGGCACGAGTTTTTCAAAACAAACTTAGCAAGCAAAGTGGCTAAAAAAAATGGCGCGGTATTTGAACACAATAAATGGAATAATAAAAGCTAAACTTCCAATTAGTATACCACTGTAAAGCACTCTCCCTACCGCCACCCAGGTTTCAGCTCCTGCCCAGAGGGATTCACCTCTCTGTCTGACATTCAAGTATTGTAGTCAGAGCTGATACACTCACGTTGCAAGTTGCCTAGTTTAGTGCAGTCTGTAGCGCTCAAAGTCAAGCAGCTAAAAAATTCCGCTACCTAAGTGCTTCTGTGACCTGCCGTTTACTTGTTTAGCCTCAGAGAGCGTGTTGCTGGCGGCTGCTCCCAGTCCTCCACAACCATACGCGTAACAGCGTGCGTCTCACGACAGTGAAGAGAAGGCGGCCACCCGGGCCTGGGTAGGCGGGAAAAACTTGACAGGAAAGTGACGCAGAACGTCCCCGCGCGAAATATATTAGTGCTGGAGACAGAAGCAGTAATCCACTATTAAATGCGATTTTCGCCCTTTTGCTGTAGAAATCTTTCATCAGTTTCCTTAGTGTACCTGCCTGGGCGGCTGCAGCAAATGTTAGTGTACAAACATACCTCTCAACATTTTGGAAATAAAAAAAAAAAAAGGTCAAAAAGATTTGCCTCATGGAGAGTGCTGGGTTTTATGTCCACGCCCATTTCGTGGCCGGACCCCCTTAACCAACAAATAATTTATATCCTAACATGACTTTTATTAAATAATCTTACTAAATTGTTACATGTATACATTTGTCAATAAATATTGCTCTTATACATTGAGCCACCATTTGTGATGGTCTATGTGCTTCCTCAGAGATCAGAACTGTAAAGGGAATATGTTTGGGAGTAAAAGACAGAACTAACCTAGCATCTACATGTTACGTCATTAAATATTTGGACTGAGACAACTTTTTACTAATTTTGGTTCTGTACATTACCACAATGAATTTTAAATGAAACTCAGATGCAGTTTAACTGCAGACTTTCAGCTTTAATTCAGTGAGTTAAACAAAAAGATTGCATAAAAATGCCTTTTTTTAACAATCACTTCAAAGAACATTAACACCAAAAAATGAAAGTGTTTTAAAGTAAAGAAAATATCATGTAGTGTTGCCCTGCATTGTTAAAACTTATCTGTTTGCTTCTGAAACACTACTATAGTTCCTATAAACAAGCTGCTAAGTAGCAATGGTGGGAATTGAAAAACGGCTATATGGCACAGGATAAGTAATGGATAACAGATAATATTATGTTCTACAGAGCTTATCGGCTATCTGCTGTGTAACGTGAGCCTTTTCCCCTTTGAATGGCTGACCTTCGTCCTGAAGAAGGGAGGCTGTGTTCCCCCCGAAACGTTGACAACTGGTGGCATTAAAAGAAAGGGGCACTATCCCCGACTGCAATATTGGTGTGTGCGGACCGTTTTTCTTTCTACAAAGCAGTTAAGGAGACCTGGCTAGGTCAGCGGAGGACCAGCACCACCACGCAGATCAGTGGAAGGAGGTGTGCGGTAATTGAAATATTCATTGCCCCCATTGCTACACAGCAGCTTTTTTATATAAACAATAGTAGTGCTTCTGAAACAAACACAGCAGTTTTAAGTGCAGGGCAACACTGCATTATATTTTTATTACTTTAAAACTATTTCATTTTTTGATGTTACTGGTCCTTTCATTTCAGGGGCTCAAAAGTAATTGGCCAATTGACTCAAAGGCTATTTCATGGGCAGGTGTGGGCAATTCCTTCATTTTGTCATTATCAGTGAAGCAGAAAACATCACTGGAGTTGATTTGTATGTGGAAGACAACGTGTGGTCAAAGGAGCTCTCCATGCAGGGAAAACAGGCCATCCTTAAGCTGCAAAAACAGAATAAATCCATACGAGAAATTGCTACAATATTAGGAGTGGCAAAATCTACAGCTTGGTATATCCTGAGAAAGAAAGCACTGGAAAACTCAGCAACGCAAAAAGACCTGTACTTCCATAGAAGACAGCAGTAGTGGATGATCGCAGAATCATTTCCATGGTGAAGAGAACCCCCTTCACAACAGCCAAACAAGTGAACAACACTCTCCAGGAGGTAGGCATATCCATATCCAAGTCTACCATAAAGAGAAGACTGAATGAATACAGAGGGTGCACTGCAAGGTGCAAGCTACTCATAAACCTCAAGAATAGAAAGGCTAGTTTGGACTAATAACATCTTTAAAAAAAGCCAGCACAGTTCTGGAAAAACATTCGCTGGACAGATTAAACCAAGATCAACCTCTACCAGAATGATGGCAAGAAAAAAGTATGGATAAGGCGTGGAACAGCTTATGATCCAAAGCATACCACATCATGTGTAAAACATTTGGGAGGCAGTGTGATGGCTTGGGCATGCATGACTGCCAGTGGCACTGGGACACTAGTGTTTATCCATGATGTGACACAGGACAGAAGCAGCCAAATGATGTGTTCAGAGAAATACTGTCTGATCAAATCCAGCTGAATGTAGTCAAATTAATTGGGAGACGTTTTCATAATGAGACAATGACCCAAAACATACAGCTACAGCAACCAAGGAGTTTATTAAAGCATAGAAGTATAATTTTCACCTGATCTGAACTCAGTTGAGCATGCATTTAATTTGTTGAAGACTAAACTTTGTACAGAAAGGCCCACAAACAAAAGACAGAAAGCCGCTGCAGTAAAGGCCTGGCAGAGCATTAAAAAGGAGGAACCCCAAAATCTGGTGATGTCCATGATTCAAGACAGGTTACAATGACCTGCTCGCACACCCTGGCCTTCGAAAAGTTGATGTTTGGTGCATGGTGATGGAGGGATCGGCACCCTCCCAAACTTGTAGTGCAAAGAATTCACTGGCACTCACTGCAGGTTCAAGCACGGGTATACCCTTGCGTGTTTATTTGCAAACGTGCAACGTTTTGGGGTCAGAACCCTTTGTCAAGCATGAAACATTGCACGTTTGCAAATAAACACACAAAGGGTATACCCCTGCTTGAACATGAGTTTATGACTTCAGGCTGTCATTGCCAGCAAAGGGGTTTCAACCAAGTATTAGAAATGAACATTTTATTTTTAGTTTTTTAATTTGACCAGTTACTTTTGAGCCCCTGAAATTAAGTTATTGTGTAATAAAAATGCTTTAGTTCCTCACATTTTTATGCAATCATTTTGTTCAACCCAATGAATTAAATCTGGAAGTCTACAGTTCAACTGCATCTGAGTTGTTTCATTTAAAAATCTTTGTGGTTATGTACAGAACCCAAATTATTTATGCAAAAAATGTTTTCTTGTCCCCTTTAAGTAATTTTTGAAGTATGTGTAGTTTAATTGAATAATTTAAAAGTTACCCAAAAAAGGTAAATTTGATCTAGGTCTAGAGTATAAAGAAGAAAATTGTGAGTTTTTTTAAAACTTTAATTTAGTAGCAGTGCATTAAAGAATAGTGGTTGACAAAACTAAAATAACTAAAAATAAATGCTATCTTAATATAAACATCTATCTTGTTGCATTTAATGAGTAAATGTATATGTTTCAACTTACAGTACAAATTCAACTTAAGAACAAACCTTTCGTCCAGGATTCTGCCTTTTTCAGCAGGATTCGGACGAATCCTTGTGCCTGGCCACAAGAAATCCTAATATGCAAATTAGGGTTTGGTTCTATATTTGGCCCAATCTTTCATGAAGGGTTCGGGGATTGGGCTAAATCCAAAATAGTGGATTCGGTGCATCCCTACTAATTAGCCATGCCAGGGTCATTCGATCAATGTAAATTCAAATGTGCACTTGAAAAGGCACAAAAATACCACAGTGCTGAAAAGTTTAAATATGGTCTTGTCCATTAATGCTCATTGGCTTCCATATAAGGGACTTTGTATAATTTAAGGTTACTGTGTTGTGGCCTCCTAAATGTTTTGTGTACAACACAAAATACTAATTGCTTTATTATTTTTAACAGATGCTTTCTGTTATTTTTTGCACAAATGGTTTGCCCTGAGGAGTTGTGCATAACAAAACGTATTTGTAAAGTAAATACTATATTGCTGTACATTCTGTTTTGAATCATTCTGAAGCACATCTGGAAGGTTATAGCAACCTTTTGCACAAGTTACCACAAAAGATCAAAGCACAGGGTTTAATTATATTTATTATTATTTATTGTAACCCTTTAATTGCTTGCCGTGCTTTCTGCCATGTATTTCACATATGTACCACTTGAGGTCACTGTCATCATGACAATGTAATAAGACTCACTCACTATTTAATAATGAACACACATTCATAGTTCTATAAAGTGTTTTGTACTGAATGAATGGTTCAGAAAAACAGATAATTAAAGAAGGTAGGCAAAATAAGAACTTCCAAGAAAATAAGAGCTTCCAAGAACAATGTGATTTTTATGGAAATCAAGCTACTTTGTGTGTGTGTGTGTGTGTGTGTGTGTGTAGACAGCCTTACAAAGCCATTAACTGTAGTGTTCAACAGTCAAGGAGTAACATGTTGCAATTCCCTGGCTAAAGCAATACCATGGTCTACAGTAGGTGTAGTACTTATGTATTGGGGCCAAGGGAATGTGACTTTTAACTATGAAGACCTGTCATGTTTCCTTTCAATAAACATGATCATGACAATAAACTTGTTCCTCTTACAATGGCAGCTCAATATGCATCCCACAACTCTGATTTTATGGTTACTGGCTATTCTTACAGTCCACTTTTAGGACTGCAGCCTCAACATCAGCTGTAAATGTGGTTAATCTGAGACACCATGACGCCCTTTTTACCAACTAAAAGATGTTCTGATGCAAAAATAAACAAGAAAAATATGTTGCAGG
This sequence comes from Xenopus borealis, assembly GCA_024363595.1. Taxonomy (NCBI): domain Eukaryota; kingdom Metazoa; phylum Chordata; class Amphibia; order Anura; family Pipidae; genus Xenopus; species Xenopus borealis. The sequence continues at coordinate 54,023,468 of CM044446.1, forward strand.
ATGATTCTGGACTTCCTCTTTTCTACTGATGGGAACCATTGTTGTGGATGGTCATGTGCTGGGTGGAACACCAGATGAAGATGGGAAAGAAGATCAAACCACAGGACATCACTGGCTCAAAAATAACCTTATATAGTGCCATATTCACATGATATTTGCGAATTAAAGAGACAGCTTCCTTGTTACATGCACCAGTCACATCAGCAGCACAAAAACATATAAATATCACACACTGAAGGTGTAATCTTGATCCACTTTTGTAGCATGGGCATAATGCTGTTCAGCACAATGTCTTATCTTCCCTGGCTCTTGTACAGTACAGAGCCTGATGCCTGATACAGGGGTTGATATTCCCCAACACTGATAGTACATAGATTCCCCCCCCCCCCCCCCCAGTGTACAATACTGGGTCAAATATGTCCCACAATACACACTATAGACTAAAATATAGTGTCTAATGTAGTCTACACTATACAATGTAGGGAATAAACTGTCCTACAATATAGTATCCAGTCCTGCTCACAATGTAAAATGTAAGGTTCAATCTTCATTATACCTACACCCCTTGTATGCGCCACACAAAAAAATAAGTAGCAGGTAGGTAGTTATAGCGAGGAGAAAAGTTTAAACTTAACTAGACCTTATCCTTAGCCAAACAATTATAGCTTATTGATGTATTGAATGCGTTAGGTTTGATATCTTCTTGCATACCTTGAATTATCATATTCCCTGTAAAACTAATAAATTTGAATATATTTTTAGTTCATTAGTATGTATTGCAATGATCATTGGCTTTCCCACTATTGTTCTGAGATTTCATATTTTTCAATGGCTGTCAGAAGCTAACATATTCATCTGTTAATCAGCAATATCCATAATCCAGGTCTTCGTTAATGACAATGTACAACTCAAGCACCACTGCAATGGGTTTACTCAAACGTACAATTATCTAAGTGAAGATCTATCTTTTTGGAAAGCAAAACAGTAAGGGAGTTTACAAACACAATCAAACTCCACGTTTGAATTTTTTTTTTTTGTCATCTTTGTGTGATGGAAACAGTAATCTCATGAGAGTTTTTACAGTGTCCCTCTATATTTTGTTCTTTCTTTCTTCAAGCTTAAATCTGAAATGGTCTGTTTTTGCTGGGGAGTTAGCAACCAGAATGGAGATTAATTAAGGGTGCTATATTTTTATACTGATTTATAAATTTTAGCACTTATTTTTCTATTTGTATCCTATTATTAAAGTTTCACTCTGTTATATAGTAGTTAATCTTCAAATTAACAATTATTGTGATGCAGAGAGTGACATCCACTTAGTTTTAAATTATTTTTTTTTAATATCTAGCTTCTATCTAGCTTCATCTGTCGGATTTGGAATATCAGCAGCTATCTGGTTGCTAGAGTACATTTTACTCTAGTAACCAGGTAGTGGTGCGAACACTGTTCTGTAAACTACTTTCCTCCATTCACATTCCCATCACTATTTCCTCATGGTTTTATACTAATCTACCTCTACCCCTTACTCTTATTTTCCTATGTCCCATTTATAGTTCTCCCCTTCTTTCTTTATTTCCTTCTCTTTATCTTTTTTGGTTTTCACATCCTGCCACATCAATTTCTTGTACTTTCTCTTCTCTTTCCCTTATATGCTTTGTTCCACATTTGTAACTCTTTTAATCCATCCTTCATACACAGGGGGTACTTTTGTACTGGGACTGGCCTAAAGAGGGGCCGGCTGTGTTAGAAACACCCAGGGCCCCCTTAACAGTGCCGAAACCATGCTGCACCTGCCAAAGTTCCGAAGTCCCTGACCACCATTGATTTTTTTAAATCTTTTATGGGGGGCCCTGGCACCAAAGTTTTTTTTTAACTTATAGGGTGGCCCTGGTCACCAAAACATTTTTTTTAACTTTTAGGGGGGCCATGACCACCAGTGTTTTTTAAAGCTTTCATGGGGGCCCTGGCATGGCAGTTTTTTAAAAAAAAAAACTTATAAAGGGTCCCTCACTATGAATGATTTTTTATAACTTGTGTGGGGGGTTTACCATTTTTAGCGCTGATGTCTGTGTGGTCTTTTAACTATGGGGTGGGTGGGATCTGGGTGGGGCTTTTGGGCTGGGGCCCAGAAAGTTTTGTTTTACCGGGCCCCATGATTCCATGATTTCTAATGGCGGCCCTGTTCATACATATCTTTTGCCTGTCTTTTTACTTTCTTGTCAGTCTGTCCTACTTTTGTCAGTTTCCTTGGCCTGTTTTTTCCCAGCCTGTTTTCTCCACCTTTTCTCCCTCCCCTGTTCCCTACTAAATGCAGCTTATCACATGGATTGGCCTCCTGCACTGCCTGTACAGTTCCACACCCCATTTGCCTCAGGAGCACAGTGCAGTGTGATGATCCATGAAGGGGAAATGGTCAGCTGCAAAACTTCTGCTTTGCTTGGTGTCAAAAGAACATAAATATTGTTTTATGTTAAGCTAAAAGGCTGCAACACTGACTGGGGGTAACTCAGCTGTAAGAGCTTCTGGAAGTTTATTGATTGAATTTCCGATAAAGGCACTAAGAGGAAATGCCCAAAACATTACTACATCTTCATGCATGCTTCTTTTATTAAACATATTTTAAAAATATATTCACTGTTGTGTTGCATAATTTTCCGTTATTAGGTAAATAAAGAATATATATTATTGCAGATGGAAATATAATACTTTTTACTTTTTACTACCATGCATGGCGTTTAAGTGGTTAGCATTTCTGCTTTGGAGTGGAGGGGGTTATCTGCCAGGAGCTTGTATATTCTCCCCATGTCTGTGTGGGTTCCCTATAGTTTCCTCCCACACTCCAAAAGCATTCAGGCAGGTTAACTGGCTCCTAGTGTGTGTTTGTTTGAATGCAATAAGAATCCAAGACTTTTAGATCCTTTAGGGACTGATGTAAGTAATATATAATTTTTGTAAAGCAGCACAGAATAAAGTATAATAATATTGTACTTTTGTAAAAGGCAAAATTACCTAATGACAGTTACTATATGTTTTCAAAGGTGAGACCCATGTAGGAAAAAATTATTCAGATGACATGTAACAGGTTAAAAGGTCAGTGTCCTATGAAGGACCTAATGACACCAATATGTTCATTGATTTAAAGGGTAAGTTCTATGTTGGAATTGACAGTGACATATTTTATGGGCTAAGCAAACTATACAGTCCGAGTAAGTGCTTGAACAGAGACCAGCAGTCACACTGAGAATTAATATAGAATGTACTGATAATTGACCTTCTTAGAGAATAGTAAGATTACATGGGCTAAAAGGTCAGTCCCATGAAGGAGCAAAGGGCCATTATAAGAGTGATGGGCTGAATGGGTTAAAAGGTCAGTTTCACAGAGGTTCAACATGGACATAAACCACTTGTGTGTTTAATTGGCATAAAAAACAATTCTGCTTACATGGAATGTTGCCTTATTATCACGTTGATTAATATGTATTGTTTCTCGCTAGCAGGAGGTACTGCACCTAAGGGAACCTCCCAGCAATCTGAGATCATGCTTACAAATATAGTTCTCATTTAGAAACAGGCTGCAAGCACTATGATCCAATGAAAGTAACATCTAAATATGTAACACAGTTCTAAAAAGTCACCTAATGACAGTCACAAGTATATTTGATTAAATATTCAGTCCCACACAGAAATGTGACATAAGGAAACTTTTATATTTTATAGGTTAACGCATTAATTCCATGTAGGCGAAAAGTGATCTAAAAACTGTGTAAAATGGGTTGAATGTTCCATGCCATGTAGGTGCAAAGTGACACAATGATATTTACGCATTCCATTGTGTCACTATCACTTTAATCTTCATGTCAATAATCTAAGATTAAATAACTGCTGCCTCTCTAGCCTCTTAGTTACGTAGCTGCTTTGGACTCTACTGCAATGACTGCCTCGCTAGAAACATTAGACTTGGGGACAGTGCAAAGACCTTATAGGCAGGAAACACTCTATACATCAGTGCTCCAACTATTGCTTCTTTATTATTATTATTATTATTATTATAATTCACCATAACCCCCCCCCCAGCTCATGTCTGAAGAGTTATCATTTCTAATGTTAGAGTAGTGCCAGAAAGGTTTTTAATTTATACGAAACACACTCCTGTAAAAATCTGCAACAGTTTAATGTTGGCCACCCATGTCAGACCCAGGGTCTAACAGCAAGGACATGTTCCATGGGTTAAATTGTCCGTCCTAGGGTCTAACAGCAAGTACATGTTCCATGGGATACATTGTCAGTCCCAGGGTCTAAAAGCAAGGACATGTTCCATGGGTTAAATTGTCAGTCCTAGGGTCTAACAGCAAGGACATGTTCCATGGGAAAACTTGACAGTCCCAGGGTCTAACAGCAAGGGTTCGTTCCATGGGTTAAATTGTCAGTCCCAGTGTCTGACAGCAAGGACATGTTCCATGGGTTAAATTGTCAGTCCCAGGATCTTACAGCAAGGATGTGTTCCATGGGTTAAATTGTCAGTCCCAGGGACTAACAGCAAGGGCATGTTCCATGGGTTAAATTGTCAGTCCCAGAGTCTAACAGTAAGGATGTGTTCCATGAGTTAAATTGTCAGTCTCATAAGATTAAAAATGATATCATACTGCTGAATGAGTTAAAAGGTCTTCATTATAACATAGCAGCAATGGGTCTAATGGGTTAAAGAGACAACTCTGTGCACATGAAATGTAATAAATATTTTTATTTATAAAGTGCTACAAAGTGGAACAATGCAATAATATAGCAAACAGACCACACAGTAATAGAAAATAAAAGACAAAACGTAATTACACATAAATATAATCTGTAATCACAATGATAAACATGAATTGTTTCTGATGTCACAGTAAAGCAAGGGTTATAAACAACACACCCAAGGGAATCTATCATCACAAAACAACACATGGTGCAGTAAACTGAGTACAGAAACAGCATAAAATGACTAAAATTATTAGGAGGACAAGTCAGGCTGTGCTTCATTATAATTAGTCTTTTTACTGAGATATATGCCAGTTGCTGTCTGACACATTGCTAGAAATGCAATGGAACATTTAAAGATACAATAGTGGAGACTTAGACTGTAACCCATGCATACACTCTGGGTTAGAGCCCTAATACCTAACTGCTGGCAGGGCTAAGCATTTTGCAGAATCTTCTAGGAAGGTGAATGGATGTTGTGGTCTGTGGCAATGCTGAGTCGCAATAATGGGATTATCCTAATTAGCTCTGATTCCTGAGCAGGTTAATCTGCTGTGGTGACACGGACTCTGGTTGCGAGGCAGGATGAGGACATGATTGGCTAGTGGGTTGAGAACCCAAGCCAATCAGTGACAGGTTAGTATTTGCATGTACACCTGGAGGGCTGTTAGCAGGCCAATTACAAGGGTTCTAGAGAGAAAGAAGAGATTTGATTGGATGCAGAATTCTTGTAGTGATAGAGATAACTCTTCAGTGGGAGAAATGGCAACAAACACACATGAATCTATCTGTGTGTGTGTGTGTGTGTGTGTGTGTGTGTGTAGACATAGACAACAAACTCAAATGCAATGAATAATCATTAACAAATAGCTAATATTTGTCCCCATGATTATTGAAAACATCAACTATTTTCTCTTACTGCATTAGCCTATTTAATGTGCCACAATCTCAGCTGCATTTCTCCTGCATGGAACTGAAATTTAACCCACTAAATACCTCACTATTTTTCATTCACTTTGCTTCTCTTCTTCTACTGATCTTCAAACCCTTTCACAACATCTCTGTCAGAAGGTTATCGTGCTCCTGCAGTACTCATGACCGATTCATTAACCCATTCCATGTGTCACTGTCGTCTAGTAAGTTTAGTTCTACATAGAATCAAAAATGAAATCAATTAAAGATGTTACGTTGTCCCTACACTTTATTCAGCATTTTACCCACTATAAATGCTGCATGGAAACAACAAATTAAACATGTCACAGCCATGAGGTCACCTTTCTTCTGTGATCCTATAATTATTTTAAATGTGTCACTGCTATTAAGTTACTTTGCTCCTAGACAGAACACAATGCTTTATTTCTGTTACACTCTTAAGGTTACAATGTTCCTACGTAGGACAGACCCATTAACCTTTCAAACATTTGTTATATAGGAGAGACCATTGAACCCATTAAGCATGTCAGTGTTTTGAGTTCACTTCTTATCCACATGAGCCAGTAGTGATGACACTACCTGAGCTATGCAATAACATATACAGGCCAGACAAATTGTGCCAAATCAGCTCAAAGATGTCCTCTTGTCCTTAGGGATGTGGCAGGCAGCTTGTTTAATGTACCAGAAAATGAATAAACCAAGTTTGACTACAAAAACTTTTGAAATAGCACAGTATACCATTACAAATAGTGTGCAAACCTGTACTTTTTTTGGGATCTGTTGTGATTGTGCGCAGTACCACAGATCAGGGACAAAATTAGGCATAAATAGAAGAGGCACATAATGGGGAAGAGCAAAAAAGTGGGGACACCACCAACCCTTGTCCAGAGACTCTAGTCTAGACCCTTTTTTCCCCACCAGCACTCCCCCCCCCAATCATCACATCTTGTGCATGTGTGTGAATCACACACAACAGGGAGGGGGGTGAAGGGGCCAGCCCAAGGGGTAGGCTTGCTAAGGTGGAAAGGTAAGGGAGCACTGGACACACACTGGCTACCCCTGTTCCAGGCCCTAGTGTCCGAGTTGGAGATGATGCCATTGTGTATCCACACTCGGTAGGGGGGTGAGGTGGCCAGCCGTGTTGCCTAGGGTCCCTGTCCGCCTTGACCCAGCTCTGCCACAACCTTAGTGTTTTAGCCGGAACAAACTTTGTTTGGAGCTTACTCTATGACTCCAACGCCCCCTTCATTGAAGAATTCAGAGCATGAAGCATGGAGAAGCCATATCAGTGGCTCTGTGTAGCTGAGTGACAGACACTAAAGCAAGTGCTATGGAATGAGAGAAGGAAGAGTAGGGGCTGCTTGCATTCACTTTCAGGGATGTGTGAGGATATGAGCAGGAGGGGCAGAGCAGCTGTGCGCTCCAGACATACCACCAATCCATACTAAAGGAGTGGCTGCATGGACTTCTGGGTCAAGGATACAAGTGATGAACTAATGTGTGGGCAGTGGATGAGTTACTGGCATGTTCAGGGGTGGGTGTTTCATTTACACCAAGAATGTATCCACAATACCAATAATATTTTCATCAGGTGAAGTCAATACCTGGGAGTTTAAAACATACCAAAGTATATGTGCATTTCTGCATGAGTTTCACTCACTTACAGTATGTGCTGTTCATTAAGATTGTTATACACATTGATATATGTGGTATTGCCAGACCTAGGACCAAAATTCTGTTCCAGAGTATCACTTCTGACCATTCACCCTTAGCAAAAACATAACCTTCCAGTGCTGATCCCTGCTGGACCTGAATTATAGGGAAGGCAGTCTAACAAACTTTCTGAAAATGGCCCAATATGCATTGATCTGTAGATAGTGAAACTCTTCATAAACCAGGAGAGATGGGGGTACTGCTGTTGAGGAGGGCACAGAACCAGCACCATCATCCAGCAAATTCTAATATTAGACCTGTACCTAAACGCAATTAGCACAACCCTACTCCAGACATATAAAAGTAGTGCTGATTTACCCTCTTATCATAAACCCCAAATATCCCCTTCCTGCTTTATATATTGTGGGGATTTGCTCAACTGGTTGCTGCAGTGCTTGCATAACATGAAGTGAACAGCAAGTGGAGTTTGTAAACAGGACTAGCCCTGCTCGTTTATTCTGCAAAATAACACAGTTCAAGTGATAGAATGAAAACAGCTTTCTTCAGCATGGCATAAGTCCAGACAGTCAGAAACTTTCAGAGCCTCCTTACAAGCCTCAGTACCTCTCCCACCGAGTGCGGCTGGCTTGGTTTTAGGGAGCCTTATCTCTCCTCTCAGTGCTTCCCCCTTCTGAACGTGTGCCTAATCGCCACTAATAAATAGTTAGTATTGGTTACTACTGCTAAGTTCTGGTCTCTCCTGTCCTGTCTCTCCACCTTGAGCATAGGATCCAGCTCTCCTGAAAAGGCAACATATTGGATAAATACTGTATCTCGACAATATATGGCAAAAAGAACAATATTGCTTTAATAATAGCAAACAGTTGCAACATTTGTAACCTGAAAACACTTACTGCACACAGTTGAAGCAGAACGCACATAATTGTTACTTCTTGCTAATGTATGTATCAAAGTGGAGGGAGAAAGAAAGAAAAAACTTACTTGGGTAGTCTAAAAATGCTACTATTAGTGAAGGAAAAATAGTCTAAAGGCCCTTAAAGGGCCGGTAGTACATTCGTTAAAGGGCACCAATTACAGCCAAAATCAAAACATATTAACAATCTGACCAGTAAACATGTTTAATCAAAATACGTATACAGGTTTTAGAAAAAAAAGCAGTTTTTAAAAAATCCCATACTTTGTTAAATGGGTTCTTAACTGAGTGAGTCCATACAGTGACGATAACATGCAAATGAGCCCATGAGCATGCTCAGATTGTAGCACCTAGCTTTAGTAAACTCCTCCACTAGACGTATCACGAGATTTCCCTAACTTGTACCCTGCTTGTGATGCCATCATGCAAATGAAGGACACACACTAACTTCCAGAATGTGGCAGCACTACTGAACAGCAGCTAAGTTTGGCAGATTTGAAAATAGCTTACAAGGTAACCAAGAAATTGAGTTCATCTATCAATTGGATTAAATGTCCATGAGAAAGGAACTGTTCTGCTAGTTGGGACAATTGTAGTTCTGCTGTGCTCGCCCATGGGTAGCAGCCACTTCTCCTCATACTGTTCCATAAAGAGATTCACAAAAGAGGGGGCTACATTTGACCCAATGGCAGTCCCTGATATCTGTAAAAAATATAAATTTTTGAACATGAAGTAGTTGTGAGATAGACACAAGTCCAGTAGTGATATAAAAAAATCTACAGAGGGTGGTCCTTAGTGGGACTTGAGTAGAGCATCCCTACATGCATCTATCCCTAACCCCTGGGGTTAGGCTGGACATGTCCAATGTCACTAGCAGACATTCTGGAGGAACTTTGAGATTTTTTAATTGTGTCAATAGATGTTTAGTGTCTTTGACATAATCTGGACCAGGGGTTGTAAGTAATAATCAATGTACTTGGCTACTGGCTGAAGATCCTATTGCAGATATGATAGGTCTCTCTAGAGGTGATATTAGGGATTTGTGAATCTTGGGGAGCGTGTATATAAAAGTGTCTTAGGGAAGTCCATCAGCAAGAACTGTCCCGTGGTTTCATTGATGGAGCCAGCGGCTATACACATCTTAATCAAAGAGTTTATTTATGTAGGATCTCCTTTTAACTTAATGTGAGTCCGTTTATCTGTCAACTGTTTGTCAATCTCTTCCTCATAATATTTACTATCCAATAATACAATTGCTCCCCCCTTATCAGCTTGCCTAATAATGAGATCCTTGTCTGATCTCAAAGTCTGTATAGGTTCCCGTTCCGGTTTGGTCAGATTTGAGTAGGTCTTATGCGTGTTAAGTTCCCCATGTATATGCTTAGAATCGTTCACCAATAATCTGAAAAGAGTGGATATAGCATGTGGTGTATTTGAGGGTTCAAATGTGCTGTTAGGTTTAAACAAAGACTGTGTATTGTATGGTTGGTCCTTAAAGTGGTCATGTAACTTTAATTGGCGTTTAAAAATATGTACGTCTTTAAATACATCAAAGGAAAAATTGGTAGGTACAAATTTAAGTCCCCGATTTAACAGTCTTGTTTCTCCCATAGTTAAAGTGTGCTTAGAGAGTCCCATAGTTAAAATGTGCTCCCTAGTGATGGGCAAATCTATCCTGTTTCACTTCGCCGAATATTCGCGAATTTCCAAATCGGAACTTCGCAAATTCACTAACACCGGCTCTGACGAATTTACGTTAGCGAAGTAGATAGACTTGCGCAAATTCGCACCCTTACACCAGGCAAATTTGAGCACTGACGAAGGATCGTAATTACACAAATTCACTAAGATCAACTTTTTGCTGAACGTTACCACTTACGCTAGACTTCAGTTTGCCTGCTCAGACCAGGCGAAGTTCAATAGAAAAGATAGGAGTTGGAAAAAAAAATTATAATATTTTTCAAAGTTCCAAAAAAACGCTGTGGCGTGTTTTACCATTGTGGGTGATAATCTGAAAAAGATCCTAACATATGGTAATACAACTATATAGGGGGCACATGTAGGGCAATAGGACAACTTAATTTTTTTTTCATTAAAGGTTTCCTGGGCTTGTGTAGTGCAACGTAGTGGCTGTAACATACACTTTGCCTTGTATGCAAATTAGGCTTCGCTAGCGTAATTGCAGTAAAGTAACACTTGCGCAACTACGCTACCGACTCACTGACCTGAGCGTAACTTCAAAATTAAGTGAATTTGCATAGCGCTGGTGAAAATTCGCCTGGCGAAGTGCGGCGAACGCTAGCGAAGCCTGCTCTGGCGATTTTTTGGATCTTAGTGAATTTGCCACTATGGGAGATGACTTTTCTGTAATTTGGAGCTTTCTGGATAACGTGTTTCCGGATAACTGGTTCCATATTACTATGAAGATTCTCGTGGTTCCATATTTGTACAACAAATGGAGAATTAACCTTGCGGTGGTGAAATTTCTCTTTACTTTATCATAAATTCACATCTCTTCTCAGGGTGAAAATCTTCCTAATCACTAAGAGCACGCTTTACAGACGGACCCGACACTGGGTGAACAAGGAACAAGGTAAGTAATATAAAATTAGATGGTGTCGCAGATGTGTCTGCATCCGACAGCCATGTTGTGACGGATCAACAGTGGAACACCATCCAACTTTTGTATTACTTACCTTGTCTTTCATCCGACTTGATGCGGGCATTTTGCCGCCCAGCGTCGAATCCAACGAAAACGGACCCAAATCATCCTTGTAGTTCTGCCCTATCTACTCTATTGCACTTCGCCTGGTCTGAGGTGGTGAAGGTGGCGCAAGAGGTAACGTTCAGTAAAATCTGCATCTTAGTGAATTAGCGGAGTTATGTTTATTCAACAGAGTGAACATTCACCGCGTATCTCTCTTTCACTTGTGAAGGGGCACCTGCGTTCGTTAGTAAATCAGCGAAGTAACGGAATGACGTCACGCTGGTGAATTTTCTCTTAGTGCATTAGTCACTTCGCCCTTTAGTAAATCTGCCCCTTTGAAGTGTGTTCAAACTTTCATAGCCTTGTAAAATGGACATTGTAATATCTAATGAGATGCAGCATGTGGATTTTTTTATATGCTTCAATTTCAGCTCCTGCCATCTTCCATTCATATGAATGAAACATGCCCAAACCATACTAGTACTGGAGCTAGTACTCGGCCTAAATATGATCACTAGCCATTTTTGGTACACTGTTATGAATTAACATTTGTGTTGCTGCACATTAGACTGCATGAAACAAAAGGTTAAAAACTACTGCAAGTGGGTATGTAACCTTAGCATTACTTATTTGGTTTCCATGTTTTCTATTCCAATTCATTCCACTGCATGTGAGTGTCTGTACACAGAGAATAATGCTGACTGGAGAAAAAATAGATCTTCCTCTGTGTTGTTATTTTGTGTGTATGTGTTTGGCATTGTGAGTACAGACTCCATAGAAAGAAATATATTTTAAAAAGTAGAGAAACATGCTGTAACTTTGAGGAGGGATGGAATTTCTATTGTCCCCTACCAAGACTACTTGTCAATTTCAGCTGTGTCAGCCTACTCCTGAAGAAGCACTTTACACTGACTATATGCATGCTGCAACATCTCAGTTGGATAATCAACTGGGAGAAGTCTACCATTGTCCCTGCAAGACCAGTTACTTAGATTTGTAGTCAGCCTGGCAGAGATGAATATCTATTCACCATTAGCTAAAATAGACAAGTTAATGCCTACAGCTCAGTTCAGAATCATAGTATATCCACACCCCTCCCTCAGAGAATTGATGAGGGTTTAGGATTAAGGACCTCAGCAATAGAGATTGTACCATAAGCAGAGTTCCAAATGAGACACTTGCAATCATGGATGTTGATGAGATAGGATTAACAGCTTTCATTGCTAGAAAGGAAGGTTATCTATTTTTTTGGCTTTTTTGGGACAATCTTTCAAAAAGCTTGACTCTCTATCAAACTGATTGGTCCAACCTCAGTACAGATACATAGCAGACAGGATGGGGAGCCAGTGGCATCTGGGATCCAAAACAGAACTCCATGTTCTCCACCTTATATAGATAGCAAGTTATATAATTCTGGGCAGTGTCATTCTGAAGCTACTAAAGCAAATAAAGTTCTGTTGCATAAATAAAGTTGCATAAAAAAAGGGCATAAACTCAAGGGATGAAAACATAATTATACTTCTTTATAGATCCCTAGTAGATCCCTAGTAGGGCCTCTTCTGGAGTATGCAGTGCAGTTTTGGACTCCAGTCCTTAAGAGGGATATAAATGAGCTGGAGAGGTGCAGAGACGTGCAACTAAGCTGGTTAGAGGGATGGAAGATTTACATTTTGAGAGTAGACTGTCCAGGTTGGGGTTGTTTTCTCTGGGAAAAAAAGGCGCTTGCGAGGGGACATGATTACACTTTAAAAATACATTGGAGGACATTATAGACAAATATCAGGGGACATTTTTACCCATAAAGAGGATCACCGCACCAGAGGCCACCCCTTCAGACTAGAAGAAAAGGACTTTCATTTGAAGCAGCGTAGGTGGTTCTTCACAGTGAGGACAGTGAGGTTGTGGAATGCCCTGCCGGGTGATGTTGTGATGGCTGATTCTGTTAATGCTTTTAAAAGGGGCTTGGATGATTTCTTGGAAAAACATAATATCAAAGGCTATTGTTATACTAAACTCTATAGTTAGTATATGGGCATATATATTTATATGAAGGTATGGAGGGGTGTGTGTGTATGGATGCTGGGTTTTCATTTGGAGGGGTTGAACTTGATGGCTTTTCAGCCCAATTTAACATTGTAACTATGGAACTATACGTCCTCAAATATTAGTTTTGCCCAGTTGAGGCGAGTTTTAAAAGTTATTCAGGTCTATTAACATCAGATAGACAGCGCTCTTCTGAAGAGAAGGGAGGACTCAGAGCCACAGTCTTGAGTAAGGAAGTGTACAGGATTCTGGTATGGGCAGAAACCCAAGTACCCTGAATTATACAAGGAGAGAACAACTGCCTGGCAGATTACTTAAACTCAAAGATACTAACACCAGGTGAACTGCCTTCCAATATGTTTCTGATGATCAGAAATTTGGGGGACCTGTTCTATAGATTTGATGCTGACCAAGTGACCAAAGAGACCTGCAAGTAAAGATATTTTGTTCTCGAAAAAAACTTGATTGCCCAAATTATCTGCATGCCAAGTCTTTCAGGTGGGATCTTACATCTTTCCACAAATTCCGATGATCCTGAAAGTACTTCAGAGCAAGTAATGTAAGTATCGTCCGGAAAGCCCCATTGGTGAGAATGTCCCAACAGAAATTTTAGATTTTTTTTCTCAATTACCTATACTATTAGTATATAGTATATACTGTTAGTATATAGAATCTAAACTAACAAGATCTAGAGTGTGGAGGATCTTCAGATGCTGGTGTGTCAACCATCATGTTGATGTAATGTAATGATGTAAATATCATTACTTGGGATCAGTGAATCCCATTTGATAGCTAAATAGAGTCAGAAATATAAGTCCAATACAGTAATTCAAAAAACTATAAAAAGAAAATATGAAGGCCAATTGAAAAGTTGCTTACAATTAGCCATTCTATAACATACTAAAAGTAAACATAAAGGTGATGCATTTAATTAGGATATTGTGTTTCCTAATATTAATCAGGACAGCCAACTTCATCTGCTGGATATGGGTAGAACATTAGGGGCCTATATACCAAAGGTAGAATTTTGAAATTATGTGAAAGTTATGTGAAAGTAAGAGCAAGAAAGCATAAAGTAACATAGGAAGTATACAAGGCACTGTAGCCAAGACCCCATGAATGCGGTAGAAGGGTAAGGTCGGTGTGGATAAAATATTTTAGATTACATTTTTTTCACATTGCAGATAAGCCAAAAACTTCCTGGAGCCTTTTTGTACCATTGTCTCAGCTGCAGTGCCCTGTATTATTCCATTGACTAACATTGTGCTGTATCTCAGACAACATAATTTACAATACACTGATTATATGAAGAGGGGCCCCTCTCACTGCTTTTGCCTACATGTCTTTAAGGGATAGATATGTTTTTAACCATCTGGTGGCTATAAAAAATTATATTTGTTTTAATATTTGGATTAGTGTGTATTTATATATTAATCTAAGTTATTAACTTGAATAGCAGTCTAGAATTGGAATAACATATCCATGTAGTTCATGTTAAACAGCCCACCTCATTCCAATCCTTATGTTACACAAGTTATCTCATTATTCTTCTCAGCCTTGGCACTGCCATCTGCCAGGTTCCATATAGTCCTGTAACTTACCTATAATCATGAGTTGTCTATAACATCCATTTGTTATGGACTGCCCTTTCCAAATCCACCTTAAACATTTCCTCAAGCACTGGTGCCTGCTCCACCTCCTGCTCTAATATTTTTGCTGAAATTCAAATCACTACCAGTCCTTTAGATTGCTGGTGCATGTGTTATTTTATACGTATATAGCACCTACCATAGATATAAGTTGTTATTGTTGGTCCAGGTAATCAGCAGGAGGTTTATTGGATAGCTGCCCTTATACCCCAGGATGCAACAGGAGCTTGCTAAAGAGCTTCACTGAGCTTTTCCCCCCAACATGTTTTTCAGTTCTAATATCATCCTTACCACTGATTCTGCCCTGTAAACCCTTCTTCATTTTCTGACATACACTACTGCTATGTTGCCCTCATTCATGTATATTATCTGACAGAGAAAGCCCCTTTCATCCCTTCTGCTGTTCTCCTTTCAGCAGGATTATGCTTTGCACAAAGCCATTTTTTTTTCATATGGATCTTTCTTTTAAACTTCTAAGATATGATAAAGATATTCTATGTAACTTCTGTCTGGTCAGATTTTGCTAATTATGATATGGATCCCTTTGGTACTGCTCATTATACAGAGGCTGTTCATTACCCCACCATTATATTATCTGACACAGATTATAAGCTGTGGTTTGTGAATTTGACATTACAGCCTCTCAAGTATCGCTAATAGCTCTCTCTTTCTCCAGTGCTATGACAAATTAATTTGTGCCTACCTTGTAAGTGCATTGTTCAAATAACTTGTCTATATATCAGCCACAAGGGAGGTGTGTGAACTCTTATTAGAAGACTAAAAAGCTGTATTACAGCATTAGAACGTCATGCACTGTAGAAAAGCAATTAAACCTATTATTGGCATTAGGACAACTTCTTTGCTGATTAGAGCAAACCCTTTAACTTATTAGGCATGCAACTGCAATAAGAGCAATAAGTCACTGTTTTACTCAATATACCTCTCTATAGACCTCTCCATAAGTAACCTTTTAACAGTACAGTATGTAACTAACCCATCCCTGTACATATAGCCACCAGTATAACTCTTAAAGAAAGCTACACCCACCTTCCCACAGGGAAGACACATCTGCATGGGCTCCCAGGGCACTGTTAAAATCTGCACCCATCCATGCTTTACAAGTCCCCCTCGGCCAATATCTGTACACCAGCAGCCTAAAAGGGACATCTGCTGCCTAAAGGAGGAAAAACTGGCTCTCTAGCACACACAGAGCCAGAGAACAAAATGGGACTTGCCTCCTCGACAGAAGTCGGGGACTCAAGTAGTATAGGTAACTGGGACAAGGTGGGGGCCTGAACTGCAGGGCAGACTCAGGGTCGGACTGGCCCGGTGGGACACCGGGGAAAAACCCAGTGGGCCCCCGCCAGGCCAGACCCCCTCAGTGCGTGCATGCAGCTCAGTGTGCGCCGTGCAGCTCAGTGCGCGCTGTGTAGCTCAGTGTGCTCCATGCTGCTCAGTGCATGCACCGGCCCTGCGAGGCTCAGTGAGGCAGGGGGGCCAGGGGGTCTGGATGGGGGCCCTGGACAGCAGTCCCGGTGGGCCCGGGTCCCCCAGTCCAACCCTGAGCAGACTGCTGAGCTGCAAGGAGACTGCTGGCCTAGTGATGTGGGGCACCCTGAGGGAGACTGTGGGCCTAGTGGCAGACAACATGGCAGCAGCCTCTCCGGATCACAAGGTGCTTTTTTTGTGGTTCTGTGCTTTTTTACTTTTGTTTTTCAGAACAACTAAGGTCCAGGTCTATAATCGTCATACACCCCTTCGGTACAGCAATCATGCATATCTTACAATAAAGGATCGCTTATCGGCCTACTTCTGATCTTCTGACCATGGACTCGCCTGGGGCGAATGGCGGGAGGAGAAGCACTCTGAAGCGGTGTATGAGGATGCGGAAGCACAGAAAGTGAGTGGGAGTCCATACTAGGCTGAGAACTAGCCCTAGCCGACTCGTTTTCTCATCCATACTACTATCTAACATCATACATATCTAACTCCATAGAAAATAAAATGTACTGCATTCAACTCCAGCAAACTACCCAGTGTAAATTCAGAGACTGCTGCATGTTCAAATGGCTCAGTGTGGCTCAGCGAAAGAGTCCCGGATGCTGCCATTCAGCTTGATGGGCTAGTAGTGGTTTGAGCTGACAGAGTCACTGCTCTGAGCCATAAACACAATATGGGGCAGGAACTCTGTGCTTGTGTCCAGCCACTGCTCACCGCTGGTGGAGTTTGTTGTTGTGAAGTGCAGACTCTTTTATTTACCCCGTGAGATTGCCTCCATTCATATTATTGGAGTTTACATTCCTCCCAGCAAGAACCCCAAAGATGCGCTCTGGGAGCTGTCCAGCTCCATCACAGATATACAAAACACGCACCCAGATGGAATGATGAGATGCACTGAATGACTTCTATGCACGATTTGAAGCACAGAACATCATAGGAGTAAGGAAGACCATCAATCTGTTTAGTGACCAGGCACTGCGTCTGATAGTGGCTGACGTGAGGCTGACCCTATAAAGCGTAAACCCACTGAAAGCTGCAGACTGAGACTATATCCCTGGCAGAGTGCTAAGAGAATGTGCAAATCAGCTGGCAGCTCTAACATCTCCCTGATTACCTCCACTGTCCAGAAGTGCTTTAAAACCACCACCATTGTCCCCGTGTTGAAGAGGTCATCAGTGTCCTGCCTCAACAACTACCTTCCTGTGACACTCACTCCCATAATCATGAAGTGCTTTGATAATCTTGTCAAGAAACACATCAAAACCTTCTACCACCATCACTGGACCCCCTAAAGTTTGCATACTGCCAAAACAGCTCAACAGACGATGCAATAGCCACCACCCTCCATCTGGCTCTCTCTCATCTGGACAAAAAAGACACACCTACGTTCGAATGCCGTTCATAGACTTCAGTTCAGCATTCATCACTATCATTCCTTAGCATCTGATAGAAAAGCTGAGCCTGCTTGGCCTGAACATCTCCCTCTGCAGTTGAGTTGTGGACTTCCTGACACATCTCAGTCAGTCAGGATTGGAATCATCATCTCCAGAAGCACCACACTGAGCACCGAAGCCCCTCAGGGATGTGTTCTTAGTCCTCTACTGTGGACAACCAAATAGAGGAACTGGCACACAGGAAGCGATGCAAGTGGGGGTCAACCCCTACGTGTTTATTATGTCAAATGATGCACAACGTTTCTGGGGCAGGCCCCTTCGTCAGGTGCTGTCTTCCTATGAGGACTGAGCACCAGGGATCAGCTGGGAAGGTCAGGGTGTGCGTCCAAACTTCCTTTTCTCTTAGTCCTCTACTGTTCACTCATGACTGTGCAGCCACACACAGCACAAATCCCATCATAAAGTTAAGCTGGTGAAACGACCGTGGTGGGTCTCATCAGCAATAATGATAGTCACCATACAGAGAGGAGGTGCAGCGGTTAACATACTGGTGCAGAGCTAACAACCTGTCTCTCAATGTATACAAAACTAGGAGATGGTTGTTGACTTTAGGAAGACTAGGAGTGACCACCTGCCATTCTACATCCCCAGCTCTAATGTGAATATCGTCAGAAGCACCAAATTCCTTGGTGTCCAACTGGCAGAGAACCTCACCTGGTGCTACAACACCAGCTACTTAGCCAAGAAAGCCCAACAGAGCTTCTCTACTTCCTGTGCAAGCTGAGGAAATCCCATCTACCACCATCCATACTCACAACCTTCTACAGAGGGACTATCGAAAACATCCTGAGTAGCTGTATCATTGTCTGGGCTGAGAACTGCACGATCATGGAGCGCAAGACCTTACAGAGGATAGTGAAGACAGCAGAGAAGATCATAGGTGTCTCTCCCATTACGGACATTTATACCACTTGCTGCATACGTAAAGCCACCAGGCATTGTGGATGATGCAACACACCCCTCAAACTCCTGCCATCTGGAAACAAGTACCGAAGTATTAGGGCCCTACAGAGCTATTCTCCTTTCACTGCTCAGCCTCAATCAATGGCAGTAACTTGAGCGATGACAGCAAATGAAGACTGCAAGCGGGTATCAGCTGCAGTCTGGAATCCTTTTCCTGAAAACTGCCAGGTGATTGCAAGGACATCGCATTCCTCTGTGGCAGCTGTTAGGGTACATAAGCACATGCGCTGTGAATATGGGAGAAGACATCGTGCGCAGCACAATCATCGTCGCCCTGTCGCCTTTTCTGTAGAGGACAGGAAGCAGAGTTCTGTAAGCTATTTCTTAATAAAGGCTTTTTCTATTTTTAACGTTTTATTTGTCTTGGTGTTTTTATTTCGTTCTATTCTAACAAATTTTTTTTATGTTACTGTTCCTTTAAAGGGGAATTCAACCCCTCCCTCTCCCCCGGGGCAAATGCCCCTAAATCGCTACTTACCCCTCTGTGCGCATTAGGACACATTTGCCGGTTTGTACTACTGCGCATGCACCGAAAGTTCACGAAGTTCAATCAGCGAACTTCGTTGCATCACTTCTGCCAGTTGGCAAAGACATCCAGTGCCTAGTTTGGCACTGGACCAAAATACAGTCTTGCATGCATGACATGTAAATTATACCCAAATAAACAGTGCTTAATGATAACTTCAGTTATAATAATGCTTAGTCATGATACTTGTGTCACATGACAGTGATGGAGATATATTTCTTTTTTATTAAAGAAAGTAAAAATGGGATTTTATTATTCTGCCTTAACATCCCCTTTAAGGGGGGCTCAGCTAATCTGTAAAGTGCAGCAAAGCTGTGTCCCTGACTTTGCTTAAAGTTAAATTCTGACGGGCCAGGGAAGACTGTCCCCCCCGTGCCCTCCTAATGGCGGGCCTGATAGGAGATAATAAACCCTATTGGAAGTCGCAATTACATTTCTAGCTTTTCTGTTTTTATAAAGCAAATACCAGCCTTACTGTTCATTTCAGTGGCAGCAACTATCATTTTTATCCAGTAAAACTTGTAAAATACTGACCAGATGGCAACCCTAATCATTGAGGAGTTATACCTATACAAGATGAGAGAATGCCTTAGAAGGCACACACTATTGCCTTTTATATATCATACAGAACTGGGGTAGAGAAAGCTTAGCTACAAGTCTGATAGTTGTAGTTCAATGAATTCTAAAAAGTCAACATTTTTTTTACCACTGATACAAACAATATGAGTTTACAGTGTATAACCTGCACATTCCTGCCCAATCTGCTTCAACAACACAAATTCACCTCCGAGTTCTGATTGGCTATTCAGTTCTCACACCACCCTAGCTGCAGATTAAAAAGTGCAAAACAACTGGTTCCTATTTCACACAGCAACAGAACTATAGTAGCTCAGTACTATATGCAAAATAACATAGCTGCACAAAATCACATATTATGTATCTATTTGCTATCTAAACTTTCATAAACAACCAATGCAAAATACCACTGCAAAATGTCTGTTTTTTACTTATAAAACATATTTCATAGCAATGTACATAATTTGTGTATTAAATTCAATATTGTACCCCCCGTGAAATATAAGAATATCCAAAAATACCAGAGATTTATGTGACCTACATTACATCACTGGGCCAGCATAGCTATATACAGTCCTCTGTGATTTCTAGTATTCTTATAATACACCAAAAGCTATTAATATATTTGAAAGAATAATGATTGTTTTAGGTCTGCTCGTGTGTATGGCCAGCTTAAGTCTATACATTGTTTTCTAGCCTTTTACATCAACACATTAGGCACAATTTAGAGAAAATATCATTATTGCAGCAGCACCAAGTCATACACACTCCTTCACACTTCTCATTTCAGGTACTTATCTATCTGTCTATTAAAAATGTAAATATTTCGAGAAGGTGCCTAAATGATATGCTGTGCACACATACTGTTTATTATTAAAAGAAATATAAAAGGGAAAAGCCTTTTTCAGGTACAGTCATACAAGAACCACGAACAGGCAGAAAGATAGTAAAATGTAGACTTCCATTACAGAGGTAGGGGTGGGTCTAAATTTGGAAGTCATTTTAAAGCGATAAGAAATAATAAGTGATCAAGTTTAAAGTTTAAAGTTTTAAATTTAAAGGAACAGTGACACACAAAAAAAAGTGTTTTAAAGGAATTGTTCAGTATAAAAGTAAAAACTGGGTAAACAGATAGGCTGTGCAA
>CM044446.1:54074450-54093375 GCA_024363595.1 Xenopus borealis
GTTATAAAGGGGTGAGGTGGCAACCCTAGTCTATATGGCAATTATTCACCCCAGGGCTGTTAGCAGAATACTTCCTAGCATCCCGGAAATTGGCAGTGCTGTTCTGATCCACAGCAGCTGGCTCTTACTCTTTTAAACAGAATGCCAGCATGTCTCTGATACTGGCCAGTCTCAAGCTTCCACTTTATTAGTCAGAAACCCAGGCAGGTCTGATCCTTATAATGGGTACTTGGGAGACTTCTTAATTCAGATCTTAAAGAGAAACTGGCACAATGTGTGAGTAGTCAGGAGATCTCTCTGCATGAAACAGAATCCTAGTTCTGTCTGTACCGGCTCAGAAGATTGCTTTTAACTTATTCAGGTCAGATTCATGGCAGCCTGATCCTGCTGCTGAAAATGTGCATCAAGGTGTTTCTAGTTACAGGTGCACATGCTGAATGGCTGAGGTGATAATAAACAAACCCAGCCCATTGTAATAAGGCACCTTTGCTTCAGCTATGACTCATCCCTTCTAAGTGAGCAGATTACATCAGGGTCACTAAGCAGCATGGGGACTGGAGCAGCAGAAGGATGATGTCATTGCACTTGCTTGCACAGTGACTAAGCCTTTCTATGGCTGGAGGAGGGAGCATGAGCAGCATTCTCAGCCAGTAGCGTGCCAGCAGCCACCAACAATGACGCCGGAGACCAATCACTGGCAAGGCTTGGGGTCTTTTTTAGCTGAAACCTTGACAACACACTGGTGGGACGGACTTGTTAGGGGTAGGCTAAGCCCCTTTCAGGCTGCCAAAGGGTTAAGTGAGACGCTGGCTCCCACGCTCCTCTATTCATGTTCTGCTGTGTAGATTAGAATGCCGTTTATAAACATCAAGGAACAAGCCTATTCAGGTTCAGATACATCTTCCTGTTGTGCTTCATGCCTTAGCAACAAACACGTTAGAAATAACCCATGCAGGTGCTACTTACATCCCATGCACCTTTCCAGGGACTCCTGCATAAGCACAATAGTTTACAGCTGTCCCACTAAAGCGGTTTTCCTGTGTAGCCCCCATAACAACCATGCGCCCACCTAATTATAAAATCACTTTCATTTTAACCCATTCCAGCGCATGGCACATACAGTATGTGATTTTGTAATGAAATCCACTGACAGTGTCACTCCCACAGCTGCTCTGAATTCTCTGCCTCCTCTGCTTAGTACCAGGGCAAGACTGCATCACATTTTAATCTGGGATGAAACTGTTGCACTCCTCAATATCTGCACAGAATAATTTAAGTAAGTTTACTATTATGTTGGATTCCATTTACTGAAACATTCTTAATGTTGTTTAATAGTATAAAAGTTACAGTATGTCCAGCTTCTCCTTTAAAATAAATAAATTGTCTGAAAATATGCTTAAAAAACATTTTCTTAATACAAGGGTCCCCCATCCAACAGCTTTGCACAAATGAAAGAAAATGTAATTGTAAGAAACTTTCCCAGATACATTCATTAAAGGGATACTGTCATGATTTTTATGGTGTAGTTTTTATTTCTAAATTACACTGTTTACACTGCAAATAATTTAATCTACCATATAAAATGTTATTCCAGAACCAACAAGTATATTTTTTTAGTTGTAATATTGGTGTGTAGGCAGTCATCTCAGGTCATATGCTATCAGAAAGAGCAAGCACTTCCGGATGGAACTGCTTTCAGACAGGCTGTTGTTTCTCCTACTTAATGCAACTGGATAATTAACAATGGGACATGGATTTTTACTATTGATTCTCAATGGATTTAAAGTTATTTGTAAATATAACTGCTATTGAAAGCAGTGTATGTTTATCCTTTTCGCTTGTTTGACACTTAAAAACAATGTAGCAGAACTCACTTCTCTTCCAAGTCTGTTATTCATCTGGCTTATGTTACATTGTTTCATGAGTCTGGGTCAGGAGTGCAGAAAAAATAAGCAGTTGGAAATATACAGCTTTCAGCAGTAATTACAGTTGCAAATAACTTTGACAC
This sequence comes from Xenopus borealis, assembly GCA_024363595.1. Classification (NCBI taxonomy): domain Eukaryota; kingdom Metazoa; phylum Chordata; class Amphibia; order Anura; family Pipidae; genus Xenopus; species Xenopus borealis. Next base: position 54,076,459 of record CM044446.1, read on the forward strand.
TTTGACTTTAACTTTCCTACTGCTTTACCTTCAGTGTAATATAAATAAATAAATAAATAAATATATATATATATATATATATATATATATGAGTCCTACTCCCACCAGAGGTGCACGTTCAATAGTCAAGCATGTATACAAAAGCAGCACTCTTGTTGTTTGTGATATTTGTGGTTTATTTTGAGACCAAAACATTGGATAAGATGCCATTTTGTGTAAAATAAACGACAAATATCACAAACAGAGCGTGCTGATCCTGCTTTTGTATATATATATATATATATATATATACTGTATATGTTTTGATATATAGTTCACCAAGCTGTATTGCCATTATATATATTATATATATATATTTATATATATATATATATATAATGGCAATACAGCTTGGTGAACTATATATCAAAATCTCATGCTGACTCTCATTACACACTTGTGGAAACACAAGGAACAGTTAGTGCTTCAACTGTAGAATGGGCTGTCTGCAAAAGTGATTTATGTTCCCGGGGTAAGCTATCAGATTTCTGTTTATAATGGAAAACTGTTACAAATGGCTCTAAGCTCCTTGATGCAGAGATGTTGTCTAATGTATCATGGTATGTTACTGAATGCACACTATGTTGCCACTATTTATGAGAACTGGTTTGTGACTGTCACATTCTCTTTAAGTCTTACTTCTACTTAAATATTAAAATACTCCACTTGTCTTATTGATTCATCAATTGATCCTACTATAATAACAGCTTATTCATAGAAGCAGATTCCAGCTGTATGGTAGGCAATATTCCCTGCAGAGTTTTCTCCAATACAGGGATTTGAGAGAAAAGAAAAAGAGAAAAAGGAAAAAACTGAAAAAGTCTCAAGTTAACAACAGAATTGAAACACCCCCTTCATTTCTGTTGCCAGTCCATAATTCTGGAAAATACTGTGGCTCAGCATCCATCTTCCAGAATATATTGGGACATATTTAATTCATTCTTAGTAAGAAAATAGAACTCAGCACTGTTGACAGCTTCTGATGAAAAAAGTCTGTAAATTAAAAGATGAAAAGCTTTCAGATTCTTCTATAGCAGGGACTAACTGAATTTCATTTTCTATCTAGTGCGGTGTTCAGTCAGTGCCAGAGCTAAAAATATAAAGTGACCAGAGGCAGGGCTGTTTTTAGTGGTGGTAAGGAACAGGATACTGTTTGGGCTGCCCAATTTCTTACAATAAAACACATACTCTCAACTACAAAACAGAATCCTTCAACAGAGTTGATAAGTTTTTGTTAAACAATACTTGGAGGGTATAGGCTGGATATAAATATGTGGTGTCCCTCTATATTTATCTTCTGCATACAGCTGGTGCTCTGTAATGGCCTTCAACTGCTTGGCCAATTGCAGGAACCTTGAATTCCATCCCCAAGTGCTGTTTTGGTCAGGGATGTAACTCTCACCTCCTGCTTTACTACAGCCCTATACACATGAATGAGTGGCTGCCAACTGTACTCTCAAAACTATTCCCAAAATGCTGTATTTAACAACATACAACTTGGAACTGCAGTGGCTTTGCTTTCTGGCCTATTTATTTGATCCCCTTAATGTACTTGAATATCCTTGTGATATTATTCTGGTCTAGCACTAGCACAAGCAGTAATACTGTTACAATAGAAGATGGTGTTCTCTAACCATCTATGCCATCCAAATAAATCCCTTACCTATTCTAGTTAAAGTATCCAAGTCTTCCATATGGCTCTATAGCCACAATGGAGCACACAAAATTGCACATTAGTGTGCTCCCATGTGTACAGACCCCTAGGCAAGACCAAAATCAATAAACTACTGAATAGGAATGCAAGTAAAAAGGCTTGACTTTGAACCACAGAAAAAATCCATTAACTGTATGGACAGGGGGACTTTAACTTATTCTAACATACAAACAGCAGCAGAGTTAATAGCTACAGCAGTAGAGCATTTTTTATTTATTATTTTTGCTCATTAGGGGGCTGTCACAATCCATAAGTTGCTCACTGCTATGCTACAACGCTTATGCAGATCTCTCCAGAAATTAAATAAGAATAAATGGAGGGAGAAAGGTATATTATTCTTGGGGCTGTTTAGAGTAATTTTAAAGGGGTGGTTCACCTTCATATTGCAGAAGGGCCATTTCTAAGAAACTTTTCAATTGGTCTTCATTATTTATTTTTCATAGTTTTTTAATGATTTGCAATTTTCTTCTGTTTCTTTGCAGCTTTCAAATGGGGGTCACTGACACCATCTAAAAACAAATGCTCTGTAAGGCTACAAATGTATTGTTGTTGCCACTTTTTATTATTCATCTTTCTATTCAGGCCTCTCCAGTGTTGGACTGGCCCATAGGGATACCAGGAAAACTCCCTGTGGGCCCAGGTGTCAGTGGGCCCTCTTGCTTCTAACAGTTTGGCCTATTTCATGTTAATTCCCTATTTCTTCAAGAGGCTTATTAATGGAAGAAGAGTATATTAAGTAGATCTAAAAGAATAGGAGAATGAAAAGGTTAAGTGAGGAAAGAAGGAATAATAGTTTGGAAAGTTTGGCCCCTGTTCTAAGGTTTTCTGGTGGGCCCCTGGCATCCCAGTCCGACACTGGGCCTCTCCTATTCATATTCCAGTCTCTTATTCAAATCAATGCAGGGTTGCTAAGGTAATTTGTACCCTAGAAACCAAATTGCTGACACTGCAAAATAGAGAGCTGCTGAATAAAAAGCTAAATAACTCAAAAACCACAAACAATAAAAAATGAAAACCAATTGCAAATTGTCTCAGAATATCACTCTCTACATTATACTAAAAGTTAACTCAAAGGTGAACCACCCCTTTAAAGGGGTGGTTCACCTTTAAGGTAACTTTTATTATGTTATACAACAACCAATTCTAAGCAACTTTTTAGTTGGTTTTCATTATTTATTATTTATAGTTTTATAGTTATTTGTCTTTTTCTTCTAGTTCTTTGCAGCTTTCAAATGGGCGTCGCCGTCCCCTTCTAAAAAAACAAATGCTCTGTAAGGCAAGGTAAATTTATTGTTATTGCGACTTTTTATTGCTGATCCATCTATTTAGACTCTCTCCTCTTCATATTCCAGTCTCTTATTAAAATTAATGCATTGTTGCTAGGGTAATTTGGGCCCTAGTTACCAGATTGCTTAAAATTGAAGAGCTGCTGAATAAAAAGCTAAATAACTCAAAAATCAAGAATAATGAAAAATGAAAACCAATTGCAAATTGTCTCAGAATATCACTCTCTACATTATACTAAAAGTTATCTCAAAGGTGAACAACCCCTTTAAGGACTTTTAAAATAAAAGGCTTACTTATCCTTTAAATGCTTTTATAAAACATGAATAGGCACAATGATCATTCAAAAAGCTTGCTAGTGTGTTATCTTACACTTCCTCAAAAATGCACGACAGGTGACGTTCTATAATACAGGAACAGAACACAGTCAACTGGGACTTTCCAATTACAAAAGGTCACGTGATGTTGATAGTGTTTGAAAAATAGAAATATAAAGTTCATTCTGGGAAGTGTTTGTTACTGAAATCAACTGGACCATCCCCACAGTTATTTTAGCTTATACCTTACCCTTCTTACTTAAATATATATATATATATATATATTCTGCACTAAGTTTCATACAGGGTGATACCTATAATTGGTTATGGTATTAACAGCTTTTAATGGCCTGTTTGACTGAGTATGCTCAAAGATTTCAAGTTCAATTCTCATTTGTTTAGTCATGTCTTCAGCAGAGATGGAATAGGACTATAATAAAATATCACACTTTTGACAAATCAGTTAGAGAATTAGTGGCTGCTTAGGAGAGACTAAACTGGAGTTCCAAAGTGATACTTACCTGTCAGTATTAATACCATTTTTAGATAGCTCAGGTGGAAATGGTAGTACATTGTTTTTAAAGATAACACAAATCTGTGTAATATCTAAATTATATTACACATTATCTATCATAATTATATCTAAATTATAAGCACATGCTTCATGTTTCCTTTTTCAGAATGCCTGTGATTGCTACAGCATTCTATTTTCTGTATGGACAAGTAATAGACATTATAGTCATTATATGGCTACAAACACCATGTAAAATGTATATGCAGTCAGTCTGTCTGTACAAGCATCCTTTCCCCTGGGCTGTCAGATGCAAGTTGTATCAAGGTGTCTAGGTCACCTGTCTGGCATCTGAAAGACTGCTACTGCTGTAAATAAACACTGGATTATCTCATCAGGTAGAGATGTCAACAAAGAATATTTTCTGTAGTCTCCCAGCGGAGGTGGTAGTCAGAAAACAATTATTAAACAAAAATAAACTATATTGGTGCATCGGCCTTGGGCTTTTACCTGCCTATTAAAGTGGCCCTGCATTTTGTTATGTGAAAAAGCAAATTGGTGTCCTATAAAACATTGATCTCATAGGGGCAGATTTACTATTGGTCGAATTAAAAAAAAAAATCGAAATTCGACCATGGGAATAGTGGGGAAGTAAAATAAAGTAAAATTTTACCACAACTCGAACGATCGAATATAAAAAAGTCGATCGATCAATTTTAATATTCGAATGATCAATTTGAACGATTTTAATCGATCGATCAAATTTTTTTTTATTCGATCTCAGGTAATGATTCCCAATTCGGTAGCTTGATCCTGGACGAAGTAGGTGGTCAAATAAAAATTTAAAGGGGAAGTTATTTGACCATTGAATATTCGAATATTCAAATAAAATTTTATTTCAATCATTCAAATTTGAATACTCGATGGTCGAATTTGCCTAATTTGCATATTTGAAGATTCAGATTTATATTAAATTCGATCGAACTTTGAATTATTCACGTGAATTTTGTAAATCTGCCCCTAAATGTCTCCAAGTCAACTGATTTATTAAATAAAGCAGTAAGAGAAAGTATTATGTGTGAGTGTGTATGGTTTTGTGTGTGTGGGGGGGTTACGTATCAATCTGCTTATCTTCTTGTTTATCTGTGTCCAAAAAGAAATAAATTAATAATTTCTAGTTTATACAGACTCGTTTATTTGCAGTCTTATAAGTTTAAAACATTCACATGATTTTACAATATCAGCTTCAGAGAAATTGGGACATAACAGGGCATCAGAATAATGATAAGGGGAGCTTAGAACCAGCAAGAAACTTGTGAAAAGTGTTTTTATTAAACTATACACAACCTACTTGAGAGCCTACTTAAAACTGTATATCACTTAATAAAAGTCCCTTTATAAAAATATCTGTGCTCTACTATCATTACTCTGATGATAAAGAAGGATCTCAGAGCATGTTTCGGTGGTTGATGCATTGAGTGTGGTAGAGCTTTGCTTTGAATACCTGAAGTTTATGTATCTGGCAACACTAGGGGGCAGATTTATAAACATTGGCATCAACCTTTTTCACATTTCTACTCAAAGGGAATAAATGAATATGGCTTGTGCTAAACATTTTGCCTGTTGCTTTAAATAGGAAGTATCAAGTATCTATGTTTTTTGATATTTCTTGAACTAAACAAGACAAGATTTGAAAATGAAAAGAAATTCACATTCTACTTCTTGAACCCAAAGAGCAAAGTCCAATAAACCAGCAGTCCAGAGAGGCCCGGTACAGGTATGGTACCTGTTATCCAGTATGCTCGGGACCTGGAGTTTTCTAGATAATGGATCTTTCCATAATAAATAATTAAGTCTACTAGAAAATCATTTACACATTAAATAAACTTATAGGCTGGTTTTTGCTACCAATAAGGATTAATTATATCTTAGTTTGGATTCTTATTATTACAAGGAAAAAGGAAATCATTTTTAAAAATGTGATTTTTTGGTTAAAATGGAGTCTATGAGAGATGGCCTTTCCGTAATTTGGAGCTTTCTGGATGATGGATTTCCGGTTAACAGAAATTCTACTGTCCCCAGCTACAGCCTTTTATCGATTAGTAAGAAAATGGGAAATTCAAATAATGTTTTAGCATGTAACGCATACACGTTTTTTTTTACGAAAACTGAACAATGCACAGGAAGAAATTATAGGGAAAAAGCACTTTGTAGAAATGTTTCCAATCAGTCCAATCCCAATAGAGCTTAAAAATACAATAAGGCCAGTTTCATCAAGAGACAAACTGTTTATATGTTTTTAGAAGATGCAGGGCCAACTAGAGGTTGGCAGGGTAGGCGTGCCTGGGGGGGGGGGCAGGCATGTACCTACTTTACCCCTTACCCCATGTCCGGTCCCCGCTCTCCCCAACTGCCTGTTCTCTCAACCAGACATTTGCGCTTCCGCTTGCATATCGTGTCTATTCACGTGTGCGCTGTGTTGATTTGCGCATGTGGCATAATTTTGCTCGTGTGCACCGCATTGATTCGTGCATGCATGTGCCACGTCAGTTCACGCATCTGCACGCAAGCGTGTGCCCAGCTGGTGAACTTTGTGCGCATGCACAGTAGTACCAGCGTCCTACCGCGCATGTGCCAATGACAAGCCGGATCCAGGAAGAAGCGGTTGGAAGAGAAGATGGCCCCCGTGAACTTCACTGGAGGGGACCTACACAGAGGGGTAAGTAGCAACTTAGGGGCAATAGCCTGGGGAGCAGTGGCGTAACTACTCGCTGGTGGGCCCTGGTGCAGGATTGGCACCCGGGCAGGACTGGAATGAGAATCAAAATAGGCCCTGGCATTTCAGGTACACAGAGGCCCAATCAGCTCACATAGAGGCCCAAACAGTCCCCACCAGCCCACTAAATACCGACTTTCTATGGGACCTTATAGCAGCCCATCTGGCATTTGCCCTAACCCACATATTGCCAGTCCGGGCCTGCACCCGGGCCCCCCTATTGGGCTCTCCCCCTATGAGTTGGAGGTCTTCTAGCCTCTCCAGTGGACCCCGAGAGGGAGTGGGCCCCCCTGGTAGTTACGCCACTGCCGGGGAGAAAGGTAAGCGGCAGGAGGGAGGGGGGCCTACAGGGGAGGTTGAATTCCCCTTTAAGTAGAAATAGTGCATGTAGTGATACTACGTCCCTCCCTGTGTTGGGCCAATTAGGAGCCAGTTATTTCTATTGTCTCACCCATACTCCTCACAGTACTGCTGCTTCTTCATGACATAAAAATGATATCGGATTATAGCCACAGGGGAAGTGGGGAGACTTGGAACTATGAAAAACACACTATTGTAGCTTGTCACCGCCATAAACACAAGTACTAGTACTAAATACGGCCAGTACGGTAGTACCACACCCACGGCATGTTGTTGCAGAGTGTTAACGTGGAGGCCAGATAGTTTCGCTGCTATTTATACGTCTATTACCGCCTCCTTCAGTCCCGATGTTAGTGAACCAGACGTTCAACAACAATTTAGCCAGGCAGAAATGACTCCTGCTACGTTAGCTCCTTCCGAAAAGATACTCTAGAGCCCCCCTCCCGCTTCAGGCTTGTCCCCGGACCAAACTGACTCCTCTCAAAACAGCACAGCCGCATAGGAAGGGGAATTTCCCGCGCAAGATCTGCCCACAGTCTCCATAGCACCCGCACAAACAGCCCAAGCCAGCAGATTGGATGGAATATTTTATAGGGCCTTGGGGAGCTGGAAGGAGGAGACATGGGCTGTGTGGCTGTGTTGTTCCAGCCTGACCTTTCTGAAGTCATCCTGAGACAGAAAGAGATGGCAGGTGTGGGAGGGGCGGGAGCTTGTTGGTGCCGGAGACAGGTGTAGGCTGTGGATAATGTATAGGAACGGAAACTGAAGTTGTGATGTGTTCTAATGCAGTATGTACTGTAACACACAGCCGCTGTCGTGTGCAATTCTACCTGAAGCGTGTAGATACTATCCGGACATGAGGAGTTTCGCTTGATTTTGTTGACCTTCAAGTCAACCGTTAATATGACGTAAAGAGTGATATTTCTGAGACAATTTGCAATTGGTTTCCATTTTTTTTTATGATTTGTGGTTTATGAGTTATTTAGCTTTTTGTTCAGCAGCTCTACAGTTTGCAGTTTCAGCCATCTGGTGGCTAGGGTCCAAATGACCCTAGCAACCATGCGTTGATTTGAATAAGAGACTGGGATATAAGCAGGAGAGGCTTAATAGAAAGAAGAGTAATAAAAAGTAGCAATAATAATACATTTGTAGCTTTACATAGCATTGGTTTTTAGATGGGGTCAGTGACCCCCATTTGAAAGCTGGAAAAAGTCAGATGAAAACAAATAATTAAAGAACTATAAATGATGAAGGCCAATTGAAAAGTTGTTTAGAATTAGCCAACTACCCCTTTAATGCAGCCAACAGTTTTTTCTTTATTTTTATATTGCTCCCCCTTTTTAACTGCATGCAGCACTACAAAGCTTGAAAATGGACCAGCACTGAAATAGCTCAGGGATAGACAGCAAAAAATATAATATATAGTTTACTAACTTTTTTGTATGTCTAATATACCATTTTTGTGAAAGGTTCTCTTTTCCAACAGGGTTAAGTTACCCTTTAACGCAACACATCTTGGGGTTAAGATTTGATTTGATACTCACAGACGTCAACTCCCCAAATGTGGTCACCTTTACATCTAAAAAAATGCATACCTCTCAACATTTTGTAAATAAAAAGAGGGACAAAAAGTTTTTTGACCACACCCATTTTGTGGTCACACCCCCTAATTACCATGTTCATTTGGCAGGTTATGAAAGTTTGAATATATTTCTGTTTTGTTTTTCCAGTTATTACAGTTTTGCTAATGAAGGTGAATTGCCCTTTAGGGTAGTGACACACGGGCATATTCAGGGAGATTTAATCACCTGGCAACTAATTGCCTCTTCCCCGAACTACCTTCCCGTGCCACACCGCTTGAATGAAAAGTCGCCAGTGGTATGGCATTCGCAGCGATTAATTCTCCGAAGTTGCCTCACGAGGAAACTTCGGGCGACTTCGGAAAAGGAAGTGCTGTGAATGCCATACCGCTGGTGACGTTTTGAATTCTTCTAGTCCTTCCATGGGGTATTCCTCCAAACACTTTGGCCCCAATTTGGCATATTTTTGCTTAGAGGAATACATTGAAGTGACAGGACCTACAGCAAAAAATAAAGATGACCTGTTTCATACAAATATACTGAAACTGAACATCAATTGGGCCTCCACTTAGCTACCAAGCACCTATTAGTCAATACCATTTATTTTATTTTTCCAGTTTTGCATTTTCATGGCTAATGCTGTATATTTCAGCTTACAATAGCCTGCCTTTATTTTAGGGGAAGGGGTAGTCTCCATTTGTCCAACACAGAAAAACAGAATAACCAGCAACGGCCAAGCAGGGGTAGGAAAACTAGAGAAATGTATTTTTTACATTTGTTGTTAAAATAATGTCAAAGTCAGAAAAGCCTTATTCCGTTTTTTGAATGCAATTTTTTTGTACATTAAATTGCCCTTGCCACCGCTTTTCTGATTTTGCATTTAACAATCACAGATCAGATCACGGGACCATAGACACGCACAGATGCGACAGCGATCCAACAGGGTTTTTAACCTGCCTGATCGATATCTGGCCGACTTTCGGCCAGATATCGTTCAGGGAGACCTGTTGCATGGCCCCACACACGGCCAATAAGCTGCTGACTCGTTCTGTTGGCAGCTTTTATTGGCCAGTGTATGGGGGCTTTAAGTGCCACTTTTTGTATTTTATGTATAAAGCACAATGTATGCTAAGGACTTATACATGCTAATATACAATATGCAAATTTTACAAATGTTATAGCGATGTGGAAATAACAGAATTAAGCTGGCCATACATAAAAATATCTTTTATCAATGTGCTCACCTTGAGCTGTTGGTATTTTCCTTTTCTGATCATTTGGGCCAAGGTTATAATGATTGGATCACAAGGCCATCGGGGCAAGGACTACAATATGGAGCTAATGTGTTCCTTGCTCTGAAAGGATTTTTAAACCTGCCTGATCGACATCTGTCCTATTTTCAGCCACATATAGGTCTGGGAGGCCCCTCGCAGGGCCCTGTATATGGGCCAATAAGCTGCTGACACAGTCTATTACCAGCTTTTATCGGCCTGTATAGGCACATTAATTCAATTAAAGATTATTTATTGGTCTGTAAAATTAACACATGTATCAGACCTGGGATGATGGAAATTCTTCTCAGATAGTGAGTGATAATCAGTGTTGATATTCAGTGCCTGTCCTACAGACCCAGCTACAGAGCCACTTGCACCTAAAAATAGAATACTGTTTTCATTCTTCATGGATAATATGCCTGGAGTGGTGCTGTGTGGGAACCTCAGAGTTATTACACTCACTTCAGATTCCATGTTTACAAAGATACAAAGTTTGCAAAGGGATCTTTTGGAGCAACTATTGCTTTAATCCAATGTTCCTATTATTAATCAGGGTATGAGTGACTAGCAGTGTTTGTCACAGAGGAGGGAATTCTGGCGCGATTTTTAAAATCACTCCAAATTGCCTCGCCAGGCAATTTGGAGCGATTTTAAAAATCGCGCCGCTCCGTGTGAACACGCGCTGGCGTTTTTAAGCCTCGCCGGTGCCTAGCTATTCGGGGGGATTCGGGGGCGATCCGTCGCGGCGAGAAGTCGCCAGGCGACGGATCGCCACCGAATCTCCCCGTCTGGACTAAGCCTTATAATATATGAAACACCATTTTGTGATAGACTCTGTGCTGCCTCAGAGATCACCTGACCAGAAATATTTCAACTCTAACTGTAACAGGAAGAAGTGTGGAAGCAAAAGACACAACTCTGTCTGTTAATTGGCTCATGTGACCTAAAATGTATGGTTTGTTTGTGTGCACAGTGAATACGATCCCAGAGGGTGGCCCTTATTTTTTAAAATGGCAATTTTCAATTTATGATTACCCATTAGCACATACTACTAAAAAAGTATATTATTATGAAAATGGTTTATTTACACGAAGCAGGGTTTTACATATGCGCTGTTATAATATCTTGTTATAGAGACCTACATTGTTTGAGGGGTATAGTTTTCCTTTAAAACACACCAGTGTGTCCTTTGGGGCTAAAACTGCTCCATTTGCACAGTGACAGGTAGATGTCATTCCTGTCATTGCTTATAGGCGTGAGGTAGTTTGATGTGGTATTAGCATTTTCTCAGAATTTTTCTACTTATGACTGAGACATAGCCCAAAAAGTTCTTTGTTGTGGTGCTCTAACACCATGTCTGTGTTGCTGCTTTTTAGCAATGCCATGGATGCTGGTTTTATGACAGGTTAATGTTAATGCTGATAGGCAGGAAACTCAAACAGCAAGACAGTTGTTTCTGTCTGTAATTAACAGCTCTATAAAGAAATATAATGAAGTATCGAAATGTGCAAGGTATTGTGAAAAATAAATTTTCTTTCTCTAGCAACATATTACTTTTATGTTTACAATGCATATATATTGTTTCATTCTATTTGTAAAGTAGATGATAATAATAATATAATCCTATTTAATAGATACCTCATTTGAAAATGCCACTGGGCTGTTAAATCATATGTATAAATAAAGGCACCTTGCTGATATACAATGCTGTGGGTAAGCTTCTCTTTATAATATACAGTGTGACAGTTGGTACACCCTGCCTGTGTGGGTGCATTATTATGTATGGACACCACTTGCTCCTATAGATGCTAATCTTCCTTTGGGGAATGTCAGTGGGAGGCCATAGAATTAAGAAGTCATTCGCTCACTATATGCAGACAGTATTGTGGCAGGTGCAGATGGAGATTATGTCAGGGCATGTCCTTTGTGGGGAATTCCCTGCACCCTAATGAAAACCACACTGTCATTATCTTCCTGCATTATGAACACAAACATTCAAAAGCTAGCAGAACACTTTTCACTGCTGTTCTTCTAAAACAACTGTCAGGCAACCGAAAAATATAGTAAAGCTAGCTTCTTCAAGGGGAAGGTTTACAAGTTAGTAGGACAGTAAAAGAAGAAGATAGTAGCCTTACTCTCCTTTCTGGCTTCTAAAGTACTCCATCCATATATACATGATAAATATCATGACCTCTGCTCACTGATATTTAACTCCATTTTGTTATGGTAATCTGACCTTGCACACACAGATATTTTCTATTTTTACAAATTATGCCATTCCTTTAGTTTGTGCAAAAATTCCTTCAGAGTCCTCTTGCCTGATTTCTTTCAGGAGCCACCTTGCATAACACAAATGCTTTTCTGTTTCTTGAAACATAACATAAATGTTGCTAGTATTATCAATGACAGAATCTAGTGTCATTAGCAGATTTTTTAGTATAGATTTGTTTCTTCCAGAGTCATATCACATTAGCATTCTGGGTTTCACCTGAAAAACTTCCTTCCTAGATATTCAAAGCTCCAACTGGGAGATCTACCTACATTTGATCCTCTTGATTAATAATTTTGCCTTCTTTAAAAGTGTACAGCATTGCGTACAATTAATATTGATATAATTCATTTAATGCCAACAAACACAATTGAATGGTGCCTCAATTGTCTCTCTGTAAACTAAAGACAGGTCTTGTAAACAGGATTAGGTTCCTCTTGTGAGTGATTTCTACATTTCTTTCTTTGTCGTTCAATTCAGTTTACTGCATAACTTACCCTAATGTCACACTCTCTGATGCAAGCTACAGTACCTTTCATATTTACTTGCATAAGTATCAATACTTGGTAAAACCACCTTCAGCTGCTCTTATATCCGTGAGTCTTTTTGGGTAAGTGTCTACAAACTTTGCACATCCTGGATCCTGCAATATTCACCCATTCTCTTGGCAAAATTGCTCAAGGTCAGTTTGAATGAGAATCATTGGCAAACTAATTCTCAACCGAGGTCTTGGGCTTTAACTGGGTCATTCAGGTCCTTCGATTTTAACCACTCCAGTGTCAATTTGTGTTTTTAGGGTGACTGTCCTACTGGAATGTGAACCAAATGTATTTAACTGTGATACAGAAGATATTCAAAGTTTGGGATATTTTTTTTATATACCAGCCGCAAGCCCTGATTGGTGCTTTTCCAGAACATATTCCCAGACATTTTTGATTGCTACATGGTCTTCCTGTTGCTGTTGGTTAAGAGATGTTCTGTAACAAACTGCAAAGCCTTTAATAAACAGGGGTAGAATACTTCTTTTGAGACCATGTGACACTTGATTGGAATCAAATGTAGGATGTAATCAAAAGGATGTAATAAAGTAAAATGTTGGAACAATCCAAGGGGGTGATTACTTATGCAAAGCACAAAGTTACTTAATGCAGAGAGCATGCTATTTTTGTCATCTTGGAAGGGTCAGGCAAACCCCATGATGTCATTGCTGATTTGAAAGGCTAATAGTGGTTCACTCCACTACCAAGTATCAAGTTGCTATTTAGTTTGTGATGAATTACCCAAGAAAATTGTAATCACTGGGGCAAGAGGACTGCCAGCATGCATTAAATTAAGTGCTTGTCCAGGAGGCATTTTTGTAACTGCGTGAACATTCTTCTGTATAAGATACAGTTTTTCCAATATACGTTTTATTTTGCAAAAATCATAATTTTTGTGGAGATGTGGATGACTTTAGTTATCAACAAGGCCCTCCAAGGTTTTGTATCTCACTGGAGAACTTATTTATGAAAGCAAAAACAATTAATATTTGCTTTTGCACCATACGTTATCAGCAAAGCTGTATATAAAACAGTTACTTTCATGTTGCTAAGGGATTTCAGACAAGTAAACAGGCACTTTTTGCAACAAGGGTATGTCTTGCTGTTCTAAGTATTATTATCTCATATAATGTGCCAACAAATTATGTGAGACTGATAAAAAGGGCATATGCAGTTCTCATTTATCTTGTGCTTTAGTATCACAAACCATGTGTGTAATGAATCATGGGAGCTGGGTCACCTTGACCTTTCCAATTATAGGATGCCTTGGGTTTATAATATTAGGTACTTTCATCAACATATTTCAACTTATGATAAAAACATAACTTTTCCCAAGCAGATGCCTGAAACTTTTTTTCCTCAATAGGTATTTCCAGAGACATAACTTTTGATACTTAAAGGATAAGTAAACCTTTAATATAAGTGAATGTAAAATTGATGATTTTAAGCACTTTTGTAATTTACATGAATTATTTATTTTGTTTTCATTCCAAGATATTAAGGGATACATGTGCTGTTAATATGAATTAATTTTGTTCCAACAGCACTATCTGATGGTCAGTTTCCCACAGTCTGACCACCAGTGTCGGACTGGCCCACCAGAATACCAGGAAAACTCCCGGTGGGCCAAGATGTCAGTGGGCCCTCATGCTGATAAACTTTTGGCTTATTTCATGGCCATTCCCTATTTCTATGAGAACAAAGAGGATACATAGATGGAATAATTGATTATAGTATGTAAAGAAAACAAACTAGGAGAATAGAGATTGATTGAGGAGATGAAGAATATTAGTACTGAGAGTGGACCCCTGGTGTAAGGTTTTATGGTGGGCCCCTGGTCTAAGGTTTTTGGGTGGGCCCGTGGTGTCCCAGTCCGACACTGCTGACCACCAAGTAGTCAAGGAAGTTGTCAGGAGAAAGAGGCTGCTCTGATGTTCTTCTGCTTTGGAAAAAAAAACTAGAAACCTTTCTCCTAAGCCTAAACCTTTTCACTTGGCTGGATACATGTAACCTAATTAATATGTAGATGACCATAAACTACTTAGTCCACTGAGGGAAAGTCACGTTTTTACCCTTTGTTCCTAGAAATGTTGTCCTTCGTTTTAAAAACTGACCAATGGCACAATGGTTTTATGGCTGCACATTAGTTCTCAGTGTCTTCTCTCAATCTCACAATAAGCTGTAGTTGAATTTGGGAGGTTAAAAAGCAATGAGAATATAATAATCATACCCATTAAGCATGATGACAGCACGTATGGAAAATGTTATTAAAATGATGGCAGTCGCGAAAGATGTCTCTAAAAGGGTATAGTCTGGTAAACCTACACTTGCCATACTGAGTTATCATCAAGTATAGAGATAATTATTTCATAGAGAGGGTACAAGAATATATGAATGCAGAAAGGGCCATTTCTTAAATAGCTGAAATGAAGACACTGTACCCCAAGTCTTTGTCCTGTTTTCTTCTTCTCTCTTGACTTTTGTTGTTGTTGTTGTTGTTTTTGTCAATACAGGCGGGTGAAAGAGGTCACAGGCAGATTTTGTGGTTAGGGATTCTGGGAAGAAAATAAAGCTGTAGACAGTCAGGTCCACACACAGACAAAGGAAACAATGCCTTGTCCTGAAGCTAATAAATAACAGGAAGTGTTAGAACAATATCAGGTGACAGACTGTTATAGTCTTTCACCCGCAATTGAAAGAAAATTATCCACAACATCAGAGTTGTCTCATACCCACAGAAACAATTACAATGTATGTTGTGTCCACAAATATGCAAATATTTAAGAAATGCTACTATTGCATATAGTTTGAAAAATGCATATGTAGGGGAAGCACCTCATCAATGCACTGATTTTTTCCCACAGTCGTAAGACAGAACAAATGTGCAGGATTACCTGAGCATATGTGAATGAGGCTTCTCTAGGACAGGGGGCCCCCAACCTTTTGTAACTGTGAACCACATATACAATATTCCTGTGCGCTAGACTATATTCATATTATGATGCCATACCTAGAATTCTATGGAACCTTTGGTAAACCTTTGAGGGTGGCATTCAGATTCCATATAACCAGTTTGGGAGCTTTGAAGAAAGGTATTTTCTGTTTATCCAAGAAAAAAATGTTTTAACATGTTCACATGTTATAAAAATAATGCCTTTAATGTAAAAAAAAAACTAAAATGCTAGGCTAGCGCCCATTCTTAAGTAGCTACTGGCTTACCAACCCAGCTGATTATATATTTCCATCATCACTGAAGAGACAGTACCTGACAGTCCATTTCCAGCCTGTCTTCTGAAGACACCAAAAAATGAAGGATGTATATTTAAATATCTAAAAATGTGGATGTTGTGTTTGGTAACCGAGGATGAGGAGAGTATAACAGTGCTTTATTAGCAGGTCATGCAACCATCTCGTCGCCAGGTTGCTGAAAGATATAAATCCCATCCTCGTCGCCATTTGTTGTGTTTGGTAGCCGAGGATGAGGAGAGTATAACAGTGGACAATGTAGTGATCCATTCCATTAGATCTTCATTAGGCAAACCATATCGCAGTGTGCACCCAAAATATATGTGGTCCTCACGGACAATGTATTGATCCAGTCCATTAGATCTTCATTAGGCAAACCATATCATAGTGTGCACCTAAAATATATTTGGTCCTCGGTTTGCCACTGTGTCATTTGAGCACAAGAAGGCACTCATAATTTGGGTAGTTTAATGGCAAACATATTGATCTAACACTTTTCACAAAATTTGGCTGTGATTTTTATTGGGACCCAAAAAATGCTGTCCTGCTTAGTATTGACTAATTACACCCCCTAGTTAGGTCATGGAATGGTGTCAAATGTTGTTCTTGCCAAGGGTTACTGTTGACTGAGCACCTCTCAGTATTACTTTTAGATTCATAAATGCGCTAACAAATGTTTTTCTCTACTTCTGCCAAGGAAACAAAAAGAACTTCAGCACGTGAAGGAAAATGCTGTGAACAAAGTCAAAGTTTGTTCGTCATTTTCACTTTCAGGACTTTCAGTTCACGTGAGTCATTTAGAACAGACAAAGCAAAAGGGTCAGAAAGCAAAATTATGTTTACTAAGCTTTAGATCTTCAGATTACTGGTAATTTATCTACTACAACCCCATATGCTCTCAGATTATATGTAGCATTTCACGATGATGCACCCTGCATTACCAACACCTGTAGGGAAGATCCCTCCTCAGTAAAAACAAACATATGGTTTGGTGGTATGGGGGGGGGG
>CM044446.1:54116736-54141481 GCA_024363595.1 Xenopus borealis
CTCCCCTATTACCAAATCATATGGCTGTGCAAGTCTTCCGACATTCTGTAATGTCAATGATGTGTTTGTGGTTTAGTCTAGAAAACGGTTTAGATTCAAAACACTATTGTAATGGCACAGGAAGTGAACATCCTAATCTTCACTTTTGGGACTATGTTTTTACATATCCTTTCCAGTTGATTGCCAACCTCCAGCCTCTAATTCTGGATTGTTGAGCATACTTGTAACTTCTTTATCTTAGGGCCCTTACACACGGGCGTTTTTGACCTGCACTCCCCTGCGTTCCGTTTGGCTGCGTTCTGCCGCAGGGGAGCGCAGGTCTAGATGCACCTTATTCTTTTCGATGAGGTTGTACCCATGAGACACGTGTAAGTGCCGAACGCAGGTTCAGATACAACATGCTGTAAAATTGGTCTAATTTAAGCTTTATCTGCCCGTGTTTGGCCACCTTTAGAGAGAAAAATAGGTGACCCACCTGCAGCTGTCTCAGCTAGTTCCCACCCAACTCTATCACGGCTCCATATACGGGGCACTGTTCAGCCAAAAGGGAAAAAAAGGTAACCGACTACTACCAGCGCAAGTACGGAGTTGGTAGTTGAACAATAAACACCCTGTACTTTGGGTTGTCCCTCTGTGAAGATTTTTTCCAAAATATTTCATTTCTCTCTTAATTATGTATATGTAATACACGTTGCTATTACAATCCATAGAATAAAAAAAATAAAAACCAGAGAGGTTTGAAACAGACTTATTTTTTTTTTTAATACAAAATTAAGAAAAGAAAAAAAAATACAGAAAACCGTTTACAGTTGCACTTGGAATAATGTGGTAGCCAATCTTATAAACAGAAGTAGTCGTCAGATACAACATCTGATTTGTTTTTTACAATTATTCTGAATGTGACTGGTACAAACTGATTACATTTAAATCTACATATGAATATTCAAAATGTGTCACTGTACCGGGCATCGCTATCACTGTAGTAAGAATTAGCAATGGATGAGGACAATGTCGTTGTTCAGTATCTTTTGTCCTGTATAAGGAAACTAGCAACATTCCGCCTGCTCAAACGATATACATGTACATGGGAACCAACTTTTTTTCTTCATGTATGTGTAACTATTATTCTCCTGTAAAGTTGGCAGTAACACTTCCTTCAGGTATGTCTTTTCAGGGCAGATTCTTCTTTTCATTTGGAACCCAGGCAGTCAACTATCCCATTGCTCGTCTTCCCATCAAAGAAGAAAAAGTTGTTATGGGGGGCATCTCTCTGGGATAGAGCCTGCAAAAGTAGGAAGGAAAAAAAAAAACTTATACATGGGTATCTGTACGAGACTTCCTTCTTTCAGCTTAGACCTCCAAGGATTGGGCTTGAGCTTGCTCCGTTTGCTCCTCTCTCCCTGCTATAATCTGAGCCCAGAGCTATAAGTGAGCAGGGAGAGACTCAGGTGGGAAGTGGTGTCACACCAAGCTAATACTGCAGCTGCTATCCTAAACAGAGAGAGCTTCTAGAAAGGTTAACTCAGGTAGAGTAAAGCAATGTACAGAATAAATATAGCAGTGTAGCTTGTATTACTTTAACTAATCCACTAGTAATTTTTAGCTTTAGTTCTCCTTTAAATGACTTATCACCCAGGCCTCTTTCTCCAAAAGGAGTATATTAGTTTCATGAAGGCTCCCATTGATTTAAAGGAACTGTCTCACGTCACTAGTACAGGTGAATTCCATTCTAAAAATGCACAATAGTGTTTTTCCAAAAAATGTCTGTATCATGGGGTCATGGGGTACCCAATGAAGTCAATATCCTGCTTTATAGGGAAGGCTTTAAGGCCGAGACTGTTGTTAGGATACAGGTTTTCGACTTCTAACCCTTCCCATTTATGCAGGATATCCGCAATATACTAAACCTCTTCAATATATATATATAAACCTCTTCAATATATATATAAACCTCTTCTGCGTGT
Organism: Xenopus borealis; assembly: GCA_024363595.1. Lineage (NCBI taxonomy): Eukaryota > Metazoa > Chordata > Amphibia > Anura > Pipidae > Xenopus > Xenopus borealis. The sequence goes on from CM044446.1 coordinate 54,118,701, forward strand.
ATGACAAAAAAAAATATGTTGCATTACTGAACAATCCACGGGAAAATCCTACCCCCCATATCTGTAACCAGTGTTCATAACATGCCACTGCCAATTCTCATAGCAAGCATTCTATACTACTGTCACTTATATCCATGTCAAAATATTTGTGCCCAAAATATTTGTGATGCACTAGATTTCCACGTACTTGACTTGTGGACACTGGTATCAAACTCAATTATTACTACTAATGAGAGTAATTAATAGGCAACAGTATAAGATAAGAATAATGGAATTTACCTTAACGATTTCCTGCCCCAAAACTCCACCGACTACTGCACAGACTGGTGCCATCTCAGAAAAGCAATATCTGTAATCACAAGTGAGAGGCACATTTTTTTTAATTCATTCAAAGTAATGTTGCATTTCACATTTTTTATAGACAAAGTTTTGCCGATTTCACTCAACATTCGGAGTCAACTGATCTCATGTTTCTTGATGGGTCTGAACCCAGAGGAACAGAGATTAATATTCAATGCCATAATAATTAGTCTTGACCAATTTCTATTGCGCTTAATATTGATCTTGGCTTGTGTGGTTTATAGACACTTTGGGAAACATGAGATCAGTTAACTCACAGGCTGCCGTGTTGTGAATGTTCTGTACAACAAACACATTTAAATAAAAGCCCCTTGGCTGCCATGTATATATTAACCTGGCATAACAGAGAATTAACCAAAGCAGTGATGACTACAGGTGCACCAAATCCAGGATTCTTTTTGGGATTCGGCCTTTTTCAGCAGGATTCAGCTGAATACTATTGTCTGGCCAAACTATTTGCATAAGTAAATTAGGGCAGGGAGGGAAGTCACGTGACTTTTCATCACAAAACATCCCACCCCTAATTTGCATATGCACATTGGGATTCAGATTCAGTTTGGTATTTGGGGTTATCTTTCACATAGGATTCAGGAATCCCAAATAGTGGTTTCGGTGCATCCCTAATGAAGACGACATCATTTGAACTTTAGGACATGGAAAAATGTGTGCTATGTGTTACCTAACCCAGTTTAACAGATGCTAGATTTCATTTAAATCTGATAGAACATTGTGCATCCAAAACATCAACAAATCCCTATTAGCATAATTTCCCATTATGTGATTTGCATGTTAAATGCTGATCAGTTTTTCAGTATAGCAGGAGATGCATAAAGCACACGCCTCAGGGCAAACATAATGCTGCACATCACATAAACACAGCTGTAAGCAACTGAAGACTGAACTAAAAAACAACACACACGGTTACCTTGCAAAGTCTTTAGGCAGGAGATCTGGGCTGACCCCTAAGGAGTCTAGAACATCACTGCAAATCTGAAGGAGCAGCTCTGAGTCTTCCTGGTAATTACTGGGCTGGGGGTCCCGTCCCTTGTCTGTGCGAAACTTCATTAAAACTGCAGCACAAAAATCACATCAAGAGGATTTAGGTTTTGTCAAAGAAAGAAATGTTTCTAATTTCTAAAACTTAAGAGGATATTGTCGAGGGAGAAAAGAGCAAACTTTGTTTTATATCAAAGGGAAACTGTCATGGGAAAACATGTTTTTTTTCAAAACACATCAGTTAATAGTGCTGCTCCAGTAGACTTCTGCACTGAAATCCATTTCTCAAAAGTGCAAACAGATTTTATTATATTACATTTTGAAATCTGACATGGGGCTAGACAGTTTGCCAATTTCCCAGCTGCCCCTGGTCATGTGACTTGTGCCAGCACTTTAGGAGGGAACTGCTTTCTGGCAGGGTGTTGTTTTTCCTTCTCAATGTAACTGAATGGAATGCAGTGGAGCACGAGTATTTACTACTGAGTGCTGTTCTTAGATCTACCAGGAAGCTGTTATCTTGTGTTAGGGAGCTGTTATCTGGTTACCTTCCCATTGTTCCGTTAGGCTGCTGGGGGGGAAAGGAAGGGCGACGTGATATCACTCCAACTTGCAGTAAGGAGTGATTGAAGTTTATCAGAGCACAAGTCACATGACTTAGGGCAGCTGGGAAATCAACAATATGTCTAGCCCCATGTCAGATTTCAAAATGAAATATAAAAACAATCTGTTTGCTCTTTTGAGAAATGGATTTCAGTGCAGAATTCCGCTGGAGCAGCACTATTGATGCATTTAAAAAATCCCAGCAGCCCATCAACAGAACAATGGTAAAGCAACCAGATAGTGGCTACCAGTTGCCATCTGCTAGCTAAATTGCACTATGGAAAAAAACTGTCCCATGTACTATTAGCTTCAATTAGCTTGTATAGTAAAGAGATATAGATATACATACAGTATGTACTTGTAAAGAATGGTGCACTGGCTTCTGTGAACAACTCCAGATCATAAATACATAGTACAGTGAAGGGGAAAAGTAGTGGCACCCAAAATACATTAACTACAATTAAAAGCAATGGAAAAGTTAGCTCCATATACAATAAATACACTGAGAGACAGTGCAAACTTTAGGCCCCAAATACATTATATACATTGTGAGGCAATAATTTGCCCCCCATAAACCTTACCCTTCCAAAAAGCAGGTTTCCTGAAGGTCGGGAAAGATTTGAGCTCTGTAGATATCAAAATGAGCATTGTTAAGCCCCACCTAGTGGTAGACATGAGAATAGCACCCATGCAGGAGAAACTCTGCTTTGCTATTGCACAACCATGATGAAGTATAATGGAAAAGGGAAAAACAGAACCATTCTATTGTGAAGCAGTAGATCCTTCTCAAAGCTCAGAATCAGGCACAATGCAGGCCTCCATACCATTATTACAGCTAAAAAATACATTTGTTGGTTCAAGAAAAATGTTAAATGGTAGAGTGAATTCTAGCCTAAAGTGTAATTTAGAAATTAAAAGAAACCATATAAATTATGACCAAATCCCTTTAAATGAAACCCTGCATAAATGGTCACCCTCCCTCTGCATAAAGTGGCAGCTGCACAACACTATTTTCCATTTGTATTCGTTCAGTAAAATAAATAAATATTTTCTGCAACACACCAGTGTCAAACCACAAGTACGGCACCCCTATTCACTACCTGAGAGACTTGAGTCACTTCAAGGAGGAAATAACCAAGGCGGGTCTCTCATTATGGTACATGCAGTGTCGAACTGGTCCACTGGGATACCAAGAAAACTCCCAGTGGGCCTAGATTTCAGTGTACCCTCATGCGGATAAACATTTGGCTGATTTCATGGCCGCTCCCTATTTCTATGAGAACACAGGGGCTAAATAGATGGAATAATAGACTATAGTATGTAAACAAAAGAGAATAGGAGAATAGAGGTTGAGTGAGGAGAGGAAGAATAATGGTACTGAGAGTGACCTTGGGCTAAGGTTTTCAGGTGGGCCTCCGGTTAAGGTTTTTTTGGTGGGCCCCCGATTGAAGGTTTTTTGGTGGGCCTCTGGTGTCCCAGTCCGACACTGGTTACATGTACAGGTTTGAGGAAACCACTTTGTTTTCGTCTTCGGTTACCAAAGTACCTTAAAATTGCGGTCTTTGTTCGACAGTCACTTGCTAGTAAGATGGACAAGTTTATAAGCTGAATGTGGCTGCAAAGTTTACATGTGGGGCTTCCCCTGTGCACTTTTTTTTTTATAGTTTAGAAAGAGTAATACAGCGCTATAAAATATGTTGGCTCTATATAAATACATGTTAATAACAATACATAATACTAGTTAAGTATTTCATTTAAATATCAATATAAAAGATATACCTTATAATATTAGATTATTGCCTGCTTTTTAGGTACATAAGTAGAAATTGCATGGGTATATTGAATTTACAGTCCCCACAGGGAAAAACATGAGTTGCTGGTAGGGGCTTATTTATAATCTCCCTTCCTCAAAACGGGTTCCCATACCACCCCACACATCTTTCCACAACAGGCAGATAAAGTTCATAACCAAATCAGCAAGTGATACTACCATCTCAGCTGGACTTTCATGTGGTAAAAGGTAGGTGGAAGGCAGAGCTTTTTATATATATTTTTCTACTACAGATGGACTTCCCATTAAGGCTGCAGTGAATATATATAAATATATATATATATATATATTTTGTCATAGAACAGAGTAGGAAAATTATTTGTATACGTCTTCTGGAGTTAAGGGTGTCATTATGCAATGTTGTTGGACACTTACTCTACTGGCTCTGCAATCTATTTAATAATTCACATCTCTTTTCTCTTGTTTTAGTTTATAAAAAGTTTTTAAAAAAGGGTCTCATTATACATTAATATTGGATGAGAGTAGCTGATCTCCACTGGAATGCCACATAACTTGAGAGGACATATATCAGGAGAATGTGACAGATGCTTTATGAGAAGGCCACAGACAAAGTGCATAAAACTAAATTCTATTTCTCCACTATTCACCCCGCAGCTTAAACTCCCTACTAATCACTCTTCCCAAGTAAAGTGTATAGTGCACTGGGGCTAGAAGAGAATAATCAATTGTATCTATATCAAATAAATAATATAGGATTTTTAAAATATGTGCCAAGCTTAGACACGGATACAGTGGTGCGTGAAAATTTGTGAACCCTTTAAAATGTTCTATATTTTTCTATTAATGTGACCTAAACATCAACTGATTTCAAGCAAGTAGATGAAGAAAACCTACTTAAACAAAGGAAGCAAAAATTATATTTGGTCATGTATTTATTGAAGAAAAAAAAAAAAAGATCCAATAACATTTGAGTGTAGCAAAAAGTGAATTGTGCTTTCAGTATTTGTTGTGACCCCCTTGTGCAGCAATAACTGCTACTAAACCTTTGCAGTAACTGTCAATCAGTCCTTCACATCGACTGAGAAATTTTAGCCCATTCTTCCATACAGAACAACTTCATGTCTTGGATGTTGGTGGGTTTCCTCACATAAACCACTTGATTTAGGTCTTTCCACCACATTTAAATTGGATTAAGGTCAGGAATATGACTTGGCCAGAACATACTGGAATGGCCGTTCTTTGGTAGAAGACTTGTGTGCTTAGAGTTGCTGTCTTGCTGCATAGTCTCGAGATTCTGTTCAAAGACAGAGGTCTTGACATTTTCTTTTAGGATTCTCTGGTATGGTGCAGAATTTATTGTTCCATCAGTGATGGCAAGCCCTCCAGGCCCAGATGCAGAAAAAAAAGCCAAAACCAGAAAACTTCCACCACCAGGTTTCACAGACAGGATAAGGTTTTTATGAAATGCAGAGTTTTTATTTCTCTGTAACTATCCTAATTTAAGCAAAAAAGTTAAATTTTGGCTACATCCATCCGCAAAACATTCTTCCAGTATCCATCTGGTTTGGTCAATACCTTTGGAGGATATCAGTGGAATTTCTCCTTGCTACCCTGCCATACGCACCTTTGTTGTTGTGTTTTCCTGATGGCTTATGAACATCAGCATTCACAAATGTAAGACAGGCCTTCAGTTGCTTAGAAGTTACCCTGGGTTCCTTTGTCACCTCTCAGATTAGACACCTTTCAGTTGGAGTTTTCTTTGATGGTCGACCACTTTGGAGTAGTGTAACAATAAATTTGAATGTCTTCCATTTGTACACTGTCTGAATGTTGATTGGTGGAGTCTGTACTCTTTAGAGATAGTCTTGGAACATATTCCAGCTTTATGGTCATTAACAACTTTTTTTCTGAGGTCCTCAGACATGATATACATTATTTGTGTGATCAGGCTTTGCTAGATCTCCATTCTTCTTCAAAAAAGGTTTCTCACTCACACCTGAATGTCATCCCTTTGACTGAAAATACCAGACTCTGATTTCACCTTGAAATTATATGATAATCCTAAAAATGAATTTACTTTTGCCACACGTAGACATGTTATTGAATAGTTTTCAAAACGTAAATACATGACCAAATGTAATAACTTGTTTTGAAAATTTGATGACGTTTTTAGGTTACTTTCAGATAAAAATACACAAACATTTTAAAAAGTTCAAACTTTCAAGCACCATTGTATATAATCTTCACAAAACTGGCTTGAGTCACTAAACAGAAATATAAAGAATTAAGACAAAGTGGATGTGTGCCTTATTTATGCCTAACAGTATTCTGGGGTGGAGTCCTGTGCGGGACTGTGTGACCTGACCCATATCAACCGAACCCGCAATTTGACCCACATGTTCCCGCTACCTGATCCGCAATAGAGCAACTAACCTTCAGACCCAGGGAACACACAAAACCGGATGTGATGTCACATTTGACAGGACTCAACTCTGGCACCGAATCTTTGCAAAAGTGTGCTGCTCATTATGCATATGGTTGTGATGTCAGAAGCGTGTTATTTACACGTGCATGGACCGACATGGTCACTTTCAGTGCGAGTGTCCAAGCACTGGCGGGGGGGGCGCACTTTAAAGAAAAAACTACCATTACCCGTATTAGCCCACGCATTTTGTTAGGGATTATATAAGAAGTGCAGATAATGCTGCAGATACAGAGCACAAAATGGGTGCAGAGGGAAGTGTGATGGAGTTATTTATACATCACAGCCTTAGCTGACCTGCAGCTGATGTAGATTCTGTGTTGGTGGAAGTTGTAGAAACATCTGGAGAAAAAAAAGTCTAATGTCCGCAATGCTGTATCTGAAGGACCAAAGTAATTTTTCATACTCACTATTGTAACTATGTATGTGACATTCCTTTCAGTAAGACAAATGATATTTCTTTTAGAAGTCCCAATCTGTTCATGCAGTGGTTGTTTGCATGGAGATGAACACACAGAGGAGCTGCTCATGTTTGCTTCAGGGCACAGGCCTCAATATAATGAAGTGTGTGCTTGTGCTGTTCTGTTGCTGCCCATAAGACTTAAGCAGCAAGAGTGCACAGAAATATAAAAAGAAAACACATTTCTCTGGCTCTGTAGAGGAAGTCTATCTCTGCTCAACAGATAAGGAAAAAAATGTGTTTCTTATTCTCTGCAAACCAACTCCATATATGTAAATGGTCCTGATGGAATTTAGACCTATCATTTTCTATTGGAAGAGGACTTTTATTGCCCCATGGAAAATTGTTTAGCTAGCCTCAAATAGCAGTTCTAAATCTTTGTGTATGACAGAAGTCTTATAATTCAAGTCCAACCAGTGGAAGAAGGAAATCCACAAGACAGTGGAACAAAGGTGCAAGCTAGGCTGTCACTACTAGAAGTTAGGTAGGATCGCCTAGGATGAATGAGTTTGTAATTTTTTAAACCTCATCCAAACGTAAATTGTAAGGACCAAAGCTGCTAAAAAGGGTGAATAAAAAGTATGGCATTGTTTTAGATGGACCAGTTGAAGGAAGTTATTTAAAACAAGATTTTAACATGTGTTTAACAAACAACTTGAGAGCCTTTTAGATCTTTATGTAGTTTATTGTGTTCCAATAAACTACATAAAGATTTAAAAGGCTCTCCGGTTGTTTGTTCAACACATGGTGCAATTTTTGAATTTAAAACAGGATTTATACATGAACACAGAAATAGAGAGTAATTTAATTATCTAAGGTTGTGATTTACCAAGGTTTGAAGTAGAATTTTTGCAACTTTTTTGCACAGATTTTAAGCCTATAAACTCAAACAAGTAGAGGGTGTTTTCACAATTGTAATCAATTACGTTTTTTACATTCCGATTTTTTCATAAATAAGCAAACATTAATGTTTTATTTATTGTGAGCTTATTTGAAGTAGAAAAATGGAAGGAAATAGTGAAATAATCCGCTATGGAGGGAAGCATAGTGATAAATCCAGTTTTAGAAACAAACGAGTCAATAACTTAACAAGTTTAAGATATAGCACCAACTCTTACCTTGCAAAAGGAAGTAGTCAGTGGGAGTCTTCTTCAGAGCAGACCTTGCCTTTTCACTATTCCAGTCAATTTCTAGGGCATCTTTCAGTGGGCAGAACTGTACTTTCTGACAAGGACAAAAAACAAAATGCAACGGGAATGTTGGTGTTTAGTGAGATTTCCAACATGCTGACAAACTAAGCCTGTGATCCTCCCCCACAGCTCTTTAAACGATTAAGACAGAAAACAAAACAGTGACTGGGGTTGTTACAATGTCATTTTTGGATAATAAGACTACATGTTCTAGCTAGAAAGGACACTGTGCTCCACTTTATCTAATCTACTTTTCCTGCTCTACACAACGAGAAAACGTTTAATGTGAATAACAGAGGATGTAATAGGCAGCAGTTTTAGACCTTCAAACCTGCATGTCCCGGATAACTGACAAAGAAAGTGATACCAACTAGAAAATCCTCTTCAGAGCAACCTACCCTACTTTCTTGTTGCTATGATTTAAACAACTATTATATGACTTAAGTGGGTGCATCTCACTATTTTGCATTGCCATGCCTTTGCAGTACTCTCTTCTGTAAAACTGTCTGCAGAATATAATTTGAATGAGGAAAAGATGAGAAATATTAGAAAGTACAGTGGAACTTCAATTTTACATCCCTGATAAATTTTCCCTTATTTTACACTGTTGTGTTATGCACAATATATAGGTGGGACCACAAAATATTTCCCTGATTTTACACCATTTTTTCTGGTCCCCTGAAAAACATAAAATGGGGGTTCTACTGTAGTAAAGAGAAATATTAAGAAAAAAGAACCCCACTTGTAACCGATAATTCCAATCAAGTATAGTTAGAGCCTTATTGAAGAAATATTATAATTATGCTCCTAAAGTGCAGTGCAATAAATAGTTGAATCAAAATTGCTCAATTAGAGAATTAATTTATGCTAATTCTAAATCAATCAAATTAATTAATAAATCAAAAGAATACAATTAATTGAGTGAAAAATTGATTGAGGTACTAATTAGAAAATGGTTACACGATCAATTCATTATATATAAAGATAGGACTCAAATTAAAAACCTCAATTTGATTCCCATCAATATTTTAAGACTAATGTATCTAATCCATGAACCAAATAAAATGCAGTGCTACTAATAAACTTGAGAATCCGTAATTAAAAAGGATTAATTAATAAATACGTTAATATGACCAACATTAGAGGAGAGTTAAAAAACCTTATTGCTAAAATCCATAAAGATTAAGAAAATGGAAATAATTGAGAGAGGTGGAGCTGTCCCAAAGAGAACTGACTGCCTGTTTGTTATCTAAAACCTGGGACACCACAAAGTAAAGGCAGGACAGGGTAACCGGGACTGTGGCCTTGTAAATTACCTTGCCCTACTAACTTGAGGAGATCTACAGTACCCTAAAAAGCCACAAATCCTCGGCCCCTTAGAAAGGAAAGAAGCGTTGGAGTAAAACAGAAGGATTCTGCAAAAGGAAACAAACACCTCTCACTCGTAATCAGACCCAGACCAGATTGGTAAAAAAAGTACTGTATAAGGTCATATAATTAAAAGTAATCGCCGACCCGCGTTTCGCTAATGAGCGAAATAATGTAGTATTATTGGTATTGACATGTATTTATGAAGTGCCAACATATTCTGCAGCGATGTACCATAAATACATAAAATATTGACCAATAACAAGAGATATAAAAGATGAAGAGGGCTATGCCCAAAAGAGCTTGCAATCTAAAAAGAGAAGGGGTTGAGGAAAGTATTGCATAGAGTGGAGGATTTCCAACTGTTTTTGTTTGTTTGTTTTGAAGGACCAGTTTTTTTGTCATTTACCCCCTAAACTATTGAAACAGTTGCAGATATCTATATCTAGGCCAGCTAATCACAAGATAGTATACTCCACAAATCTCACCATAAAAAAAACTTCTAAAAATAAAGTAAATGTGCTGATGACTATGCCCAGTGGGACATTAAACTACAAGGAATAATTTGAATGCGTCATAAATTTAAGCTTGAACAGGATGGACCAGGTAAATGGAAGTTAATTGGTTGAGCTAACTGCCAGGCAAGATAAGGTACAAACATTATTTTGCAGAAGGGTAATAGGGCAAGGGAGGGTGAAGGAACAAACATATGCCATGTAAAAGGCAGCAATATGTCATAAGCACAGCAAGTATTAAGAGGAATGTAAATGCAAAAAACATAAAACCCCATTTTTAATCTATCTCCAATATACTTCAATTAAAAAATGTCTGCCGTTTTTATAAGAAACCTGACTGTATGGAGTGAAATTCAACCTTCAGTTACTGCTGTGGATAGGAATTGTCAGACGGTCGTCTCCTAAGTGTTCTGCAGGGTAACAGTCATACTTTTAAACATCAGGGGGAACTTACTTCCTGGAACTCCAGCAGCTTTTTCTGTTTCCCTGTAAAATAGCCAGTGACCGTGTAGATATTTGTATCCATAGACCCAGTGCAGTCTGTATATTCTGATTATCAGTCTTGCTGTATTGGCTTCTATGGCAGATATTATTTGACTTGTGTGGTTTTGATAATTTATGACGATCCCTAAGCTTAACCCTCCCAACTGAAGCCCAGACCACACGGAGTATGTGCATGGTCTTTGTCTTGCAAAGACGGTTAACAAAGTTACAAGTTGACAACTTTGAAAGCATAAATCATTTGTTTGATTAGGTTGGTATTACCAAACAACCCAAAGTTGACAGATATAACCAATATAGCAGGGTTTTCCAAATTGTGGGGTTCAAAGGCTGATGAACTGGAGACACTATGCAATGCTGCCCTAGATAACCCTGAAGAGGAAAATTGTACAAAACATGAAATATATATTGTATATCAGTATCAAAGGCTGCATGGTAGAAGAAAGGGCTCCGAGTATGTTGTACAGGTGGCAAGCACTATGGGCAATGCTCTCATTTGTTATGCAAAGTTAAAAAGCTAGTGTTGCTCTGTGAAGTGTTTACTGACACTTCCTTCGTTGTCATGATAGTCTACCTTGAATTGCTGCTAAAAGCCTTCAGTCTATCATTTGCTATCTCAAGCTACTAAAAAAACAGAACAATCAACAGGCACAATTAGAAAGATTTGTCAGACTAGCACATTTCAAGAAACTGCACTTTTTACTAAATGGTGATTCACGGCTTTGCTAGCTAAAGTTGGCATGCAACAATAGATCTCTGTTCACCCTAACCATGAACATCATACACATAAGTCAAACAATGCACTTTTTCCCTTCTGAACTACTTTAAAGAGCACCAATCATAACTAAAATCACTTACAAAGTAAATACAATATGTGAAAGTTCAAGAAATCAGATTTTTAAAACAGTTAGAATGGTTTGTATAATGTAAATCATCAGCTCACTATACCTTCTGCAAAATCTCCCCTATCTCCACTGCAGTTCTAGCTGAGGCAGGCATCTTGGATTTCACTGACTCCTCCTACCTATATCTTCACAGTCAACTGTAGCTCTGAATTCCCGCACATGCTCAGTTGAAATTTCTTGCTTGCCTAATAAACCTTCTAAGCTATTTTGAAACCTGCCAAACTTCTGTTAGTGCTGCCACCTTGTGGAAGTTGCTGTGTGCCCTTCATTTGCATAATGACATCACCAGCAGGGGACAAGATAGGGAAATCTTGTGATACTTCTAGAGTTTACTAAAGCTAGGCATTCTGGGTAGAATACTCAGGGCAGTGCTACACAACCTGAGCATGCTCGTGAACTTATTTGCATGTTGTAGTCACTGTATGGACTTCAGTGAGAGAACCCATCTGACAAAGTATGGGATTTTTAAAAAACTGCTGTTTTTTAAAAAAAAAAAACTATATGTAGTTTGATTAAACATGTTTAGGTTGTACTGTCAGCTTGTTAATATGCATTTGATTTTGACTGTGATTGGTGCCCTTTAAGGAAGCTTGACCTGTTGGCTTCAAACTATTACCTGCATAATAGTGACTGGATGTCAAATAATAAAACAGAAACAAACGTCCTGCTTTTCAGCTCTCTAAATCTGAGTTAGTCAGAAACTTGAAGGGGGGGGGGGCACATGGGACACAACTGTTCAGTGAGTTTGCAATTGATCCTCAGCATTCAGCTCAGATTCAAAAGCAACAGTTATGGCCCCCTCAAAGTCACCAGTTGGTTACTGCTCAGTGAAAACCAAGAGAGCTGCAAAGCAGGAAATAGTGTAGTATTCGGTTAGACATCCAGTCATTCCAGCCTTTATAGACTACATTTTTAGTAAATTATATAGAAAACATGTTTTTGCACAGGCTATTTACCCAGTTTTTATACTGAACTGTTCCTTTAAAGGAATGGAAAGTGGCTACCCACTAATTTGATCAGACCAGTTATAAAAACTCTGCATGCCATTAACCTAGTGTTAACTAAAAATAAAATCACTGCTACTTCTTAAAGAGGAATGAAAGCACCGGCCCAGGGTTTCAGGTCAGTCGATACAATCACTTGGAGGTGCCTAACGTTTGGCACCCCCAAGTGGCTCCAGCCTTTCCTTCTCCTTTAAGGGGCAGATTTACTAAATTCACATGAATTCACACGAGTGATTAGAAATTCGATCGAATTTTCAAAAGGATTCAAATATGCAAATTCGACCACCGAATATTTGAATTCGAATAATTCGAATATTCAAATTTAATTCTAATATTCAAAAATTTTCTATATTCGATCGAATTGCGGTAAAATCCTTCGAATTCGATAGTCGAATTCGTAGGATTTTACCTCCCCACTATTCCCAAGGACCTTTATTAAATCTGCCCCTAAGTGTTTCTGCTGTGCCAAGTAAAAAACCATGCACATATAAACTAGCCACAGCAGGTACATCCCTTCTGCCAGCACCAACATTTAATCTGAATTTGAAGTATTATACATTATACATACATGAATGCTGAGGGAGTTACTACAGAGATATTACGCTAAATTGCAAACGGTTCACACATTATTGTGTTCTTTCCAGGCAGTGCATTCGCTCACCAGCAGGGAATTATGCACACACCCCCAAGCATTTTCCAATTTAAATATGTCACTTTGCAAAGTCTGTCAAGTAAAAATGAAGTCCCATTTGCAACACTTACGGTTTGCCGTGTACCTCAGGCATCCTACATTTATGTCAAAAAAGAATAAATTAATGTGAAGGGCGGGATTGTCTTTAGTAACTAGAGAAAATGACAATTATTTCACCACAAAACTTGTCTAGATTAAGGCAGTAAAATTAAGTTGTTACCATTTTTAAACAAACAAGTAGCACAATCATTTACTACTTCAATATATTCTCTCCAGTCACACAGTTCTCTCTGGCTTTATAAAGTGATGGTTTGTACTTTATACAGTAGATAAAATGAACATTGAAGACTGCTTAAGTTGTGAAAGGGACTTTCAACTTTATATTCATCGTCAGTATTTTATACATGTACCTATTCTAACAAACTTTCCAACTGGTCTATTATTCATTTTGTATTCTTGTTTTTAATTATCATCATCATCATATTCTAGGCTCTTTGTGGCATGCAGCTGAAAAATCCGTCACTAAAGATTTACAGAGAATGTGAGGCTTCAAGTTCATGGTTATTCTTAGTATTTTACTTACATATTTATCTCTATTAATCTTTAAAGGGGAATCCAACCGCCCGGGGACAGTATCCCTTTAAATTAAAAAGGTCTACAGTTTTTACAAGAAACCTGAATGTATGCAGTGAAATTCTCCCTTCATTTACTTGCTCTGACTACGGAGGATAAGGAAACTTCAGACGGTCCCTAACTGCCCTGTAAACGGCAGGAGGAGTCCCCCACCTTACATCCCAGAACTCAAGCAGCTTTGTTTGTTTCGCTGTAGAGATTTGTATCCACAGACCCAGCGCAGTCTGTATATTCCGATTATTAATCAGCTTCCATGGCGTATATTATTAGACTTGTGATGTTTTGATAATTTGTGACGATCCTTAAAGGAGAATTCAACCCCTCCAGCGCTAAAATCCAACCCCCCCCACCCCGTGTTGGCCTCCCTCCTCCCCTCCGGGCTACATCCCTGTGTGGGCTAATTCCCCTAACTTGTTAATGACCCCTCCATGCAGTTCATCTCCTGTTGAGTTCACGGCAGCCATGTTGACCCGTGTGAATCTTTAGCGCATTCGATTCAAAGTTTTTCCCAAAAAAACTTAGAATTGAAACTTCCTGACTTACGGGTGCATGCACAGTAGATCCTTACCGTCAATCCCTCTACTGCGCATGTGCCACCAAGCACCGGCGGAAACAGGAAGAAGAGAGCACGGCGAATATAGCTGCCGTTATTCTGTTTTAGACTTCAGTGCTACTTTAAGAAATAATTCCAAATCCTATTTTATGATGTTAATCAAGCAAAATAAAGTTCACTTACACTATAAAAATTATTTTAATCCTGTGTTTAAGTATTTGAATTCACAATCACAGCAGACGGGTAGATGTCATGTTGTAGACACTGTTATTAAGGCAAGCTTTGCATCATGTCAAAATCTTATGTGCCAGGATGGGTGATCCAATAACCCTACCTATGCAATGGCTACAAAACTGGATTGTTAGGAGGGAGGGGAAATGTGGGGAGTGCAGTGAAATATAGGAATTGCAGCATGAAAAATTAAATAATTGCCTGCCCCAGCCCTATGCTTAAGGCATAGAGGAGGGGCAGGAAATCTAAGTTTGACAGCTGAAACTTTTAAACAAGTTTATAACAAATATGAGTGTTCTATTAACAAAAGACAAATTGAAAAGGGTTTTTATTATAAAGCTTTTTTATATCTGGGTAACAGGTCCACTTTTAGCCTAAGGGTCACTTTTAAACAATTTTATACAAGAAAAACAAACCACAAAAACACAAGACTAAGACCATTTCAGATTTTCTTAGCATACCACCTTCTGCATCAAACTAGTTCATTTTTAAGTGAACAACCGGTCATGTCTGGACCATATATTTATATAGTTTTTTTTTTCTGTCACAGACGAGTGGTTATTCAACTTCCAAATGCTTTTTTCCTTCAGTCATTTTCAGATTGTTCACCATTTTAAAAAGATTTTTCACATTTTATTGTTCCTGTCTCAGTCTGGTGGCTTAATAATCCAAGTGCAGGCTGTGAAGTGTTGCAATTTGCTACATTTACCAGCAGAATGTCTGACATATTACCAACTATTGTATCAATTCTAGCAGCTGCCTTTAATAAAGCTCAGGCATTCTGCTTACCAGATAATATATCAACTAAATGTACCAATTTAGAAAAGTTTACAGAATTGGTGACACCCCCCCCACCTGCTTCAGAAAGACTTAAGGTGGAAAATTAAACTTTTAACTCTAATATCAGAAAAATTATCATAAATAGAAAACAGAACGTAACTGAAAAGAGTCATTATTTCTGGTGATCTATCTGAAAACAAAAAAGTGCTGGAGGGTGAACAGCTTTAAAGTGGAACTAGAACTATCACAAAATTAAAAAAATAATAGAAGTTTCATTATACTTAAGATATTTTCTAAATTCAATTAAATTTATGCAGGCACTGGAGTCAGACAGCTAAAGCAAATATATTTTTATGGTGGAGCACACGTTCCTAGTAGATGTATTAAAAGAAAGGCATACACCAAGAGTTTATTTCAGAAACCGTACAGCATTTTTTGTAGACAATGTTTAAAAATTTTCTTTATTCAGCATGCCTATTTTCAATTTTCATCTGCACTATAGTTTCCTGTTAAGCACTACCCGAATAACAAAAAATATCAGAATTTAATACAAAACACTAAGGGCAGATATATCAAGGTGCAAAAACCTTGAATTCAAAAAGACCAACCGAAATTAAATAAAAAAACTTTTCGATCGTATAGGTCTGTTTGAAATCGAACTCAAATCCATTGATTCAAATTTTGAGCGCGTTTGATTCAAAGTTTTCCCAAAAAAAAACTTTCAAAGTCCACCAATTGACTCCACCAAATAGGTTCTAGGTCCCCCATAGGCTACAACAACAATTCGGCAGGTTTTAGATGGCTAATGGTCGAATTCTTAAAGATAAATTTCAAAATTCAAATTTCCACATTTTTTGCAAATTCAAATCGAATTTGGACTATTCCCTAGTCGAGGAACACAAAAATAGCTCAAAATTCAAAAATTCACCTTGACATTTGATAAAGCTGCCCCATAATTACTAGTAAACATTTAAGAGCCCAGATTCACCTTTTCTTCTGTCAAACAGTTCCATACCTTTTTAACCAAAATGGTCTCTGTAGGATCAATCTTTGCTTTCTTGGCCTCTGGACCATCTTCAACTTCCTGCTTTGATTTAACCACCTTGACCTTCTCTCTGAAACAATATAATTAGTTACAATGCAAAACAGAGAGATACATATTAAAAGGAAAAGGACATTCAGCTACAAAAACATTATTCCTGACTGACAACCAGCAGGATATCATTTCAGTTTCTGCAGGTGGAGGAGGAAGTTTCATGTGTTAAAATCCTATAACATACAGATAGAAAGTTTTTGGGGATGTCTCATTGTCCTTTAAGTCATATATATATATGTGCTCCCCTGAAGCACTCTACTCATCCAGTAAATCCAGAGCAGTGACCCCTGGGGAGCATTTCAATTTAAAGGAGAACAAAAGGCATAATCATGGAGGGCTCATATGCCTCAATCATCTACCACAGTGATCCCCAACCAGTGGCTCATGAGCAATGTTGCTCACAAACCTCTTGTGTTGCTCCCAGTATTTTTGAATTCCAGGCTTGGAGGCAAGTTTTAGTTGCACAGAAGCCAGGTCTACTGCCAAACAGAGCCTCCTGTAAGTTACCAGTTCATACAAGAGCTACAAACTATCCAATCACAGTCCTTATTTTGCTCCCCCCAGGAATATTTTTCATGCATGGGTTACTCCCCAACTTCAAAAAAGTTGGGGACCCCTGTTTTACCACTTGTTTCTTGTTCTATATGCCTGCTAGGCGGACTTACAGTAGAGTGGAAAAGCCTTTTTGCATTTAAGTTCAACTTTTGCCAGTACTGGGCATGCACCTGCCCGGACCGGAAAGAAGAGTTAATTGGGAAAACCCGAAAAAGATGGAGATAAGGAGCTTCTACAGAAGTACCCTGCCTCGATTAATTATACATTCCCTTTAAGAAAAAATTCAATAATGAAAAAAAAAAAAGTGTGGTTTCCATTCTATAATTCAAATATTTCAGTTCTTCATGTGATAAATGGAATAAAGTAGCACAATTCAAGCACAAAGACTGCGTGTTTTCCACAATATGAGACTAAACAAAGAAATCCAAAAATCCAATTGCAAAACGAATATCTGTTGAAAACACTGAACAGTTCTCCCATTTATTAAATACAAAACATTGAATGAAAAAGCCAATGAGTAAGTCAATGGGAATGATCAGGCAACTCTTTATTTTTTCCCAGTTTATTAAATTAGTCAGCTACTGAAAATAAATTAAACAAAATTATTTTCATTTGCATGCAATGTTTTTCCCGCATCAAAACATGACCGGGAGTATATTGTCCAAGCTTTTTTCTTAAATAGACAGATTGCCAGTCCAGGCCTGCGCATTAGTATATCGGGCATTTGCTCGAGGGTCCGCTCTAGATTACCTTCAAGTGGGCCGCTCGGACACTCCTGATCTCTACTCCTTATTAGAAAGTGCCACTGCTTTCAATGTATCTGGCGGGCTCTAGGACCGCATCTGCATCCTCTCTCCCCCTGTGGCTCCACCCTTCCCACTACTCTCTGTTCTGGTGCTGCCGTGCTGTGTGCAGGCCCGCAAGTCATCAGGGGGCACAGTTAGGGTTGCCACCCGGTCGGTATTTTACAGGCCTAGCTGGTAAAATACCTGCCAAGGCGGGGGCCAGTATTACAAATTCACCGGCAATGTAGTTGCAAGTAATTAGTTAATACCCTTAATAAATGCCCTTGGCCCTTCACTTTAAACTTACCTGTTCTCTGACGAGTGCTGTAGCCCCACCCCCACAGCTCTGCCCCTTTTGCTGGGGGGTTTAATGGCTCCTCACCCTTTTACATTACTTCCCCTCCACGTGCTCCGCCCCTCCCTCTGTCAGCACTCTGAATTACACTTAAAGGACAACTAAACTTGAAATGGAAAAAACCCTACCCCTCTTCCCTGGCTGGGTGGGGGTCTACCGAGGGTAGGGGGGGGGTAAAGTTTTTTTCAATTTCAGGTTTGGTTCTCCTTTAAGTGAGAAAGACAGCTCTTTATGCACAAACATTTTTGCAGTTCTACCCCAATATATGAGTGGATGTGTACAAGTGTGTTTACATATGGGCTACTTTGATTTGTTTTTGCCGGGGTGCTTTTTACCCCCAATCCGGTCCTGTTAGTGCACGAGAATACAAAACACTGCTGCAAAAGTCACTTTATCGTCAATTTAATACTATTATTTATTAACGATAATAAGCATAATACTTACTCAACAAATTCATGTTCTCCGAGGTCAGCAAACATGTACCCGTGGTACCCATACACGTCACCAGTGAAAAACTTTATGTTATGTTTGTGGCAAATATGGTTCACTCTCACCAGGAGATCACTGGGACAAGAAGTTAGACACACCTAAGAAAAGAAAAAAATTATATATCAAGTGACTTGATTATAGATGCTGCTAAATCCATTCTGATAATAATTGCATAGCCCCTTGGGACCACCGGAGAACCAGACCTCAAGGGCCCCGTTGCTGCCACTGGTTTCTGTTAGCACTTTAAACTGACAATTAAAATGAGCACAGCACATACACTTGTAGCTATGTACGTAAAGGTGCATTTAAATCAATCTGCTAAAATTGCACAAATAAAAGTTCAAGTTAAAATATTTTTTTAGACTATGACCTCCACAAATTTAAAAATTGTTGCTGGCTGATAAAATACAACACCAACAATCTAAATGGTTTCAGGGTATGTTACCTTTGATTCAGTGGAAGGCTGCTCTCAGGTACTGGTACTAAACTATGGTTACCAATGCCTCTTTTACATTATCACTAAATCAAGATGTTAGTTCTAAACCCAGCAACTACTTTTTCTTCTTTTGCCAAGACAGAAAGTGAAACAAAGACTTTCCTCCTCTAAATAAGTTTCCTGTTGTTACTTTCTGTTTCCTCATAGACACAAAAAGCTGGCACGGCAGTAGAAACAGAGGGGGAGCTTGTTTTTAAGACTGGGCAGCATTCTGGTCAACAGATTTTAAAAAATTCTGCACAACCCCAGTAAGTTCTATTTCCTCTTGTACCTTGCTATGTTGTTTTCAAAATTGTATATATTAATACAGAAATTATAATTAAAAAAAAAACCCCAACAACAGTCAGACTTGCAGGTGTAAGTATATTCTATAAGAGTGCCCATTCTTCACGAATGAAGTGAGGTCTATTTTTAGTGATGTTGTCCCATTATGATCTGCATCCATAAAACCATTGTTAGCATTCTATTCCATGGAAAGTATTACTTAAACTTTGATTTATGGGAAATTGTGTATTATTATATATATATATAATAAACAACCATGTATTATACAACTGAAACATGATAACATCTGAATGAAAAGCATGAAAAAGGAGAGTGATATAGATAAGCGATTTGTTGACAGGGGCTTGAGATCTACTGATCCCCAGCTAAAGCTGGCCATAGACGTAAAGATTTTTGAAAGATCCAATGATTAAATGCCTGATGTATCCATCAACTAAAAAGACCATTTCAGGCGATATTGCCAGCAAAACTGAAGGATTGCAGCCTGCTTGCCCTGCAAACATAGATAGATTGCATAGGGACCGATAAAGATTTTCTAACCTGGCCGATCAATCTTCAGACAGATGTTGGACGAAAATTTTTTTGTATCCCACTAACCGCACGATAATTTGACAGATTGGTCGGACTTCCCTAAGATCGGTCGTTCGGCAGGGAAAGATTGTTGCGTCTATGGGGAGCTTAAAGCTCTACTTGATTTTTTGCAACAAGGCAAACATTTAATTATTGGGTCCTGCAACAACCAAGTCAAAGGAGATTTCCTTAAGTGTTTGAAATGGAGTGGTATGCTAAAATCCTGTAGAAATTACTACAATTTTACTCCAAAGATTTTATAGTGTAGGGAAAATAAAGACATTCTTTATATTCACAAGTACTGGATATAGATAGATAGATAGATAGATAGATAGATACCAGTGGGCAAGAGCATTTTGACCACCAGATTTGTCCCTGAGATTATCACTATAGTCCAAAACCTGTGTAAGGAGTCTTCTAATTTTGCATCAGCACCTTCAGTGTAGAGTATGTGCATTGTATTTGGCTTGTACTTGCTCTTTGCAGTAATGATGCAGGAGTCATAAAGGAGGCCCACGTGAGATTGTTGCCCTCTAAAAAGCGCTTTTAGATGATTAAATATAAGCTCACAGAAACAAATACTTATTCATTCGTAAAACACTGAAACATGTGCACATGAAAACAAACGTCAACATAATCACATGTTCAGTAAAATTCTGGAATCTTTATAATAAAGAAAAGGAATATTAGGTAAATTCGGATAAACTATACAGTGGGGGGGAGCTCGTCCTTTAAATTAAAAAACAGCAACAAGTAACCATAAACTTTTCTAAAATAAGCCCTATGTGTTTGGCTTGTGTTGAATAAATGATGCATGTAGTCCTCACAGTAAAAATAAAAAAACTGCACAGTACTTATTATTAGGTTTGCATAAATATATTTCACCAAAACAGAAGTAACAAGACAATGGAATCCCTTAAAGGAGAACTAAACCCTAAAAATGAATAAGGCTAAAAATGCCATGTTTTACATACTGAACCAGCCTAAAGTTTCTCAATAGAAGCAATGATCCAGGACTTCAAACATGACACACAGGGTAACCATCTTGGAAAGTTTTTGTGACACACACATGCTCAGTGGGCTCTGAGCAGCTGTTGAGAAGGTAAAATTAGGGGTTGTCGCAAATTAGCAAGAAAAAAATGAGGCTGGCCTGGAATATAATCCGATGCTACAGGGCTCATTATTAAATTCTGTTTCCTTGGCCAGATACAGAAGCCCAAATCATGTGTGTACATGTACAACAGTTCTAGCCTATTTCAAATAGTGAAGCTTTAGTTCTGCTATACAGAAATATAATGGACATCGGGCCCATATTACGTATACACAAATAATTCCAGTTTGGTGCAAATTGAAGACTTACAACATCAAACTGTGTGAAAAAATCATCAGATTTCTGATTTATGTTTTCAGTATCTGCTGCTACCGACACCATTGGATTGAGGTTCCGTGCCCGATTAAGAGATGCTTCTGCCCTATTTTGGCCAAGGGACCCAGATGGAATTAGGAACTGAGCTCTTGAGTCTTCTGAAGAAACCTGTAGATAAAGTATGGATTTAAAAAAATGTCAATGCTTTTAAACGTCAATATTCTATTGTCTAGGGGTGTCATTTTCATTGTGAAACTTGCCAAAAAATTCCACTCATCACTAGCATACAACTTGATGTTGCTGGGCTATTCCTGGCTTCTGCCCAATGCTTAGCTACAAGCTGTTGGGCAATATCTTGTTTTTTGTTTTTGCATTTTTCTTCCCTTTCCGGATCTAATACAGCCCTTGATGCTGGGCCTGTGCATTAAAATTCTCTCTTTCAACTGCCTAGTGGTTTTGCCACAATTAATGAGCCCACATAGGAATTTCATAATACAGGTATGGAACCTATTATCCAGAATGCTCGGGACATGGGGCTTTCCGGATAACAAGTCTTTCCGTAATTTACTAGAAAATCATGTAAACATCGGATAAACCCAATAGTCTGGTTTTGCCGCCAATAAGGACTAATTATATGTTAATTTGGATCAAGTACAAGCCATTGTTTTATTATTACAGAGAAAAAGGAAATCATTTTTAAAAATTTGGATTATTTGATTATAATGGAGTCTATGGGAGACAGCCTTTCCGTAATTTGGAACTTTCCGGATAATGGGTTTCCGGATAACGGATCCCATACCTGTATATACAACCACAGAAGTGCTGCATGACATTCTCAATATCATTTGATATTATAGTCGTGTTCAGAATAATAGCAGTCCAACATCATTGTTTTACATAGAAATACATTTCTACATAGCAAATAATTTACTAGTAGGTGTAGTAGAGTAACAGAAAACCAACAGTCATGACATGCATGTTGCTGATTCTGTGTAATTGAATCATTCATTGAGGCTTGTTCAAAACAATAATAGCTTATTCCAAATAATAGCAGTGTGGAGTTCAATTAGTGAGGTCATTTATTATTGACACAATGAAAAAAATTGTGTCAATTATGGCCCTTATTTAAAGGAGAACTAAACCCTACCCCCCCAACCTACATAAACCCACTTGCTGCTCCCCGCAGTCTAGCTTTTACCGCTGCTAAATGCCCCTCTTTTCTGGATAAAGTAATTTGTATCTCTATTGCTTAAGTCTACTGGCAATATCATGTAAAAATTAAATAAACCATACAGATTAGTTGTGCTTCCAATAAGGATTAATTATATCTTAGTTGGGATCCAGTACAAGGTACTGTTTTAAAGTGATATGGACAAGAAAAAAATAATTTTAACATATGAATGTACATTAAATGTTACTTGTAGGTCATGTTGATCATTTTTGGCTGAGAGGGTTATTTTTGTGTTAGTTGAAGTTCCTAATAGGGATGCACCAAATCCAGGATTCGGTTCTGTATTCTGCCATTTTCAGCAGGATTCACTTCGTGCGTGGCACGCTTTTACCCTCCCCCCTCACAAATTAGAGGTCTGATTCGGTTCGGTATTCAGCCGAATCGTTCGCACTGGATTCGGCAGAATCCAAAGTAGTGGATTCGGTGCATCCCTAGTTCCTAAGCCTGACTCTCTGACACTCTGACTTTGCCAACCTGACTGTCCCATCTCAG
>CM044446.1:54157442-54187635 GCA_024363595.1 Xenopus borealis
AGAATACAGAGACAGAGTGCAGAGAGAGACAGAGAGTGACGGAAAGAGAGAGAGACAGAGAATGCAGAGAGAGATGGAGAGTGCAGCGAGAGAGAGACTGCAGCAAGAGTGCAGAGAGACACAGAGAGTGCAGAGAGACAGAGAGTGCAGAGAGAGTTACAGAGAGAGAGACAGAGTGCAGAGAGAGACAGAATGTAGAGAGAAAGAGAGTGCAGAAAGAGAGAGACAAAGTGCAGGGAGAGGCAGAAAGAGTGACAAAGAGAGGCAGATAGAGTTCAGAGAGAGTGACAGAGTACAGGGAGAAAGTCAGAGAGAGAGACTGAAAGTGCAGAGAGAGGCAGAGAGAGTGACACAGAGAGAGAGAGAGAAAAAGTGCAGAGAGAGTGACAGAGTGCAGAGAGAGAGACAGACAGAGTGCACAGAGAGAGACAGAGTTCAGAGAGAGTGACAGAGTGCAGGGAGAGGATCAGAGAGAGAGACCGAGAGTGCAGAGAGAGACAGAGAAGCAGAGAGAGTGACAGAGAGAGAGAGACAAAGAGTGCAGAGAGACGCAGCATAGCAGCCCCCCTTTAAGCCTAAATCCTGCTGTACCCCCCCCCGATGGCTTGCAGGCCTGCAAACAGCACTGACCGGAACATAGAGGAGTGGGCAGCGGTGGAGCCACAGTGGGAGAGAGGAGAGCATGCAGGAGCGGTCCTAGAGCCTGCCAGATGCATGAATTGAATAGAGAATCAGGAGCATCGGAGCAGCCCCTTTAGAGTGAAATCTGCAGTGGCCCATCGGGAAAATGCCCGAAACTACACATGGTCAGTCCGGGCCTGTACACGGGCGATATAATGCTGGAGAGTTGAAGCTTTGGGGAAATTTTCAGATATTTCACCAAAACCGACAATTTTGGGAAAGTCTTGCGACGCAGTAGTTTGGAGCAGAAAGCCACAGGTACCCATTTTAGATTCGGTAGAATGTGTACTTTTCCAAAAATATATGGTTTTAGCGGTAAACCTATATTTCTGTATTTTTACCCCACAAAAAAAGCATTTCATTAGCTGAAGTAAAGTCCTGGACAATTTGGTTGCGCTAACTTCATATTGGGGTCTCTAAATGCCAGATACTTTGGTAAACCCTATGCACAATGGCCATCAAACTGTTCAGTGGACTCATGGTAATCATATTCAGAGCAGCAAAATAAATCCTCTGAAGTGATTTTTCAAAATTTTGTAAAATCTTTATAAAAACCGCTATGTTCAGAAAAGCTTTGATGTTTGGTAGTTAGGAGTAGAAAGACATAGTTACCCATTTTAGAATCCGCAAAATGTGTGCTTTCCAAAAATATATGGTTTTTTGGGGTAAACGTACTGTTTCAGGATTTTACGGCCTTGGAATCTAAAGTATGCCATTTTCTGCCTTGGTGCTTTCCAAATTCGGTAATGTGCTGCCGGGAGTTTTTGCTGTACAGAAGTCCTAATTCTCCCTAAAACTATACATATCTGGTATTGACATGTTCTAGAGACATGAGGCTTTCCAAATCAGTTGGATTTTCATGCGTAAAATTAAATATTTTTCTGGTATAAATGCATATATTGTGAAAAATAGGATTTTTTTAATTTTTTTTGTATTTAGAGCTGTAAATCTTTTTGCAGAGGTGGAAATACATGAAAACTCAGGTAGATTTAGAAAGCTCTGTTTCTCCCGAAAAAAACAATGTATAGGTGAACTATAGGTTTCCCCTCAGAAAATGCCCCTAAAGCGAGAGAGCACAAATGTTTCAAAAACAGCTGGCATTTCACGTAACCAAAATGTGAAATTCTGCTGGCACTTATAGGGTTGAATGGCAATGTTCTATTTATGATTACACAATGGCACATACTACTAAAGAAGTATACTATTATGAAACTGGTTTATATCATATTAAGTGACATATTATAGAATCTTACCAAACTGTTATATATTAGGGAATGCACCAAATCAATTTTTTTGGATTCAGACGAACCCCTGAATCCTTCGAGAAAGATTCGGCCGAATACTGAACCCAATCCAAACCCTAATTTTATATATGCAATTTAGGGATGGGAAGGGGGAAACATTTTTTACTTCCTTGTTTTGTGACAAAAAATCATGCAAATTAAGGTTCGGATTTGGTTCGGCTGAGTAGAAGGATTTGGCCGAATCCTGCTGAAAAAGGCCGAATCCTGGATTCGGTGCATCCCTATTATATATATTTAATAAATCTCTTGCCTTGAGCCACCATTTTATGATGGTCTGTGTGCTGCCGCAGAGATCACCTGACCAGAAATAATGCAACTTTAACAGAAACAGGAAGATGTGTGGAAGCAAAAGAAAGAACTTTGTCTGTTAACTGGCTCATGTGACCGAACATGTATGGTTTGTTTGTTTGTTTGCGTGCACTGTGAATCCTACAATCCTGATTATATTTATAAAGCTGAATGTGTTTTCCACATTGCGAATATCTATAGGAGCTTTTTAAATATGGTAAAGATCACAAATTGCGAACACTCTGCGCCACAACTTTGGTGGCGGAGAAAATATTCGCAAAACTGTTTGGCAAATTGCGAATTTAAGTTACTGTTAACGCTATTTTTGCGGAAAACAACCTTGCAAAGTGCCTGCACTCATGCAAAGACCCATCTTGTTTGCGAGTTGTTTGCGAAAAATTCATTCACAATGCGAATTCGCAAAAACCGGAAAGGCGGGCACAGTAGTGCAATATTGTAGCGTTCAGGAAAAAGCATGGGCAAAACTACCATTTGCGAACAATTATGCGCTGCGCGAACTTTATAAATTACCCCCAATGTAACTTAAGTTAGATGGACTTGGATTTTTTTCTATTGAGTGCTGTTATCTACCACTATGTGGGGCATGGGAGCATTTTTCAGATGTCATGCAGCTATTACTTTTCCATTGTTCTGTTGGCTGCTGCAGGGGGAGGTAGGAGATTTCACTCAACATTGCAGTGTAGCAGTAGCAAGTGACTGAAGTTTATCAGTGCACATGTCACATGGCTGAGAGCACCTGGGAAACATGACAAGGAAAGTTAAAGGAACAGTAACATCAAAATTTTTTATTAAAAAATTCGTTAGTACATAACCACCAACACATATTCTAGTTTAAAATCAGTCTTTATTAAGAAATAACTTACATAAACTCTTCTTCCTGTCCTCTACAGCAACAGCGAAAAGGCGACCATCGATGGAGCAGTGCTCGATTTCTCCTCACTTGCTCTCTGCTGCTTCCATGTGCAGGTGTTTCCGATGCCGGCTGCTCTTTGCGCTGTGCTCTTCGGGGGTGCTCTGTAGGAGTGTCCGGCATTGTCTGTCTGCATCAGGGGGCCAGGAAAGATGCTGCAGCACTGCCAGGTCTGGGGCTTTGCTCGCACTCCACCCAGGCAGCAGGACTTTGGGAAAGTTAATGTTGGCATGGGAGGCTGCTGAGCTGACAGGGCTGCGGCGCCGCTAGAGACTGGCAGTAGGAGATGTGGGAGCGGCAGTTTCCGAAGCAGAGCGATAGGGAACTGGTTGCGGCTTATTAACCCATTAGGTTAGTACAGGCAGCGCTATACAGCGACAGGTCCGTGTTGCTAGAAAATAAACACCAGAGATTGTCTGCCTCGTTCCACATTTAATACACTAGCGGGGGCAGCGACAGCGGGTCAGTGCGCAGTGCAAGGGAAGGAAGCTGGAAGGAGACAGGCATAGGATTGCTAGCAGGCGTAGGATTTGCTTCCAGTAGCGTGGAGGATGCGGCTGTGACCCGACGAGCACAGCGCAGAAAGCAGCCGGCATCGTTCATCCTGGAAGCACCTGCACATGGAAGCAGCAGAGAGCCAGGAAAGAGAAATCGAGCGCTGCTCCACCGATGGTCGCCCTTTCGCCGTTGCTGTATAGGACAGGAAGCAGAGTTTATGTAAGTTATTTCTTAATAAAGACTTTTTGATTTTAAACTATAATATGCGTTGGTGTTTTTTTTTCGTTGTGTTCTAACAAATTTTTTAATAAAAAATTTTGGTGTTACTGTTCCTTTAAACAAATGAAGTAGGCTAGAAAATTCTGTACATTATGTTTTGGGCTTCTGTATCAGCCACAGGCAACCACAGCCCTTTAGCAGTAAAGATCTGTGTCTCCAAAGATGCCCCAGTAGCTCCCCATCTTCTTTTCTGCTGATTCACTTGCTCTGTGCTGATGTCACTTACTGAGCTTAGGGACCCACTCAAAATAAACAGTATGCATAGACTATAAATGTCACAGTATAAGGCACAGAAACCAGTTCAATTAGCATCAGAATTTAATAATCAGCCCTGTACATTTTGGCCACTGGCCACTAGATGGCACTGCATCTTTATGGTCTATAAATTAGTTCATCATTACTCACTGAAAAAGAATAACAATCCCTTTTCCTATGAATAAATAAAAATGTTACAGAACAAATTTTACCAGTATCCTATACTGAATATTTATAATTTAAAAAAAAATTGCTGAATTAACCGACACTGCCTAGGAAATTAGAGGGATAATTTATGACTGCAAGATCAGTTGCATTTGTGCAAATTTCCCAACAGTCCTATTCAGTAAAGGTACTTGTGTCAAAATCTGCCATTTACACTTTTATATAGTTGCACTTGGTGCCACTCAGTCCTTCCTGCCTCCCATTCTGAAAATTAGTGCAGTTGCACCAGGTGGTAAGTCCAGGGTCCCTTCAGTGCACATATGCATCTAAAGAATTGGGCATACACATCACTCTAATGCCAAGCACTTGAAATGATGGCAACTGGAATTGGAAAACATTCAATGCAGTTGTGTTTGTTTTATGGCAAAGTGAATAATACATTTGCTGACATTGCTGAATTGCAGTTGCATTGTCCCCCACTGTTGACTGCAGCAACACTGATTTTTTTTTGGGGGGGGGGAATGCTTCATTAAGCGAAAAAGAATAGCAAATGTGCTCAAAATTACACTTTATTTACTGCACTTGCAGTAAATGACCCTTAAGGTGTTAGGGGTAGTTCATCTTTCAGTTAATTGTTATAATGTTTAGTAATGTTTGTGGCATTAAGAGGCACATGTGGGTGCGGGCCTGGGCTGGCCAACCCTACTCATTCAAACAACTGGCTGGATTGTATGATAAACTAGACCAGTGGTTCTCAACCTACCTAATGCTGCGACCCTTTAATACAGTTCCTCGTGTTGTGGTGACACCCAACCATAAAATATTAAAATATTTTCGTTGCCAGCCCAGAGCAGAGCTGTATGGCAGTCCTTAATAAGGGGATATAGAAAGTTGTAGTGCAACTGGCTTCCCTACACAGGTTACTGAACTACAACTCCCAGCACCAACACCTTGCCCCAAGGCTAGTGGGGAGCGAGATGAAGCTGCTCCTGGAACCCCTTAAGTGACCCCTATGAAATGGTTGTTGAAATGGTCCCGACCCACAGGTTGAGAACCACTGAACTAGACCCTAGGAAGCAGATAGCTGCTGAAATTCCAAATTAGCACAGAAATTGTTGGAGAAGATTTGTAGTGTGCAGTGTTAGAGTGGGAGGCCGAGGGCCAAACAGAATCCTTAGGCCATATGCCCACTTTCCAAACTATTTTTCCTCCTCTCTTCACACAAGTCTTTGCTGTCCTAGTCTTTGTACTCATACAGAGATTACATACACTGGTAATTTGCATATATGCCCTAAGTGATTTCAGAGATCAGGCAAGAAAATTGTAGCAGGGTACTTTGCAAAACATATCCCAAGTGTGTGCATTTTTTAAAGACAAGCATTGACCCAGGGTAGCAAATTAGTGCTAATTAACTGGCACTGACAAGTTATTTTTACATTTGTTCTTTTTTTATTCCAGAATGCACTAGTTCATATGTATCCATGGAGCAGGCATCTAAATGTATTATTAGCAAGCTATACAGAATGTGGATGCAATGTCTCCAGTGCAAGATGGCAAACCCTAGGCAACATGCACACATTAAAACAAAGCATAACTAAATACAAACACAAAGGCAGGCAGCCAGGTATATTTATGGTGGGCCATAGTGATACCCTTAAATACAGTAATATTTGTCCTATAATGTAAAAAAAAAAAATTAAAATAACCATAAATAAATTCAAGCCAAGTGTTTGATTTTATCACTCAGTATTAATCCATTGAGAAATTTTATAAAACATCTGCTATTTAGCATATCAATCTTGAAAAGAACAAATGATGCATAAGAAATACATATTACCAGAGACTGATGGGTGCATACATATCAATGAAGGGGCTATTAAAAATACAGGAGCTAAGGAGAAATAGATTCCCAGATGCTGTTTAAAGCAGAGGAAAATGTTACAGCTAAGACACCAGAGGCATCACGCACCCAGTGTTAAAGACTACAAGTTTTCTCTCTAGAGAAATAACTGGGAAAGGCATCACTGCCTGGGGTAATAGTAGAGGCTCTTGGGAATAAGCTCATTTTGTTAGCAATTAACTGGAAAGTCAACTATTACATTCCATTGTTGTTCCAGAAGGATTTTCTTCTTAGCACACAGAGAGAACGCTTAGGTTGCTTATTAGAACTTAGGTAATATGGTGTAGTCACAGGACCTGTTCTAACAGAAGTCGGGTCTACACCCAACAGAGAGAATACTGAAGTTTGGACACAATCTAGGTGGTAGACACCATCTTTGTATGACACAAGTTCCATAACCTCTAGAAGAAATGTAAAAGAAGCAGAAAGATCATTAATGCATAATTGGTGTTGGTACTTCATAATTTTAATTTGGCTTAGTTTATGTTCTCTCTTGGTCTACTGCTCTGTCACACCTATAAACACATGTGCTCCACCTGCTTATAACTCACCAATTGTAGGTGCTGGGGGCTTTAACTTTCCCTCTCGCAGGGTCAAATGTCCATGTAACGAAACATCCAGAAGCACACCAATATTGACTTAGTGAAATCTGTGATTTATTAAGCCCATGTATATCCAAAAAACTGCAATGTTTCGGACCCCACTGGGCCCTTTATCAAGCCTCTGCCTACCCCTAGTTCCAGCCCTGGTCAAACTAGAATAACATTCTTTAATATTAAAGAAGAATTATTAATATTAAAGGACTTTGTCCTCATACTGAACTGAAGAATTAAAGAAGTCAGACCTTTCGGCAGTAAAATCCCTCCCCTGTGTTGCCCCCCTCCCTCCGGCCTACCTCCCAGTACTTTCCAGTACAAATGAGGGACTGCATGGAGTTATGCGGCTTGTGAACTCTGTGGACAGGAGGACCTACCTACGCTAAGAGGTAAGTAGAAACGTAGGAGCATTTGCAGGGGGTGGGGGAAGGATTTTAGCGCCGAACGGGATGACTTGTCGTTTAAGGAACTCAAAATGGCGCTAATAGCGTGTGGCCGACGGTGGAAGAAGACACGTGCTCGCAAAGCATGTCACAGTACTACAAGATCCATAATGCAATGCGGTCCAAATTGTATACGTGTCCCACTCGAGTGCACATGTTGCTCCTATTGACTGAAAGCTTCGGTCTTGGCCCTCCTCTTATCGTCCTTCCCGAAGGCGTGCCTAATTCAAAAGCTTTCTAATTGCAACCCCCGCTTTCCGACAATTGCCGAAGATTGCATCATCCTGGGGAAAAAAAACAAGTTGGTTGGCTTCGTGACGTCGAAGCGAACGCCACCTCCCTCTAGCCCAGTGCGGCCGCCATCTTGAGTCTGTATCCAGTATCTGCGCCACGATACACGGAATCACCTTCTCCCAGGGACTAGCACCCCCAAATCCTCTCCTCTTACACCCCAAGCCCTCCTGGCTTTATATCAACAACACTTCCTTCTTACCCACTACACCCCATCCACCTCCCGTTGCTATTATCCATAGATTTAGCACAACACCCCAAAAAGGGGCTTTTTTCAGAGCACCCCCACCCTCCCCAAATACCCTTCTCTTATGCAACCAGCCTGAAGTTGTACTGTGAAAACAAGTGGATTGGTAAAGGAGCGCAAAACAACAAAACATTCCCCATTTCATTTTTAGATGGGCTTCAGATGGCGGAGGGAGCTTCATGTTTAAAGGGACCACTAAAAGCATCAAATCTCATATTGTCACCCCAAAGTACAGATAATTAATGGTATTATGGCCGTCGAAGGCACCAGTGTCCATGAATCCTCCTCCCCAAGTACATCAAACCATGAAAATCAACACAACCTCCTCTTCCTCCCTGCCGAAAGGTCGAGTAACCCGAATGATCTCTTCTCTATATCTTCTATTATTTCATGTTCACTACTGAGGAATGAACCATTCCATAACCCTTTATTGCTTTCTGTCCTACAAACAGGTCTGGAGGGGGCTGGGAGCAAAACTTCATTTGTCTTGGGGTTCAGGGCGGGTAAATGGGGGGGGCTCGGTGTCAGTATTGTTATTTAGTGAAATGTTCTTTTTATATTATCTACGGATAATGGGAAGTAGCAGAATATATGTGAAGCATTACCATACATTTACAATTTCCATCCATAAAAGGGGCATGCTTTAAAGTAAGGGATAAGTGGAATGACTTGGCATATTTAGTCTTAATGTTCTGTAGATAAGGTTTAGAAACCACAGTAATTGTATTTTTTTCATTAACATGCAATAAGGATTTTTTTTATTTTATTCTGCCATCCCTTTTGAATGCTAAATTAATGTGATCTGACGACTCTGAAACTGTGGTCTTCCAGTACTTGTTGAACTACTGCCCCCATTTTGGGGGTTGTTTGCCTTCAAACAATTAGTTGTTTACAGAAAAGTTCTTCAGAAATAACACATTTTCGATTACTTTCTATGTGTCAAAGTTTTTCTAATATGGAAGTGTAAAGTGTAATTTTTTTTCACCTTCTGAGGGCAGGGACACATGGGCAGATTCAGGGATCTTTAATCTACTGGCGACTAATCGCCTCTTCTTCAGGGCGTCAATCTCCCCGAACTGCCTTCCACCTGCTAAAATTTAAAATCGCCTGCAGCAATGCGCTGTGGCGCTTTGATTTGACCCAAAGTTGCCTCACAAGGCGACTTCGGAAATGAAGCGCCGCGAGTGCCATTGGCTGGTGTTTTCGCATTATAGCATGTGGGAAGGCAGTTTGGGGAGATTGTCGCCCAGAAGAAAAGGTGTTTAGTTGCCAGGCGACTAAATCCCCCGAATCTGTCTGTGTGACCTTACCCTTGAGCGGCTCTGGGAGGGGCCTCTGCAAACGTTGATACATTTCTTATCTTTGTCCCTGCTGAGCAGAATCTCTGAGTTTCATTACAGGCTGTTAGAATTCATTAAATTTGTTAAATTCATTAAAGCTGTTAGAATTGATACGATAGTTTCTAATACTCCAGAGATGCTGCTGAGAAATGTATCAGCTAAATGTTGCAAATTTGTAACCGTTTAGAATCCGCACCTGAATTACTGAGCTGCCAAACTCAAACACCAGAAGCATGAACATCCAACTTTATATTTTGGAAAAACAGAAAAAAAAAATAATAATGGAAAGTAATTGAAAAAAGTCTTTATTCTGAGAAACATTTTGAAAACAACTGAACTAAAAAAAGTGTTTGGAAGGTGAACAACCGCTTGGATATCCCTGGACTGCTCAGCTGCTACAGCTGAATCAGTTTTTTTGTGTGCTAAAATCGCGAGGAAATGTGATATGACTGTAAGCAACTGGATATATGCTGCTGCAAAATATCCATTTAGCATTTTTTTTGCTGTGGTTACAATTTGATATAAAAAAATGTCTTTATGGCAGTGTGCTTGAATAGGAAAATGGATGATTGGTGGGCCTCATAGTGCATGACCTAACAATCTATGCAGAAAGTGAATGCTTACACTGCAGGGGGATACAGCTTTTTATAATTGACTGAAAACCCAAGTGTTGTGTTATCAGCCTAGTTATGTTTAGAAAAAGCGATCCTCCACCCAAAAACTGTTTGTGTAATGAAAGAAATTCTAAGCAACTTACATCAAAATTTCCAGTACTTTTAAATCTTTTTGCAAATGTAACTGGTATTGAAATCTACCTCTGTTTGCCTGTTTATAGTCTCTGCACCTCTGGTTCTGACTCTTGGCATAATGTAGCAGAATCCAGTTTATTAGCAGACCTACTGGACAACGGATGTCTACCACATTGTATCAAAAGTTGGAACCAGAAAACAGAGATTAAAACATGCTGCTTTCAGTTGCAGTTACATTTACATGTAGCTTGAAAACCACCATTTGTTATGAATGCACAATGGAAAATTAATTAGAATCATATTTGTATTTATTATGCACAAAAGCAGTTTTTAGTTGGCCGAACCCTTTCATTTGGACAGATAAAGTTATACCCCAGGACATGAATAAGGTTTTCATGCTTTCAGAAAAATACCTTTTCCTTTTAACAATGTTGCTACAAAGTTTTAGTTTTACTGTCTGCACTGGGCAGATGGCAGTCCTTCAAGTGAATTGCCGGAGTAACTGAAACCTACTGGCTTTTGGGGGACTAAACGTAATACAGAATATGTTCACATGATTCATTCTGCTGAAATGTAACACAGATACCTTAATGAATATTTATACAGCCACAGTATAAAATGGTAATTGTAAATATTGAAAGTAAAGTATTGTTAATTCAGCAGCCCATAGAATGTAGTTGGGGAGGAATATGTAACTTAAATCAGCATGATTAACTGGATTGATCTCCCCATATTGACTGATGGTACTATATACTGTTTATTGTGGGCAGCTTTATATTAATAGGGCTGTATTGAGCACATGAGCAGACTGAGTTGTAAAGACTTTAGCAGAGTGCCATGTCTGGCCTCTAGCTTTATGAAATATTATTGGTTCTTTACATAGAAGTTTGTGTTGGTTTCATTCTTTAATAATGGCACAAGAGGATAACCCCAAAGGAAAACAAGTCCTTGTGGAGAAGCGACAAGCATGGTTTCCATCTGTTTTTACCTCCTGTAACAAATTAACTTTCAGTTATGCACAATATTGCTAGAACTAGCTCCCAACCTTTACAGTGCTTGATTATTTTTACTTTGCCTCTGAGCTGCAACAGATGAGTCATGGCTCCAAAGAGCGGCTCGGTGATCCATTATGGGCATGCTTTAAATGTTTTGAGCTTAAGCTCAGTGGTGTAACTACTCCCTGGTGGGCCCTGCCACAGGATGGGCACCGGGGCCCCCCTGAGTGGCCCTTACCTCTATATATCTCATGCTTGAGTGTTGATGGCATGTGTGATGTATAATCTCCCCCAGATAAAAATTTTCGTGGCTCCGATGGGCCCCAAGGGGACGGGGGCCCTGGTGCAATTGCACCCCTGGTAGTTACGCCACTGCTTAAGCTTCTTTAATTTATGAGATATTCTGTTTAGTGTTGTTAACTAGCTGTCTGAATAGCTTTGAGAAGTTTGGCACAAAATTTTGTTTTGCTGCCTTGGTGTACATTTATTCATTAGGCTATCATATGGGAACTGAATACATGTTTTACTTTCTCCCTCATAAAGTTCTTTCAAATCCAGAGGAAAAATGTATATACACTTTTTTTTAAGCACAAAATTCAGCTACAGCCTCCTGGTCATTGTACAATGTGAGAAAGCATGCTGGGAACAGCATGCAGAAATGCTGACATTGCATAATGAGTTGCAAAAGAAAATTTGTTTGTACTCGTTGTGTTATAATATTAGATGCTCATTTGTTGTTTATTGAGAAGCAGTGTTCAATATAGTGTATAAAAGATTGATGGCGAAATTAGCAAATGCATTCCCTGTCACTTCTCTTGTATCAGCTTTTTGTGCAGTTCTTTTTCAGCCTCTTTCTAAGCCCAACCCAAAAATCAACCTCTATTTTCTATTTATATTGCTGAAGCCTTGCCTCTACACAGGGTGACCTTTAAACTTGTTATGCTCTAAGCCCTCCCTCCTTTCCACTTAAGCTCCTTTTTCCCCTCCCTCCATGTCCCTTAAAAACAAGCTGTGTTATGCAACTCTATTGCGAGGCTGAGCATTAGTGTATGTATATATAAATATTTATACACACAGCATGTTTGAAACTATATGGGGGAAATAAAAAAAAATAGCTATATCTATATGCTGTGTCAGTATGATTGCTCAGATGGGCTTATTCGTGGTAAGAGCCATATTACCAGCTTTTTAAAAATATTTATAGTCCACTAAAGCCTTTTTATCAGTGTAAATCAGTGATCCCTAACCAGTGGCTCGTGAGCAACATGTTGCAGATTCTGAACTGTTACAATTTGCTATTGTAACAATTCTAACAGCTGCTTTTAATGAAGCTCAGGGATTCTGACATAGGAACAAAGATTACAAATGTACCAAGTAAATGTATCAATTTAGAACAGTTAAAAAGTCGGAGACCCCCCTCCCCCAGAGCTGCTTTAGGGTGGTGGCACGTGGCAATTGTGGGGAGAATTGTCATCCTGCGAAAAAATCTCCTCTTCTTCTGGTGACTGATCTCCCCGCAATGTTCATTGCATTGTCAGCAGATCAGTTGTATCACTTAGTTTTTTCTGAATTTGCCTCACGAGGAAACTTCAGGCGACTTTGGAAAACTGAAGCGTTCCGAGTGCCATTCACATTCTATACGGCGGGAAGGCATTGTGGGGAGATTAGTCGCCCGAAGAAGAGGAGATTTGTCACTGGGTGTATAACCCCCCGAATAGCTACCTGTGCCACCACCCTTTGAAGAGTAAAGTTTCATTTTTCACTTCTAACAGTCACAAATGGAAAATAGAAAGTTATTGGGGAAAAAAGTCTTTAATTCTGGTGATCTATCTGATACCAACTGAACTGAAAAATGTATTTGAAGGTGAGCAGCTGTTGAGAAGCTAAGCTTAGGGACATTTCAAATTTGCAAGCAGAAAATGAGGTTGGCCTGTAATATAAGCTGATGCTACAGGGCTGATTATTCAACCCTGATTTTAATTGTTTTCTCTGCTGCCATGTAATAATAATCTGTATTAATTGCTAATCAGCCTTTTATTTTGACATTTCTATTCTATGTGTACTGTATATTGTGAGTGGGTCCCTAAGCTCAGTAAGTGACAGCAGCACAGAGCATGTGCAGTGAATCCAGTGGTGTAACTACCAGGGGAGCAGGGGGTGCAATTGCACCAGGGCCCGCTCCCTCTCGGGGCCCACAGGAAAGGCTGGGAGAATTCCAATGTGCATTTCATAGGGGAAGAGCCTGATAAGGGGGCCCTGGTGCCAGTCCTGCACCAGGGCCCACCAGCAAGTAGTTACACCACTGAGTGAATCAGCAGTAAAGAAGATGGGGAGCTACTGGGGTATATTTAGAGGGACATATATTTATTGCCAGGGGCACTCCTCCAATGAGGCGAGTTTAGGCACACGCTTCAGGTGGCAGCACCACCCCTGGTTGCCAGGGGTGGCAAAAATGCCGCTCCTGGTAACTAAGAGACAAATTTCCGGTTTTCAACCCAGGAATTAGGCTCATCTCGTGCAGAGAGTGCAATTGTGCTCTCTGCACTAGCCACGTGGACCCCCCTGACTCCCATCTGGCTCTGGGGAGGGAGCAAAAACTAAGGACGCCTCGGGCAAATTGGGCAGGATCACCCCTGTTTACTGCTAAAGGGCAGTGGTTACCTTGGGTTGGTAAAGAAGCCCAGAAAATAATGTACAACTTTTCTAACTACTTCTTTAGTCACATAACCATAACTAAGGGGGTATGTTCATTTCAGCCAAATGCAGAGAATCTATCAGCAGTTCATAGGATTTGGCTCAATTCCAAACTAATGGATACATATTGAACTTACTAAGGAAACAAACTTTTATGCATTTTCCAAATATTTGTTCTCTACAAAATAATTTAAGGGAAAATTGTACAATTAATAAGTTAGAAAAATTTGGTTTATTTCATAAAAGCTCCATCTGCCATACATATCCCCAGGTGCACATCACTGTAGAGAACAGCGTATTCCAATATGTTGCAAGTCCCCATGGGTAATAGAATGTTACCTTTATGTCAACAAATATTTATACTTTTTAGTACATTTATACCGAATCCTGTTAACTCTATTACAAGGATTTCTGTTAGAATACTGAGTTTGTGTGTTGCTAATCTAAAAGGGGGGCATTATTCACTGCTTGTGTTTATATGTCTAAGTGAATAGTTAAACATCACTGTGTATGTTATGCATGTTAATGATATAAAGTTGCTTGCATGATACAGGTACCTAGAAATAGCTTGACGGTTACAACTCACTTAGGGTAATGGTACATATCTGAATGTGAAAATAGATGCCTGTAAAAATGCATATAAGCATTTTTGCCTTGTGTATGGATTAACCAGTTGCTCTGCTGAAGGCAGGTTATTGAGTTTGAGCTAGCTTGTAGAATTTTTTTTTACTTTGGAAATGTTCAGGTGCCTCCAGGGTTTTATGTTCTACAGCCCTATTTTTTATAGCACCATTTTCTTTAATATTTTGTACACCACATGCATAGACATAATTATTTTTGAAGTGCTTGAAAATAGGTTGGTGGATTTGAACCAATATTGAATTATTTTTGTATAGAATTATGTGTGCACACCCCGTATTTGTTGGTGGTATTTGTAATGTGATTGCTCTCTGACTTCTCTGTATTTTATATAGTAGGGAGGATGGTGAATTGGAAGAAGGAGAGCTTGAGGATGATGCGGGAGAGGATGGAGCCCGTGATCTCTCAGAGGTCCAGGCTCCACAAGAGAAGAGTGAGAAGCATTTCAGTGACTCTGATGAAGAGAAGGCACATCGCAAGATGAAGAGGAAACGACGAAAGGAAAAAGAGAAAAGGCGATCTAAGAAAAAAAGGAAATCCAAGCATAAGGTATTGTAAACATGCGTACAAGTAAAAGTGAAGAATTTTGTACATAAAGGTTATTTTTCAGACAACTGTGGCACATAAATACAGGAACAGAATACTGAATCAAAACTGAGGCCAGTAGGACTCCATTGACTTCACCTTTTGGCATTACCTGTCCAGCCAATAACCACTTTCCATAGTCCTGTTCCATTATGTTTTGGATTTTATTGCATGATTTTGTATTGCTGGACCTTTGTTTTTCACTGTTCTTACTGGGTGCTAACTTTCTCAGTTCACACAAGATGTATATATGATGGACCATAATCGTGTCACCTCTTTTGCCTCCTTATGGAAAGATCATGGGCAGTCTTTGCTGTAGCCAGTTTATTGATGGCACGCTTGCATAGATTATTCCTAAAATCATATAAACAACTTAGTTCTGATATATGAAGAAAAGTAAGGCATGCCAATACACATCTATGCATCATGTAACAAAAAACCTTAATTGTCCTCAATATTTTAAAAAGGAAAGATGTTTTTAAAGCATCCAGATTTGCTGACCAGTTTTCGATTTCATTATATCTTAATTGTATTTGTTGCCTTTCTTTAGCGTCATGCATCCTCTAGCGAAGACTTTTCAGACTATAGCAATGAATCAGACTTCAGCCCAAGTGAAAAGGGCCACAGGAAGTATCGTGAATATAGCCCCTCTTACCCTCCGGTGAGTTTGGAAATCTCAGTTGATCTTTTTTAGTATTTGTTAACATGACCTTTGTCTGTATTACAGTTGATACAAAGTACTTACATTGAATACCTTTATTGCTACAAAAACTTCAAGCATACATAAATCCAATTCTCCATATACAAATCTGTAGTTGCCCAATACACATTATATGTAATTTATCTTTAAATTTTCTTTCTAAATCAATTGTATGTTTGCTTAAAAAAACATTATTTTGGCACAGTTTTGAGGTGAATTAACTCAGGTTGTTATTTGAAAAAACAAATTATAATTTTTTTCTGATATGACTGTGGTGCCCTGATTATTCAGGTTCAAACAGTTGACTTAACTGAGTGAATATGGCAGAAGGTGTTCTGTTTTATGACATTTATAGATTGTGCCAACAGAATGATTTTCAGTTTGTTTTATGCTAGTTTTCCTTTGAAAACCATTTTTAAAATACTTTCAAAAGTGATATTTTAGATGAGTAAAGGTGGTCGTTCACTGACAGAAAGCTGCAGATATCGGTCATTTAGACCAATTTAACAGCTTATCTGCCAGTGTATGGGGGCTTCTGACGGGTCTTCCTGACCGATATCTGGATGAGTTTGGATTTCCTTCTGACCGACCCGTCAGAAGTCCATTGCGCTAGTAGTGATCCAATTTTCTGCCATAGGGCCAAATGTTCGGATTACCCCGATATAGCCCTGCCAGTTAGTGGTATATCGGGAAAGATCCGCTCGTTTGGTGATGTTGCCAAACAAGATGATCTTAAAGAGATTAGGAATTGCTGCTCTTAAGAACTTAATAATTTAACAACTACAAATATAATGCTTTCACTTCTAACCTGCTTATTTACTGACCACACTTTGATAAACCAGTTCTACGTTAACTCAGTCGTTGAGTTGTCGAAAAAAATGAGAATGCTGCATGGCTATATATAGGATGCCACTGATTTAATGTTCTATTAATTATTGCAATTGAGCCGGGTTCTTTCCAAATGGATCAGTTGTTCAGAAATATTTTCTTATTGTAGAGAGGGCTGTTGTAGAGCTATTGCCCCTTTATACTTTTAAAGTATAATTTATTACAGCTGGATCTTAAACATTGCCTTACACAACATATTATTTCCTTTTATACAACACATAACATTGTAATATATAGACCCAAGCATTAAAGGACGTCAACCCCAAAAACAATTTTTTTTTCCTAATTAAAGAAAACATGATTCTAAGCAACTTTGCAATATACATTTGTTACATATTTTCTATGGTTTTTAAATTATTTGTACATATATTGCTATTGAAAGCAGTGTTTGTCCCTTACTATTCTCTGTACTAATGGCTCTGGCTTTTGAAACAATGTAACATAAGCCAACCAATTAACAGACCCGTCTTGCTGGAGGAGATGGCTTTTGCAACATTGTTTAAAATGTAACAACCATGAATTATGCAAATGCTGCTTTCAATAGCAATTGCATTTACAAATAACTTTTAAAGCACCAACAATTTTTAATTCATTAATTTTGGAAAGTTGCTTATAATTGTGTTTTTCTTTTATCAGTCAAAAAGTTTTTGGGTTTACATGTCCTTTAATAAGACATTCATTCCCTGTTTTGTTTTTACTATGCTTCTGCTATCCATTCAGTGTATTGTTTGTCCATATTGTATTATTTGGTGTTTTGTATTCTTTCAGGCTCACCAGCAATACCCTCCGCCCCCACAGCACAACATCCCACCCCCTAAAAAATACCCTAAAATGGATAGCAAAGGCTATGGAATGTATGATGATTATGAAAATGATCATTATGGCGAGTATGAGGCAGATGAGGGGGAAGATATGGGCAAGGAAGACTATGATGACTATGCCAAGGAGCTAAACCAGTACAGAAGAGCCAAAGAAGGAAGTCATCGTGGCAGAGGTGGGACATAAGATGTCCAGATTTAGTTAGTTAGAAGCACTGAACATGCAGGACACTAATATTGATCCCCAAAGAGCTGTCCATGCAGCATGAAGGAGAATGCAGTATTAGCTATGAGTGTTCAATGAGGTAGAATTATGAAAGTAATTTCCTTTTTTTATTTTAAGTGTTTTACTTTTATTGTTTTTTTAATGCTCAGTATGAAATGGCAAAGGTAGAAAATTCAGGATCAGAGACTTAATCCAGCCTTTTTTTTTCCTGTACACTTTCAACTTGGCTTTATCATACTAAAAGGGATATGGCAGAGAGTTCTTGTTTTCATATCTAAAGCGAGACCACAGTCTGTAACAGGGATGTCATTTTAAGAGATTGGATAATGTCTAAATGCATGTTTTCAGGTTGTAATGTGATTGCTCTCTGACTTCTCTGTATTTTATATAGCAGGGAGGATGGTGAATTGGAATACTGCATTCGGACCTTCCCAAAATGTATTTTATAATTGTTTGCTGAGGTTTATTTCAGTGATGCATAACCTTTAACATTTATTGCAGTGATGTATTTTTTTTTTACCTGAGCTATTGAGTTCTCTCTCATATACTTGCTTATTTCATAGGCATTCGAGGTAGAGGGAGAATTATGAGAGGCAGAGGAATACGCGGGATGATGCGTGGAAGAGGTTTCAGGGGTAGAGGTGGGAGAGGAAGAGGATTTCCAGAAGACGATCATCCTGATGAAGATGAAATGTATGATGAAGAAATGGAGGTAATAATATTGTATATTGCTACCTAGTTAATGTATGCCCCATTATAGCTTATTTTTATATAGTGCCAGCATATTTTGCAGGACTTTTACAGAGGTTATACATCACTCACATCACTTAGACTCATGTTTGTGATTTGGATGGCACATACAGCACCATGTTCATGTATTTATGAACCCGCGCACTCTGAACCCGCGCACTCTGTGTATAGACCTTTGTCTTGATTATACTAATATAACTTGGGATGTTTGTTATATTGCAGTACTGTGAAGAGGAAGCAATGGAAGATGAAGAGTATGATGATTACTCCAAGGAACTTAACCAGTATCGGAAGTCAAAAGAGGGACGAGGTCGAGGTGAGCTCTTACCAATTTCTCGAGACCTGAGTGTTTTAAAAGCTTTATGTAAATCGTTATGCATTGCACTGCTTTATTGCAGATCCTGATTGCAGAAGATCCTGATTGCAGTATCGCTTACCCATTAAGTTTTAGCTAATATTTTAAATGTATATCCTTGTTTTACAGGGTTTTATAGAGGCAGAGGTCGGGGCCCACGTGGTAGGGGATACAAAATCATGGGAAGAGGAAGAGGTCGTGGCAGAGGCGGGAAAGGAAATGATGAGGAGGAATACTATGAGGAAGAGGGTGTAAGTTCTGTAGTTTTGCAAGACATACATCATAAAATCGATTAATTTAAGTGTTACACATTTTTTAAAAAATACATCCATGTGATGCCATTGAATAGTTACTGTTCTACCAATGTGTTCAATGAAATGAGATGAGATCAACAAGGCTGTTGCTGAGCTTGTAAGAACACTTAGTAGATTCTTCATGATTAGTAGTATATTTCATGAATCAAACTCTGTAAGCTTTGAACCTCCCATAATGTTTCATTGGCATCTCACTGCTTCTCAATTGTCTGTGTAAATTGCACATTTCTGATTTTGTTTTTCTCATTCCAGGATGGAGGAATGTATAGACATGATTATGAGAAACCGTATCATCGGGCTGATAAAAAAGGGAAAGTTGTCTGCAAGTATTTTGTGGAAGGCCGCTGCACTTGGGTAAACTTTCTATTTACAGGCCTAATAAACTTACATAGTAACACAGAAGTTTAGCTACCTCGTGTATAGTTTTGCATGGCAGATCTTTTTGATCATGCCTGATCTTTTGATGATACGTTTCTATATGACTAATGAATAAAATGCCCTAACTTACATATGCTAGGCAAAGGCGCTCGATCGAGGCAGGCTCCACTGCCATGTGATACCATGTATGGCATCTGTGTACGCTGACATACAATGCTTTATAGAGATTATACATAATATACATCAATCTCTGTCCCCATAGCATTTACAATCTGAGGTCCCTAATGCATTTTTTACGCATCAGATGTTTTACAAATCCTGGTTACTTGAAAATTGAATATGTATTCCAAGATTGTAAACTTCTATACCCATCTATTTTTAGTAAGCTAATATTTTATATAGTGTTTTATTACTTTGATTTCCGAAAGCAGAAGCAATCCATCCTGCCGGTGATTTACATTCTAGCTGGCGGGAAGGCATTTAGGGGAGATTAGTCGCCTGAAGAGGCGATTTGTGGCTAGGCAAATCTTCCCTAGTAGCCAAGTCTGTCACCACCCTTAAGAAACAATTGTTAACCATACGTAGAACTGTATTCAAATATTGCCTATTGCACCTATTTTGTATTATTAGATGCTCCATCTTGCCCTTAAAATTAATTTATACAGTAAATTAAAACATTTTTTCAAAATGCATCAGTTAATAGTGCTGCTCCAGTAGACATCTGCACTGAAATCCATTTATCAAAAGAGCAAACAGATTTTTTTATATTCAGTTTTGAAATCAATTTCCCAGCTGCCCCTGGTCATGTGACTTGTGCCAGCACTTTAGGAGGAAATGCTTTCTGGCAGGCTGTTTTTCCTTCTCAATGTAACTGAATAGAACGCAGTGGGACATGGGTTTTTACTACTGGGTGCTGTTCTTAGATCTACCAGGCAGCTGTTATCTTGTGTTAGGGAGCTGTTATCTGTTTACCTTCCAATTGTTCTGTTGTTAGGCTGCTGGGGGGAGGGGAAAGGGAGGGGGTGATATCACTCCAACTTGCAGTACAGCAGTAAAGAGTGACTGAAGTTTATCAGGGCACAAGTCACATGAATTGGGGCAGCTGGGAAATTGGCAATATGTCTAGCCCCATGTCATATTTCAAAATGAAATTTAAAAAAAAAAAAAAATATATATATATATATATATCCCTGTTTTGTGTTTTGAAATATGTATTTTCACACCCTTGCCTTTGTTTATTTTTAGGGAGAGCACTGCAATTTTAGCCATGATGTGGAAGTTCCCCGTCGTCGTGGACTCTGCAAGTTTTATGTCAGTGGCTACTGTGCTAGAGCAGAAAACTGTCCATTCATGCACAATATCCTTTCTATAGAAAGAAGTAATACATTTCAAAGGGTTAAATTAACTTTATTAACTAAACAATACTATTATAAATTATTAAAATGAGGTAAGTCTGCATCCTTGTGTTATAGCCCGAATCTACTGCAACTGCTTTGTATTTGTGATTTTGATTTGAGTAAATCGTTCTCCTTTTAATTTCTTTACTTTTTTTCCTTTATATTTAAAGCTATTTGAGAGGGAATAATATTGTCTAACTTTAAGTGGCTTACTGATCATAATTTCACATTTGCTACCTAATATACACAAATATTTTGTAACGTCTAAAGAAAAAAGTATTACTGCATATTAATGTATATACCAGAATGAGATATGTAGAACTTTGCGTTCCTATCCTTTTGTCTGTTGTAAGGTGCCATAAGGCCATATTCTGCAATTTTTACACCATGCTGAAAAGCAATACTAACCCACAGGTATGTTTGCATACTGCTGAATATGCTACAAGTATGGATGTGATCTGTTAACCAAAATGCTCCGGACATGGCATTTTCCGGATAAGGAGTCTT
Source organism: Xenopus borealis (assembly GCA_024363595.1). Classification (NCBI taxonomy): domain Eukaryota; kingdom Metazoa; phylum Chordata; class Amphibia; order Anura; family Pipidae; genus Xenopus; species Xenopus borealis. The sequence continues at coordinate 54,178,656 of CM044446.1, forward strand.
TCCGTAATTTAGATCTTCATGTCTTAAGTGTACTAAAAATCCATGTAAACATCAAATAATCCCAATAGGCTGGGTTTGCTTCCAATAAGGATTAATTGTATGTTAGTTTGGATCAAGTACAAGTTACTGTTTTATTATTACTGAGAAAAAGGAAATCATTTTTTAAAAAAAAGTGGATTATTTGATTATAATGGAGTCTATGGGAGACTGTCTTTCTGCAATTTGGAGCTTTCTCGACAACGGGTTTCCAGATAATGGATCCCATACCTCTACTAAAATGCATCAGTTGTTGAAAAATTATATTAACTGTTGTCACAGAAAAGGTTGTTTTGAGTAGCTGTTAGATCATTGTGGTCATAAGATATTATTTCTGTGTATCTGTCTTTGTGTTTGTCTGTTTATCATATTCTGGTACTTTTTTCCTTGACTGTGCTCACATGATTTCCCTTGTAAGCTGTATCATACCACAGGCAATTGCATTAATGGTGAAGACTGCATGTTTTCCCATGAGCCCTTGACAGATGAGACACAAGAATTTCTGAATAAGGTATAGTATGCACAAACTGATGTTTGAATGTTCACATTTATTCAGTTGTATACATTTTCAGTTATAGATACATTTTTTTGTATACCAAATAGTTTACATTTTGATAAAACTTCAGCCAAAAACACATTTAGCTAGTGTACTGCAGGAAGAATTGAGTTTAAAGTGGAGTAAAAAGGAGTGTAGCATATTAAATAGGACTTATTTTGAAATTACATACTACCTATTGTTTTAATATACATGAGACAGCTGTACTTTTCTCAGTTGTTGCGTAACCTAATGCTTCGTTAAACACATTTAAATTATTTGTACTATAATAAAGGGCCATATTTTTTAACTGGTAGAACTTTGCAAAAGTCAAATATCCGCTTTAAAGGGGTTGTTCACCTTCAAACAACTAGTTGTTTTCAGATCGATCACCAGAAATAACAACTTTTTCCAATTACTGTCTATTTTCTATTTGTAACCGTTTTTCTAATATTGAAGTGAAAAGTGGCATTTTTCACCTTCTGTAGCAGCTCTGGGACCCCCCCAACTGTTCTAAACGGATACATTTAATGGATACATTTCTTATCTTTGTCCCTGCTGAGCAACATCTCTGGGTTTCATTACAGGCAGCTGTTAGAATTTATACAATAGTTGCTAATACTCCAGAGATGTTGCTGTGAAACTAAATGTTGCAAAATTGTATCAATTTAGAGTCTGCACCTGAATTACTGAGCTGCCAGACTCAAACACCACAGACACCAACATTCAACTTTATACTTAGATTTTGGAAAAACGGTAAAAGATAAATAATGGAAAGTAATTGAAAAAAAGTCTTTATTTCTGGGGAACAATTTGAAAACAACTGAACAGAAAAAAGTGTTTGGAAGGGCACACAAAGTGCATTCAATGCTTCTCTCTGACTGCAAATTTTAAGGATACATGAGAAACGTATTTACTTTGATCAGCAGTTTCGTGTAACTGCACTGCTTGACCTAGCTTTGGCTTGAGTGTGGCTACCCAGAGCAGTCATCAGCCTGAAAACTATAAAAGCAGACATTTTCCACGTTGATCTCCACTACGCTCAATGTAGCCGCAGTTCAGTTTGCTACATTTGTAACTTTCAAGCTAATAATTTTTTGTCAACTGACTAGTAATAGCAATATTAATCTATTTATCAATATCAATAAGTGATTGTGTTATGGTCATGTATCTCCTATTAACTTACAATATACAGTTTTGATTGGTGGAAGGGAAGGGTTACACTGCTGCCTATTTCATACATTTTCTCTTTGTAAGGTTTCATTAATGTGTTTTAGGTGTCCAGTAGCTTTCATTTCTCTGTCGTTTTAGGGGGACACAGGGACCCATGGGGTTGAGCTCCATCCTCTAGGAGGCAGGACACTTGAAAGTAATTAAGTGGGCATGTTGGGTCAGGCTTAACCCCACACACCTATTCAGTTTTTTAAGTCTCCTGCTACCGGGAGGATGGTCTACTATCTCATGGACAGATATCTTCGGTCAGACTGACACCTGGGGTGAGACCTAAAGCAGGTTTACCTGTTTTACCATGGTTAGCCCCCTACGAGGTAAAACCACCGGGGTCCCACCCAGACGAATTCCTGCACTTGGTAGGTAGGTGACATCAGGCGAGTTTCGTTTCCCTGGGTCACTACTCATATCCTTGGGCATATAGGAGCACTTTAAGCACCTAATCCTCCCCCCCCCCCCCCCCCCCCCACTGCTGTCCTGAAGCTCCATAAGCAGTCTTGCTTCCACCTCCTCAGCCCCAGCTATGGAATACCTCACAAAGGGGACAGGTGGACATTAGCCTAGCCCGGGAGTGAGAGTAGCCTTGCTCGTCGCACGCGCCTAATGGAGCGCATATGCGTTCCACAGAGCAAGCTGGCGAGAATTCGCGGGAAATCGGCAGTGAAAATTCACTGGCTTTTCTCTGCACATGCGTGGTAGATGCATGCATGCTTTCCAGAGGCCATTTTGTCTGACAGAGCATACACGCCACAGCACAGCCTCACTCACAGAAACGAGCGAGTCAGGCTTAATCTCTACCACATTCATGGCAGAAGGTAGGACTGGGGGGCTGTTCACCAGGGTGGGGGGGAAAGAGTACTCACTACAGCACAGGTGAAGTACCTAGCCTGTACCATATGCCAAACTAAATTGCCTGGGGGCCAGAAGGCTTTGCAAAGGCTGCTCTATGCGGCAGGGGGCACCTGCAGCTTCTGGGGGTCTATCTGAGCAGTCAGAAGACCCTCTTCATGACACACCCTTAGAACTGGGACAAGGGTCCGTGGCAGAACCGCCCCCCCCCCCCCTTTGGGCAGTTCATCTCTCAAAATCCCTGGCATCCCTACAAGGTTTACCAGCCATTGCAGAAAATTTTCGCAAGGCTCTGGAAAGGCTTAACTACAAGCCAGGTAGTAAGCGCAGGTGAACAGATACAGCCAAAGGGGAATCTTCCACGAGTCGAGTTATGAGCAGACGTCCTCCCATTCAGAAGGCGAGTTACCTAATTCTGACGGGTCCTCTGCTGACTAGGAACTAGAGGAGTGTCGGGAAAGGGACGCTGTCCATGACGTCGACAGCAACATCCAAGGGGTCCTTGAAACTCTTTCAACATTTCTCAAAAAACTAGGAAGCAAAGGGGAATCCCCAGCGCTTTTCAAAAGACATCATAAGGCGTTAGCCTGTTTTCCAGAGCATGAGCAACTACTTAGTATCATTCAGGAGGAATGGGTTGTGCTGGAACACAAGTTTCAGGCAACAAAGAAATTCAGTAGTCTGTACCCCTTCTCTAAGGACTTAATTGACAAATGGTCTAACCCACCTGCTGTAGATGCACCAGTGTCATGCCTGTCTAAATCTACCACTCTACCAGTTACTGATGCAGCAGCATTCAAGGATCCTTCAGATAGCAGATCAGAGGGGTTTCTAAGAGCGATTTTCTCTTCGGCGGGATCAACACTACGGCCTTGCCTGGCTTCAGCATGGGTAGCCAGGGCTATTCAATCCTGGTCTGAAGGATGGAACAGTCAGGCCAGTATTAGACCTCAAGGGTCTGAACAAATATATACGATCAGTTCGGTTCAGATGGAGACACTACGGTCTGTAATACGAGGAATGGAACAGGGTCAGTGGTTGATGTCACTAGACATCAAGGAGGCTTATCTTCACGTCCCGATATGGCCCCCTCATCATCACTACATTCAAGAACAAACATTACCAATTTGTTGCACTACCATTCAGCATATCGTCAGCTCCCAGGGTGTTCACCAAGGTAATGTCAATAACATCAGCGACATTGAGACTACAGGGAATCTTGGTAACACCATACCTCGACGATCTTCTAATCAAGGCCAGTTCAGCAGAGAATTCCAGAATGGATCTAGACAAAGCAATCCTACTTCTCCAGGAATTTGGATGGACGATAAATTGGAAGAAATCAAACCTTCACCCAAGTCAGCAAACGACATTCTTGGGTCTCGACTTCAACACGGTAATGCAAACTCTCCCCTGAGACAAACAAGACAAGATCAGGAATCAAGTCCAATCCCTGCTAGTCAACCAAGTTACGACAATACGCAAGGCAATGCAAGGGTTAGGGATGATGGTGTCTGCTATAGAGGCAGTCCCATTTGCTCAGATTCATCTCCGCCTACTTCAAGCCAATATCCTATCCTCCTGGACAAGGGGGATCACTAGCTTGACCACTTTGAATGTCGAGCACGACGAGGGTAGCTCTCCAATGGTGGCTGGTCCCAAACAACTTAGCCATAGGACAATCGTGGGCAACTCTGGAGTGAAAGTGATAGTCACGGATGCCAGCCTCCAGGGTTGGGGGGTCTACATGGGACAATCGATCGGCACAAGGACAATGGTGTCTAGAGGAGTCCAAACTGCCCATAAATGTCCTTGAATTCAGGGCAGTGAAACTAGCTCTCCGGCACTGGACAGAAGCTCTTCAGGAAAAACCTGTCCGGATACAAAGCGACAAAGTCACAACAGTGGCGTACATAAACTGCCAAGGAGGAACGTGGAGTCAAAGGGCGCTGTTAGAGGCCAGTCAGATTCTTCACTGGGCAGAACACAACTCGGTAAAGTTGTCGGCCATACATATTCCAGGGATCTCCAACACAAAGGCAGATTTCCTAAGCCAGAACCAACCGGACCCAGGAGAGTGGGAACTACATCCGGTCGAATTCGAATGAATTGTCAGAAGCTGGGGACGACCAAGCATAGATTTTATGGCGTCCAGAAACAATCGAAAGGCCTTAAAATTGTTTGCTCGCCATCGAGATCCACTGGCGGCAGGGGTAGATGACATGACACAACACTGGCAGTTCGACCTGGCGTACATTTTTCCACCTCTTCCTGTGCTTCCACAAGTGCTAAAGAAGATCAAGCAGTATCCAGTAACAGTGATAGTAATAGCACCTTTCTGGACCCAGAGAACCTGGAGGAGCTGTCCGTAGCAAGCTCGATTCGGTTAGACTTCAGAACAGACCTACTACGTCAGGGACCAATAGTGCATCACAACCCAGGACTGTTTGCTTTGACGGGTTGGCTGTTGAGACATCCATCTGGCAGAGTAAGGGTTTAGTGGAAGAGGTCATCCCAACAATGCTGAAGGCACGCAAGGCATCGTCATCTAAGTCCTACTACAGAGTGTGGCGCCCTTATTTTAACTGGTGTGGGGAGACTCCTCTCCCACAGATTTCAGTTTACCAAGAATATTGTCCTTTCTATAGCATGGATTAGAACTGGGCTTGAAGCTCAGCTCTCTTAAAATCCAGGTGTCCGCATTATCTATACTATTTCAACACAAGTTAGCTAATGAGGACATTATACACACTTTTCTACAAGGGGAGGCACACGTGGCCTCTCCGTTTCGTCCCCCAGTGGCGGGATGGGACCTCAACTTGGTGCTCGAAGCCCTTCTGGAGCCACCATTCGAGCCGTTGCATTCAATATCAGACACCTGGGTTACCTGGAAGACGGTGTTTCTCGTAGCAATTTCTTCTACCAGAAGAGTGTCAGAACTCAGCACCTTGTCTTGTGAGTTATCTAACGTTTCATAAGGATAAAGCTGTACTTCGCACAGTTCCTTCCTTTCTTCCCAAGGTCGTTTCCTCATTCCACATCAACCAAGACATTGTAGTACCTCCCTTGTGTCCGGACCCAAAGAATGATAAGGAGCGGCGATTACACAAACTCGATGTGGTCAGAGCCCTTCGATGGTACATAGATCGATCCAAGCCATTCAGATCAGTCTCCATTTGCTATTCCTTCTGGACCCTGCAGGGGGCACGCAGCATCTTAAACGTCTATCCCGACCGATCAGAGAAACAATCAAACACTGCCTGAGGGAATTCGGGTGCATTCTAGGGGAGCTGTGGGGACATCCTGGGCATTGGCGTAAATCTGTTCCACTGGAGCAGATTTGCAAGGCGGCTACCTGGTCTTCCATTCACACATTTTCAGAATTCTACAACGTTGACACCTTTTCGTCGGCTGAGGCTTCCCTCAGACGTAGAGTGCTGCAATCCGTAATAAAATAAATAAGCCACATTTTTTCAAGGCTCGCTCCCACCCTGCTGTTTTGGGACTGCTTTGGTAAGTCCCCATTGGTCCCTGTGTCCCCCTAAGACGACAGCAAAAACAGGATTTTTGTACTCACCGTTAAATCTGTTTCTCTGTAGTCGAAAGGGGGGCACAGGGCTTCCCGCCCAACGGTCGAGCCTTCGACCATTGACCATGTTGGTCTCTACTGAATACTTCCCTGTTTTACAGTTCTGCCTGTTTTTGGGTTAATGTTATAATTATAGAGTTCCATTAGCAGCTTTGGAACCAACTGAATAGGATTGTACTGTGGGTGGGGTTAAGCCTGACCCAACACACCCACTTAATTACTTTCAAGTGTCCTGCCTTCTGGAGGATGGAGCTTAACTCCATCTGTCCCTGTGTCCCCCTTTTGACTACAGAGAAAGAGATTTAACGGTGAGTACAAAAATCCTGTTTTTCTGCTTCACAAGTCTTTCTGAAAGCTATAGCTATACTTGAATAATATATCGATAACCTAAACATATACACTGTATACTTATTGGTTTTAGATATTGGCTGAAGATGCTGAAGCTGGAGCAGAAGATGAAAAGGATGTTGAAGAGCTAAAGAAGCAAGGTATCAACCCTCTACCAAAGCCACCTCCAGGAGTAGGACTTCTGCCTACACCTTCCCAGTCTCATGGTGCTCAGAGTTCAACGGGGCCAATTGCTCCATCCTCTCCCACTGGTGGTAAATCTCCTCCAGGTGTGTCCGTGTCTGGAGTTGGTCCTGTCTCTGAAGATCCAATATCTGGGAGTTCTATCCCAAGTGGAGCAGTGCCTGAAGCACCTTTGGTGGGAGCACTACCACCTAGTGGACCATTGCCTGGAGGCCCCATTTCAAGTGGCCCAGTGCAAGATGATCCAGTTTCAGATCTGCAAATGCCTGTAGGTCCATTATCAGGTGGCCCAGTTCCTGGAGGTCCAGTTGGACCATTTCTAGGGGTTACAATGTCAGGAGGTCCTATTTCATCAGGTTTCACACCAGAAGGATCTATGCCTGCTGGACAAATTAGAGGAGGACCATTACCAGAGGAACCCGTGCCTCCTTTGCATTCTAGCCCTGGAGATCTTATGCAAGCAGGTGTCCCAGTGCCACCCATGCTGCCAAACCCAGAAGGCCTCATGATACCAGTGGAAGCAGAGCTTGGAGGTCCAATGCCAGGAAGCCCAGGATCTATAGGTCTTGCGGCAGGTGATCTAATGCCAGGTAGCCCTTTGTCTGGAGGACCTCCACCAGGATCAATGCCACCTGGTCAGCAGCAGCAGCCTATAGATCCCCAGATGTGCCAGAGGAAAATACCTTCACTCTTTGAAATTGTAGTACGGCCCACTGCACATTTGGCTCATAAGCTAGGAGTGAGGTAAGATATGAAGTGCATTTATTTGACTTTTGATAAAATGTAAACAAGTGTGTAAATAATTCCAATTGTAATTGTTTATGCAGGCCACCTGGACCTCCTGGAGGTCCTCCAGGACCACCACCTCCTAGATTTCCTGGACCCCCAGGCCCTATCCATCATGACATAGAGATGGGCATGGATGAGAATATGCCCATAATGCCATATGGGCCAGATGATGGACCTGAAATGATGAATGATGGACCACCTGGACAGGTTTTCTATGATGACTACTACCAGCACCCCACCCCCGGGATGGAACAAGAGATAAGCGATACAGGTATTGCTACTGTTGCTATATTGACTTGTTTGTAAAAGGCACATAAACAGGACAATAATGCTTCAAATCCAGGGTATGGCAATCTGGTTTTAAATAATTAAATAATTATGCTATGAACTCCCAGTATTACAAAATGTTTTTCCTTTGTTACAACATTGAAGATGACATACAACTCCCATTTTAGAGATATTCGTATAATAATTAACTATGTTCACATAGTTATTTAAAATTTCTTTTGCCTAGATTGGAGGACAGAGGCATCATGGGGATGAAAATCCTACAGCTGGAGAATGGACACTAAATAGTTAAGTGACTCCTCTTCCTGCTCAGGGCTTCATCCCCTGCATACTTCCTGCTCTCCTCCGTTTTCTTTTAGTGCCCTCAGAAGAAGGATGGAACACTGGTGCCTCTGGAGTAGTGGTCAGAATAAATTTTAATTACAATGCCACACAGGTTCTCCTTCTATAGCCCCTACAGCTTTGAGGGACAAGAACTCTTCCCTATTGCCCACTGCCTTTCAGCTCTACTGAGGTCTGCAATGATAGCTCCTACTGAACCTTGGGGACCTGTTACAGCTCCTTGGAGGCTGCACTGGTCCAAGGTTGAAGTGATTTATTTGGGACTTTTTAGGCTTGCAGCAAGGGTGAGTACTCTTTGCTCCCCACCATCGCTTCCTGCACCTCTTGCATCCTGCTTCCTTCCCTCTTGTGGGCTGTGGACCCAGGGAGACTCTTCCAATCGATTTTTAGGGTCTTCTTTCTTTGCCAGGATGTCCCAAGATATTCCATGACACTCCAACATATATACTGGGCAATAATAGATAGATAAATTATTCATCCCAATTTCTCTCCTACATCACTCCATGCAGCCAAAGTTTAGCGCGCCCTCTATCATACCTTGCTATCTTTAGAGGGACACTGCTAGTTTATTGGACACTCACACCACAAGGGCTGTGCATTAATGTAAAAGATAGTTACATAGTCAGCTCCATCAAGTTCAACCCCTCCAAATGAAACCCTGCATCCATCCATCCATACATACACACATACTGACACTGACTCTTCTATACACTCACATAAGCTATATACACCCCTAACTATACAAACTATATATATATATATATATATATATATATTTTTTTTTTTTTTTT
>CM044446.1:54205666-54220774 GCA_024363595.1 Xenopus borealis
TATTTAGGGTATAATTTTCCTTTAAGAAGACCATGGCAAACTTTCATTATCGTAAGTGACTGACTAAAGTTAATCCCATTCAAGGCATTTATTATCCTCTTAAATAGAAGAATAAATTACAGGATTACTCTGAGTGAAAACAAAGTATACCTTTTCAAAGGATAGAAAAAATATGAGGTATTTTATTCTGTATGCTGTATCAAATTTACAAAGAAATTTCATGCAAAGGAAACTGGACAGTATCGCCTGAATTAAATATCCGTCTGTGAGGATAATCGACTACCAGAAACGGGTTTAAACTGTGTGGGTACTCACCTACTCTAAAAAAGCACTATACCTGATGGTGTTGAGTATATATGAAAATAATTTCACCTGCACTAGATTTTTTTGAGGTGTGGAATACTGATAATGTGTGAATGGAATCATTTACCAAGAACGCTGCACTATATATTTTTTTCTTGTTTTCTTTTCTCCATTTTGAGGTATCAGTAGCACCAGCCCCCCTCCCCCTGTGCATCCAGAGAGGGGGTCTGGCCCAGGCTCTTTTTTTTCCTGGTATCCCGCCGGGCTAGTCCGACACCGAGTAGCACTTTCTGGAACAATTCAGTGTTACTGGAGGTTGGAGAGAACCTACTCATTACTGAACTGGAAAAGCATGTTGATGCTTTTTGATGAGGTTTGTTTTTGTAAGTAATTGTTAAATTTCCTCAACCTGACTGTTTTGCTAACCTGACTGTCCCATCTCAGCCTGTCGTTTCTAATGCTAATGGATTCCTGCTGCACAAATATGGCAGCCCCCTAACAGACGAACATGGGGAGTCAAGTAATATAAAAGCATCCGGCAAATACTTTATAAGACAAAATTATAAGTGGCATGCAAAGCCAATTTTATGATAGATGAAAAAATGTATAATTTCTGGTGTCAGTATCTCTTTTTAAGGCTAGGGCCACACGGGAAGATTTCAGGGAGATTAGTCGCCTGGCGACTAATCGCCGCGTCTAATCTCCCTGAATGGCTTGCTGGTATCTCGCACCTGCTAGAGCTAAAGTCGCCTGCCCCTATTCACACACGGCGATATGTTTTTCAAAGTCGCTCGAAATTGCCTCACGATGCAATTTTGAGCTACTTTGAAAAACGCATCACCGCGTGTGAATAGGTGCTGGCGACTTTTTTTGCTAGCGGGTGTGAGATACCAGCAAGCCATTCAGGGAGATTAGTTGCCTCAAAGACGCGGCGATTAGTTGCCAGGCGACTGATCGCCCTGTATCTTCCTGTGTGAACTAGCCCTAAAGGTCACTAGTTACAATAAAACATCTCCCCACCACTGGTGTGGGATAACTGAGCCCACACTCTGGTTGGGGGTAATAGTTTTTTTTATTGCCCCCCCGCCCCCCCCAGCGCTAGGGAGGGAGCTCTTAATGGCCAGAACATCATCTGATCTATTATTTTTTCAATTTAATCTGAATGGTTAATTGTAGATCATTAGACTGAAGGAACATGTGTTTGACTTTCAAAGAAGAAAATCTGCATGTCTATGGCCAGCTATAGCCATAATCCATCACTATCTCAGGATGTCTCTTCAACCTGCAGTCAAAGCAGCATGTCTGGATCCAACCTTATTTGCAAACTCAGCACTGTATGAGACTGACCCTCCAAACTCTGAGATCTCTAAACTGTGGAGCTAGTGGTTGCTGGGGACACATCCTCATAGAAAACTAGAGATCGATTTGGGATTTAATGTCAAATTATGTTCTTGGATAAACAGAACAGAACTAGAGGGAGGCTCAACAAATAAAAGTGCTGGAGCCATGGGTTTGACTCTGATCTGGATTTATCTGCTATTGGTCTGTATGTTCTTCCCTTGTGTGTATGAATATGATAAAGAACATAAGCTGGCCGTACATGCAAAGACATCACCAAACGAGCGGATCTTTCCCCGATATGCCACTAACACAGCAGGGCTATATCGGTGTAATCCGAATGTTCGGCCATATGGTCGAACAATTGGATTACGACGCCAAACGGCTTCAGCGGGTCGGTCGTGAGAAAATCAAATCTTCCCGATCGATATCGTGGCCAGATATCGATCGGGAAGACCCTTCGGAAGCCCTCAAACACGGGCAGATAAGCTGTCAAATTGGTTTTAGTAGGAGAATTAGACCCTGTGTTTGCTAGGGGTAAGGAGGGGCATGAGGTATATGGCAGTGGTCCCCAACCTTTTTTGGCCCAGAGACTGGTGTAGCGCCAAATTTTTTTGCAAGGACCAGGGGTTAGGGGGCGAGGTTGGGAGGGGGTCGGTGTTCAATTGTAGCGCGTTGGCATCCAATTCGGCGCTAGGCTCGCAGCCTAGTGCAGGACTGGCTGTGGCCCGGTGCTTGAGGACCCCTGAAATAGGGGACCCAGTGGGGCATTAACTAATAATCAATTTCAATTTATGTGTGTAAAAATGTCTGATTCAGAAATGTAGAGGAATGTGTGAATTCTTGTAACTCCTGATAGGATCCTTAAATTGCAGCTTCACTGGTACTGGGACAGGCACTGATGTACATCAGCTCTATTCAGATAATAAATTAATAATAAAAAGTCTGCAGCGGATATTTGTCCTCTGTCTCGCTCTTTATAGGAGAATGTACTTCTTCCTGGGAAAGAGCTGCTCTTAAGGTACCGCCTTTTGGGATCAGACAGGAGCCCCGCTGCATTATATAATAAATCTTCCTCCTCATAAGGTATATTCACAGCAAACACGTCTCACTCTCGTTCTCTTTCCTGAAGCCAAAAGCTCTTGGGAGAGTGAGGAAACATTAAAGGCGAAGGTGAAGCTCAGTGAGCTAGTGGCTCCTCCCACCGTGTGTGTTGTACTATTAGTGTAAGGAACGGTGCGGCTCCCTGTCAGTCCAGCTTTGTAAGCTCCTGAGGCTGTTAGGCTGTGGGCTCCTCTTGACCCTGAGAGATGCCATTCCAGCACCGCATCAGGTGAGATATATTTTCCCAAGTCCTCCATTGTCTTGTTATTATCGCCATACTGGCTGGGCGCAGCTGCATCCCTGGCGGCTCACTTGATGGCATTTGCTCTCCTTCTAGACAGTCACACGGGTAACGAGCTGGCGATAGACTATTGCATGCCACATCATGTGCTCTCATGGAAAAGAATGGGAGACAGGAATTGCCGGCGGGTGCTACTTGACCTCACCTAACGGTGCAGTTTGTGCACACAGACACCAGACTAATCGTTCCATCAGCATGTATTGTATTGGCAATGCGCCTGTGCTTCCCATGCTACACGGGATCCACTCTGCCCACCCTACACACACTCTCTCTCTCTCCTGCACTCTATTCAGCACTGACCTGCTGCATTCCCACATCCCAGCCAGGGCTGCCTCCATGGCAAGGCAACTGCCCAAATGTAATGATATTGAATGTTTTTGCTCATACACACACACTTCCAGGTGGCATCATTGCAGAGTCCTTCCTTGGCCCTGCTTATAATCCATAACAGTTTGCTATTGCCCATGTACTCATGATTTTCTCTGGTTCTAAGGCCATCTGATACTGGTCATATAGATGTCAATAGGAGATGACACACAGCTGGTAGTGTAGATACAAGTAGCAGAGATGAAATCCCTGTCATGTGTTAGTCAGCAAGGTGAGAACAGAGAACAAGCAGCATAAAGCCTTCCTAAGGTTGCCAGACAGGGACTGTACCACTAGGGTTGCCACCTGGCCGGTATTTTACCGGCCTGGCTGGTATTTTCGATGGTTGATCCCAATGTTATTAATAGCAAAAAAAGATTAATATATAGGAAGGCTGGTATTTTTTTCAAGATAAGGTGGCAATCAGGACTGGACTGAGAATTAAAATAGGCCCTGGCATTTCAGGTACACAAGAGGCCCATCAGCCCACATAGAGGCCCAAACAGCCCCCACCAGCCCACTAAACACTGACTTTCTATGGGACCTTATAGCAGCCCCTCTGGCATTTGCCCTAACCAAATGGCCAGTCCGGGCCTGGTGGCAATCCTATGTACCACCCACTCTCAGTTCACTCCTGATAGCATTTATTTAGCAACTTTCTTGCTGTTGCACAGCCAAGCCAGTACCTCTCAGGTTATGTCAGAAGGGTTGAGCCTGGACTGGCAATCTATGAAATCTGACAAATGCCAGAGAGGCTGCTGTAAGATGCCATAGACAGTCACTATTTATTGGGCTGTTTGGGCATCTGTATACATGAAATGCCAGGGACTAGTTTGAAACTCAGTGCAGACCTTAAAAGAGAAGGAAAGGCTGAAATTAAGTAAGCTTTATCAGAAAGTTCTATATAAATACACAAACCCACCTCAATGTGGGCATATCGGGGAGAGATATGCTCGTTAGGTGACATCGCCAAACAAGCGGATCTCCCTGTGTATGGCCAACTTTAGTAGGGATACGTTTGTTTTATGTGTTCAGAGTCACAAAATAACAGAAAATATGCTTAGGTGAATACAGTGAGTAAATACTTCCCTTTTACTGTAACATTTTGTAGTGTTTTGTTGCAAGTAAAGAACTGTTCCCAAATGTAGCACTCTGTCCTGTATTCAAATTTAGTGCTTTGTCGCTGGACCTCCAAGCATATGGCATGTTCTACTAGCTTTTTATTGGCCCATGTCCTGTTTCTGGAATTCCGAAGCTCTTGGAATGGGGCAATGGCCATTTATTCTGTCACTGGTAGAAGCAGATAGATACCAATACTATGTATCCTGCAGTTTCCTGCAACCCTTTCATCTGAGGGTGGATTCTTCTGGGCCAGTCCCCGTTATCAGCCCATCCTTGCTAGAAGAAGGTTAAGTTAAATATTTTGATATTCCAGCAACTCTCCTGTCCAGATACCCTTGCCAAGAATGTGTCAGAGCCAGAGGAGCGGCTTTCCCATCTGTTATTTCACCCTTGTGTTTCTGTACTTCTTAGCATTTTGGCAACATAGTCATACTCTAATCCAATCAGACTGTAGACGTTCCCATCCATTGCCAGCAGCAAGTTCACTGTCATTTGTGTTAATCATAAAAAGTCAAAGATAGGCTCATTTATACCAGGCCGGCCAGTCAAGATTGCTTCCCTTATTCCACGCACTCCATCTACTTAATGGGGTAGTTTACCTTAATATTAACTAATAATGGAAAATTCCCACTGATAAACTGAGGTATATTTATCAAAAGGAAAAACAGAACATTCCACTTAGCATTCTTGTGGCATTGGCTCTAGATTGTGAAAAATAGCAATAAGGCCTTCAAAATGTCTGTTTCTGTATACTGTTTTTTATAATGTTGTTTGTCAGGTCCCTGCTGCATTAATATACTGTACTGTGAATAACCAAAGTATGATAAGTGTACTCAAACTAATCCAGAATCTAGAAAGGCAATGTGCACCCCCCCCCAGCCATCAGGGGGGAAAGGTCACCATATTCTCACATCAGTTCCTCTTGTTTTGCCTTCCTGTTAACTCTTTCAGTGCCAGCACTCCATGTGTTTGTGTAGGCTTATGAAGTCACAGGGTTTATCAGGTAGCTGTGACCTGCTGAGATTATAATGGAAACATATCTCATCCTGTCATTCCTAATGTAAGCTTCTCAGCTCATGCTTCCTTAAAGGAACTCTAACATTAGAAAAACCCCTATCCCCACCAAGACCCCCCCCCCCTCAGCCTAAGTGTTACCCTGGGCAAATGCCCCTAACATTTTACTTACCCCCTTGGTGTAGATTCAGGTAACAGAGTTCACGGGCACCATCTTCTTTTCTTAGGAAACCTTCAGAATGAGACCGGCATATCGGCTCATGGGCAGTTGGAGCAAATTTCAGTTGTGCATCAACTGCGCATGTGCCAAAACTCACAAAAATTGCCGAAAGATAGCATACGTGAACTCTGATGCCTGAATCTGCACCGAGGGGTAAGTAAAATATTAGGGGCATTTATTTACCTAGGGTAACACAGGCTGGAGGGAAGATGGAGGGGGGTCTTGGTGGGGATGGGGGGTAGGGGTATTTTAATGTTAGGGTTGAATTCTACTTTAATTTCCATGAAATGTAATAAATATGGTACATACTCCATACTCTTTTTATACTCTGGGCTCTAGGGAAAGGGGCTATATTGAGGTTAAAGCTAGCCATACACATTGAGGTGGACAATATTGGGCTGATCCTATCGTGGGCCCTGGGGCCCAATGATCGTATCAGAATGGAGGCAATACGGGTGATCAGATCCCAGGCCGCATCAATCAACAGATGAGGCCACGATCCAATGGGATTTTTTACCCTGCCCGATTGACAACTGGCAGACTTTCGCCCATTGGAGGGCCCCACACACGGGCCAATAAGCTGCCGACTCGATGAGGTCCGTTTATGGGGGCCTTTAACGTGACTTTGAAGACTCACCATTAATCTCAGTGTGGATCTAATTTTGGCATCCAACCCATAGGTGAAGAATCACTGTGCTAAAGGACACACCACAGGGTAGGGTCTGTGGCCAATTCCCTCTTGCTACACATGTTTTGTGATAAGCTTGTATGTGAGTGATTTGGGGTTCCACATATTTATTTAGTATGCATTGAGCATAGTAGCCATTCAGCATGGATTTAATATATAAATAGATAATATAAACATCACATTGTGGGTGTATGTATGTTTATACATGTCATATGTCTATACATATATATCAAGGTTTGATGGTTATAAATAGAACATATAGTGGGACAGTGCACTTATACACACATACATATGGGTTAGAGCTGGGATTTAGCTGTGTGGCAGCTGTCAGTGTAAAGTAATCTACAGTGTGCAGCCATTGCTCAGCTCATGTGTCATGTTCCAGGTAGCCATGACTCAAGGTAATCAGGTTTTCGCTAATCCTCATATCATATAAGTTTTATAGGCCAAACAAGATTAGAATTGTCTAAGGAAGGTGAAAATATTGTAGTGGGGGACTCTATAATGTCTGTATATGGGCACTGTCTCTTACATAGGCTTAGGGAGAGGTGGGGAGTCAGCCCCTAGGACTCATTGCCTATATCATGCATTTAAGGGCAGAGACACTAATTATTTTGTGGAGATTTAGTCACCCAACTTTTTCTGATGATTAAGCACCCCGAAAAGCCTTCCCATCGGCTAGGCTCTAAATAACCGGTAGGATGGCGGTTGGATCTCTTCGTTTTCCAAAGTTCCCTCATGAGGGTGACCTCCAGCTGTTATGAACTATCTTCATTGGAGTGACACCCTCTGGCAACTAAAAAAAATTATGCATTGCTACCATGGGTTTGAAGGAAAATGCGTGTTTACTGACTGACCAACATTATCTGCTTTAAAGCAGAGATCTGAGCAAGTCTAAAATTTAAAGGAATATTAGGAGACAGTGTATCACAAGTAAAAGTGCATAACTTTGCCCATAGGCTTGTACAATTGGAGGTGGATGGTATACAAAGAACAAGACATCTAGTTCTCTATTTCTTCCATAAGAGAATGATTAAATCATTTAAAAGTGGATTCATTCAAACAGATGGGGTGATTTCAGTGTGCCTAGGTATAGCAGATCCTTGGGGGTCTTTTTCATTGCAGTTTCCACTTGGATTTAAAAGCAGAGAAAGTGGAGGAGGCTGAATGAAGCTTTTTTGATATAACCAGAAATATGGTGTCGTTAATAGATCAGACCAGCTGGGATATGTACAGGATTTCATACAAGACAGGAATTTAGCTGTAAAGCCATCTGTCAGCATATGGGAAGGTTACTGTAAAAAAACTTCAGGGAAAAGCCTGTTTTTGTAGAATGATACATGGAATCCTACAATATATAACACATAAAAGTAATCTCAAGTGCCATGTAAACTCACCAGTGAGGACATGGCCTAGGGCCCAGACCATAAACAGACAGTTTGTCTGCTTGCAAGAGTAAGTAGTGGGAAGAATAACAGCAGGCACAAAGTGGATCCAAATATAAAGTTTATAAAAATGCCATTTCAGAAAGTAACATGAAGTGTTTTGTGCCAGTTGCCAACACTTGTTCATAAGATGTACCACTTATTATTATTACTCTGGTTATCCCCACAATTATCTCTTGTCTCTCTCTCTTACAAAGCAGAGATTACTGAAGATTTTATTTTATCTTTCTATTATCACATACATTAGAAAGCCCTAATGCAGTGTGTTATTTGATGCCTAAAGGCCAGTTTGCGGAACAGTGAGACCCACTTACTTTTCCAGCTTTTCTACCCAATTGAGCAATACTCTCACGATTAGGGGCTCTAATGGGATTTTACAGATGACTAGGCAGCTGAATATCACCACCTTCATGTGTACTGGTAAAACAAAAAATAAACTAGGAATTCCTTAATTTCTAGTAACCTAAAAGGATACTATCATGGCAAAAAATGTTTTTTTTTCAAAATGCATCAGTTAATAATGCTGCTCCAGAAGAATTTTGCACCTGAAATCCGTTTCTCAAACAAGCAAACAGATTTTTTTTATATTTAATGTGGAAATCTGACATGGGGCTAGACATATTGTCAGTCTCCCAGCTGCCCCCAGTCATGTTACTTGTGCTGTGATAAACTTCAGTCACTTTTTGCTGCTGTACTGCAAGTTGGAGTAATATCAGCCCCTCCGTCCCTTTCCCCAGTAGTCTAACAACAGAACAATGGGAAGGTAACAAGATAGCAGCTCCCTAACACAAGATAACAGCTGCCTGGTAGATCTAAGAACATCACTCAATAGTAAAATCCAGGTCCCACTGCCACACATTCAGTTACATTGAGTAGGAGAAACAATAGCCTGCCAGAAAGCAGTTCCACCCTAAAATGCTGGCTGAGCTGGCTCTTTCTGAAGCACATGACCAGGCAAAATGACCTGAGGTGGCTGCCTACACACCAATATTACATATATATATATATTAAAAAAACCATAGACTTGCTGATTCAGGAATGGAATTTAATATTGTAGAATGAATTATTTACAGTGTAATTTAAACATAAAACTACACCATGACAGAATCCCTTTAATGGCTCTTATTCTTGCTCCGTTACCCTGAGGTAAGGGAGAGCACAATAAGAAATGCATTCTATTCTTTTCAGAATACAGTACAGAGTACAGACTTGTAAGTGATAGTGGCGGGTGGAATAAACGCTAATGAAGCAAGAAACGCTAGTGTGTAAGAGCAAAATGTGTGGAAATCCTGTTCAGTTAAATAACAAAGTCCCAATGCAAATAAAATAATATTCAGAGCTGAGATAAATGAGCCTCACAATAAGAAGTCGTGCTTGACATTCATCTCTCATGCAAAGATGATCATGTTAATCTGAAGTGTACCAGAATCCAAGATTAACCTATGTGCAGAACTGTGCACACTTCCCACGTGTTTCTCCGAGGTAGATAGTAGACATGGAACACTGTTCATTCTCATTTTCAAAATCACAAGTATGTGTGTATGCTGCTGAAATGGAAAGCTGGGGCTTATTTGCTCAGGACATATCTCTATACAACCCAGGAGCGTGTGTGTAGCTGGGAACTGGCTAACACAGGAAGGGATTTGACATTTCTGCACTAATAACCCAAAACAAATGCTATTTTTATGCAGTTCAAGGTTAGCATAAAATAAGACGTATGGGTACTGAATGTGTAAAAAATTTTAAAGGAACAACAGCACCAAATAATGAGTGTTATAAAAGTAATGCATGTGTTGCACTGATAAAACTGCTGTGTTTGTTTCAGAAACAATGCTATAGTTTATATAAACAAGCTGCTGTGTAGCCATGGGGGCAGTTATTCAAAGCTGAAAAGGTAGAAAAGGCACAGGTTACATACACAGCAGATAAACTCTGTAGTATACAATGGGATTCTTCAGAATTTATCTGTTATCTACTGTGTATCCTGTGCTTGATGCCATGGCTACACAGCATCTTGTTTATATAACATGTAGAGTTGTGTTTCTCAAGCAAATCCACTTGATTTACTAGTACAGTGCAACAGTACATTATATTGCCATTCATTTAAAACACTGGCAATATAATACACTGTTCCTTTAAATTGGACTGCCTCTTACTCTGTACAGTAGAATATTCTGCACTGTACAATACAGGGTTTGTTCTCCCCCACTCAGTGTGCACTACAGGGTCAGATCTCCCCCACACTATACAGTACAACACGTTCAAATCCCGCTCCCCCACCCCCGATTACAGTACATTCTTTTCTCTATACTGTACAAGATTGGGTCTATTTCCACTGTAGGGTACAGGGTCCAGTCTCCCCCATACTTTACATACAGATAGATAAACCATCTTTAGTCACTCATGTCAGGAAATTTAAGGATTGTTTGCATAATGCAGTCTATTTAGGGCTATGGCACAATTTGTTGCCATGCGGTGAATCAGTGCTACCGCATGCAACAAAAAGTCACTATTTTTTCCCCACCAGCAGTTATGTGAATATGTTTTCCCACCAGCGATTTATATTACTGCTGTCATGCAGTTTTACCTTGGGCAAAAATGTCACGTGCCAATGCCCTTAAGCTGGTCTATTGTTTCAAAGTCATCCTTGGTCTACTCTGTAATCACTGGTATATCTAGGGGACCATGGGCCGTGATGCAAAAACTGCATCAAAAATTGCATCACCTCCTAGTCTGTGCCCCTCCTTGTTGAGACCTACACTGCACATGCTCTTGCCTTACATGTTTCATGTCTTTGTTTGAGCTGTACTGTACACCACTGAGAAGGTCCTATCTCCAGCACTTGTAATACAGGATATGTTTCACCCTGTTTTATACATCCACACAAAGCACACTATATGGTCTCCCCTACTCGTTGTACAATACTGGATATTTCCCCCCACTGTACAGTGCATGCCATGTCCTCCCTCACTCTAGAATACAAGATAGAATTTTTTATATGATTGACTAATGAACTGATTACATACAGTGTTTCTGTTTTTGGAACTTGGAGGCCTTTGTGAGGGAGTGAAAGTTCCAGCAATGGCCTTTAAAATAAACATGGGATAAGTGGGTACTATTTGCAAACTGTGTGTGATTATATCTGGATGTAAGGCTGGGAGGATCATTCATCCTGTTTGGATAAAGGGAAGGAAGCTAATACCGTATGTACTTTTCCGCCTGGAAAGCTATTTGTAGTACTCTTGTTGCCTATATGTTGTAAATTATTAATGTTATTTTGAACATCGTTCTAAAATGCTGACCCTTATAGATAAAAAAGTGGCAAGCTGTATTTTCATTTTCAAGCAAAATCGTTTCCATTTTACCTGTAGAGGACCAGTGTCTGCCCATTTAGTCAATAAGGCCTTGCTCTCATAAATATCAAGTAAGAAGGGTCTTCTTAAATTCCTGTTGCATACTTTGTTATCCATAATCAGCTATAGCTAAAACAACGGCACCGTTCTGACAGCTACTGGTATGTATAAGGAACAAGGTGCCTGGAGAACATATAAGAACTGCTGTATTAACTTGTGTTTTGGGTATTTTACATATAACAAGTGGATGATTCTGGTTCAGAATAAAATATTTAAAAAAAATTTTTTTTTCTATATTTCTATTTCAGATCAATTCAAGACAATTCAGATGTCAACTTAGGGCAGCTCTGAGAAAGTATTAGACTTTCTTCTGTACCTACTGTGATCTTTTGGCAATATTCCCTATATTAATCATTGGCGTCCAGTAAAAATACCAGTAGAGATGCCTGCAAAAACTCCCATCTATCTTAAAACTTCCACTCCCAAGCGAGGTAAAAAGCCAAAACTTCGAGATGTACTTTCAGGGGAGATGATCAGCCCTCCTCTGGGAGATTTTAGGCACAGTGCTCACATAGGGCTGGATGGAGAAGGAGACATGTTTGGGGAGCTGTCCTTTTTGCAGGGAAAGTATGACCTGATTCCAAACATGGGTCAAAAGTTTACCATTCATAGTACTGACTGCAGCCTTGATGACGAGTTTCATAGTGATGCCAGTAATGCAAGTTACCGACCATTCCTGAAGAACGCAGTGTCTCTTCCAGCCTTCAGTGCTCCCCGTAGTAAGGACAGAGCACCACCAAAGCCCCCTAGGTTACACTTGGAAGAGACTCCAAGTCAACGTTCTATGTCCATCAGCTATGGCGAGAGATGCTTTTCAAGAGATGAGAATGTTTCATTTGCATCTATCCCTCTGGACCAAGAGAGCAGTGGTTTTGTGGCTTACGATAGTTCATCTGAGGGGTCAATCAATGAAGATGGTGCTCAGAGCCTCGGTTCCACTTCTGACCCAATGCAGGAAAACAAAGACAACCAACTCACCAAGGAGGAAGGTATTCCAAAATCGGAGTCACTCTCTGGGCTTCAATTAGACCTGGGACCTTCCATCTTGGAGGATGTTTTAAGGATAATGGATGATTATAAACTTTAAGACTGCAATAAAATGGATTATTATAAACTCATTGATTAAGGAAAACAAAGATTTTGTGTAAATATACACAAATACTATTTATTTACTTGGATTGCTTTAATGAGGAACAAATTTCTTAATGGTTTAATAAACCAACAATTGTTTGCAAGGCAAACAATGGGTTAGAACACAAAATACTGTCTAAAAATAGATGTGAATATAAAGACAGATGGATGAAGTAGCACTGGAATGTTTTGCATTAAGCTGTGCGTAAACCTTGGATAACATGACCTGGAATAGCCGGAGGACGCAGACAACCCAACATAAAATTGCCATTCCACTAACCCTCAAAAGATGTTGTGTTTAGTATAAGAGCACATGAAATACAGACTGGTGTTATTTTGCTAAACCCTTGAACTGCTGATGATTTCAGTTTGCTGTCAATAATGGTAGACTATATGCATGGTAGATATGGAGTCCTAAAAAATGAAGCTGCTGATTTGTCAGTGGAAAGGTCTGCTGTTAGAATGTATCATGTGATGATGTTAAAGGAACAGTTAAATGTAGAAATAAAAACTGGGTAGATAAATAGGCTGTGCAAAATAAAAAATTTCTAATATAGTTAGCCAAAAATGTAATGTATAAAGGCTGGAGTGAGAGGATGTCTGACATAACAGAACACAGCGTCATGCTTTTCAGCTCTCTAACTCCGAGTTAGTCAGCGACTTGAAGGGGGACCACATGGGACATAACTGTTAAGTGAGTTTGCTATTTATCCTTAGCATTCAGCTCAGAGTCAAAAGCAAACAGTTATGACCCATGTGCCCCCCCTGAAGTCACTGATTGGTTACTGACTGGTAACCAATCAGTGGAAACCAAGAAAGCATTCAAAGCAGGAAGTAGTGTTCTGGATATTCAAATCCGCACACTCTAACCTTTGTAGATTAGATTTTTGACTATTTAACTATATTAGGAACATTTTCTATTTTGCACAGCCTATCTATTTACTCAGTTTTTATTTTTATATTGAGCGATTCCTTTAAAACCCAGTATTTTGGCACCAAGGTACAGCTACCATGTAGGGTGCCAACACAATTTCCTATATGCAAAAAAAGAAAGGCACAGTTTGCCCAAGCGCAAGAACCCATAGCAACCAATGAAATGACATTAGCAGTAAATGCTACCTGTTGATTGGTTGTTAAAAGTGATAAGAACTGTAGCAAATGTATATTCCGTATATACCCTCATATAGTGTTAGGCACCACCTAAGGCAAATCAGAAGAACAGTAGAAGTCCCAAACTAATCCCATGTGCAATGAAGGACACACACACTACAGCACAATAGGCCTACTATTTTGAAGAGACTCCCAGTCTATTAAATAGTAAGCAATCAGTAGTTGATTTTTACCTGCCTTAAGGTCCCTATACACAGGCCAATAAATGCTGCCTGACAGACCGAGTCGGCAGCTTATTGGCCCGTGTGTGGGGACATCCAACGGTTTCCCCGACCGAAAGTCGGCCAGATCTCGATCGGGCAGCTTAAAAAATCCTGTGACTTTATAACCCTTTTTTTCTAGATGTCAATCACAAAAGAATTCTCTTTTCACCAGTAACATTCATTATACATTAGCAATACAACTGTAATACTGTAACCATTTCATTACCAGTGCATTTTGTATGGGTGATAGTATAAAAAACAAAGTTGTGTGATCATTTTGCAGGGTCTTCTGCCATGTCTGTGCCATAAAACTGCTGCTACTATTAGAAAGTTTGTACATAAGACTCGAATAACAACATGATTGCCACTGGTACATTTTAACCCCAGAAAGCATAAATATAGCAACTGCTGTGTACAATAGTCCTGTTTGCTATCAGCAGTAGATACAGAAGGAATCTATATATATAGACACTTTGGAATAAACACCCATAGACTAACAAATGCACACACATATTTAAACATTATATATATTACATTATACTTTTATAAAATTTTCTGAAAACTACTCCACTCCACTACCAAATCCACACGACTTCTCCCCCCTCCTATTTATAAATACATTTTCACAAAAATTACTTGTCCGGGAAAAGACTTGATAAAATTGTGAAAAAATCTGAATTGCACAACTTTTTTCAGATTATCACCTGAAAACCACAAAATATTGAACGAAACCCATTGCAGATCAGGATCTCTTCCAACTGCAACGAGACATCTGCCATTGACTTCTAAATTAACTCAGCTGGTCTGAGTTGGAGGAATTTTTTATTTGGACATTTAACACCATCAGGGGTTTGATAAAATACAAATAAAGTTTTTTTTTTCTTCGAAAAAATTGGGCTTTATTGCACTTTAGTTTATAACCCCCTTAGTATTATAAACTCACACAAAATATTTGATTTTACATCTGCAAAGTAACAAAAGAAGTGTTTTTCCCTAACAGCCATGTTAGTGCTTTATTTATACAGTATATTTTGTAATCAGGTCCTGTGATAACATCATTATTCATCATTAGTCTCACCTGCAAAAGAGTCAGTACTATAACTTACAGTACATTTGATGTCTTCTATCACATTCCTACAGCTGATAGTGTCCTCTTAAATCAATATCTAATATACATATCTTAAATCAATATCTATAAATGTCTTTGTCTTGGTACTGAAATATTCCATCTTCATTTAAAGGAAAAGTAAATGTTTTTCTTTCTGTAAATTTGCTCTAAACAGCCCCCCA
>CM044446.1:54223680-54244827 GCA_024363595.1 Xenopus borealis
GTAGTTGTGTTGGGAAGAATAGAGAGTGTGGGGGAAATGTGAATGTGTGTTCCTAATGACTGAAAAGTTCTGGCTATGAAATTTTGGAGGAAACACTTCCTGTTGTAGGAGAATCTGCACAGTGTTATCTATGGGAGGGGAGGACTCTGGAAACTGATAGCCCAACTGGAGGCTCACTGTGGGGACTTTTCTAAACATGTATTTCTGCTTATAGTTTTGCACAGACATGGAACTATATAATCACATGGCCTGCATTGTCCTTCAGCAATGTTATCTTATATTCTCTATTTCTAAACATCTTACTTCGACCTATTCTATCATTAAACACTTTCATTTGTTCTGTGATATTTTTGTATCAAGCACTGAAATGCCTTTTTTTATTTACATTGCTTTATATAGAAAAAAGAATTGGAATCACAATATGTATTCAAGCCATAATATTTAGGCACCTGCTGCAATACCTGCATTAGGTACTTGTTATAAATCAGCCTTTTCCAAAGACCTGTAGTAACTCTATAGTATATAAAAACTTTCCACAGCTTGCACATAAATGGATAAATTGATGCATTGTTCTCTGGTATAAATAGCACCGATTGCATGATTTAGCACTATACACTGGTACCAAATGCACTCAAAAGATACAGAGAGGCACTAAAACAATCTTCAAGGGAGATGTTAGGGTAGTAACACAGGCAGATTCGGGGAGATTGCCTCACGAGGAAAACTTCGGGCGATTTAGGGAAAACGAAGCACCGCATGTGCTTAGCGCAGGCGACTCTTCATTATACAGGAAGGGAAGACACGAAAAGGCAGTTCGGGGAGATTTCGGGTAGAACAGGCGATTAGTCACCATGCGACTTAATCTCCCTGAATCTTCCTGTGTGTCACTACCCAAAACAGAGAATGTCTGTTCAGTTTAAGCGTGAAGACACACAGAGTTCATTCTAACTGGGATTCTTTTTTGTGGCTACAAAATGGCAAAAATACCCTGCCATTGACAATACTGAGAATTGGCTCTGCTAAAACATGTATGGGGGGGGGGGGTGTAAGAAAAGTAGCAAGGAGCAAAACAATTTGTACAGATTGCAATGTAATATTCTTCTTTAAGATGTTAATTTTAAAGGAACAGTAACATCAAAAAATCAAAGTGTTTTAAAGTAAAGAAAATATCATGTAGTGTTTGTTAAAACTGATCTGTTTGCTTCAGAAACACTACTGTAGTTCATATAAACAAGCTGCTAAGTAGCAATGGCGGAAATTGAAAAACGGCTATATGGCACAGGATAAGTAATGGATAACAGATAACATTATGTTCTATAGAGCTTATCTGCTATCTGCTGTGTTACTTGAGCCTTTTTTTCTGACTAGTTGCCCCCATGGCTACACAGCAGCTTCTTTATATAAACAATAGTAGTGCTTCTGAAGCAAACACTGCAGTTTTACCATGCAGGACAACACTGCTTTATATTTTTATTACTTTAAAACAATTTCATTTTTTAATGTTCCTGGTCCTTTAAATGTGCATTTTAATTGCACATAATTTAATGTGTGATGACTGATCATCCTGCACCAGCCCAAGGCACAGAGAGTGGATTATTATTATTATTATTATTATTATTATTAGAACTGATCCAGCTGCACTAAGCTGTACAAAAACTGTTTCTTTTGTGTTTTCAATTGGGAATGACTGTTCACCATAACTAATTACGCCGTAACCATTATCTGTACTGTATGCCCACTCACACACAGGGTTGCCATCGGCATTCCTTTTTCTACCAAATCTCACTCCTTTTAGCTTTAGTGGGGGTATTATTTTATAAAAGAATTCAACGATAATTGTAAGGAGCCATTGGAAAATATAAGGAGGCATTTCCTTTATTCAGTAAATTGAGTAAATTCCTCAAAACTGTTGGGGCAAAAATAAACCCCAGCCCAAAGTAAAGCCAATACATGTCAGTCAGAGTTTTTTTTCTAATCCTTTATTAAATGTATTACTGGCAGAAAAGCAATCTGGGTTCTGTACTGGCAACATACTACAGCTAAGGATTGAATTATATTATAAATAAGGTTGTGATGTTGCCTTTGTGCCCAGTTAAGTCCTGCTGCTTGCCACCAGTACTTTTTCATTGTTCACTCATACATATGTAATAAGTTGAACATTAATACAACATTGATAAACACAGGTTTGCAGGGCTCCTGAAACAACTGGGCCGATGAATGATGGTAGCCCAGTGTTGGACTGGCCCACCTGGATACCAGGAAAATTCCCGATGGGCCCAGGTGTCAGTGGGTCCTCATGCTGCTAAATTTGGCCAATTTCATTGTCATTCCCTATTTCTAAAAGTTCAAATATGCCAAATAGATGGAATAATAGATTATAGTATGTAAAGAAAAGAGACTAGGAGAATAGAGGTTTAGTGAAGAGAGGAAGAATATTAGTACTGAGAAAATGTCTAAGCTCCTCAGCCCTACTACCACTACAACTATAAAATAATAAGATAAAAAACAATACATGGTAATTGTGTTTGTAGATGAGCCCTCTGGTGTACAAGGACTCCTGCTTCTTATGTAATTCTCTAGAGATTCCACTAGAGGTCACAAGCGTGCAAGGTTACAGAATGCTATTTCTATGAAACTGTTCTTCCACAACATGAAACAGGCAGACCTTTAAAAAAAATATTTTGCTTTCAGAGCAAATAATACCTCATAGCTTCAATCATGCTAATACAATCAACACTTTGCCTCCATTAAATCTCTGACCCCACAGTGGTTATACTAAACAGATTATGCTGATTGAAGCAAGATTCCAGGGTATTTAAGGGGTTGTTTGCCTTTATGGCAGGGGCACAAAAAGCTACTGGGGAGATTAGTTGCTCAGTGGCAAACAGCTTCTTCTTTGGGCGACTAGAATGGAAATCACTGGCGGGATGGCACTTGGAATGCATCATTTTCCAAAGTTGCGGGTGACTTCAGAAACTGAAGCATTCCAAGTGCCATCCCACCAGCGATTTACACCTAGCTGGCGGGGAGGCAGTTCGGGGAGATTTGTCGCTCGAAGAAGAAGAAGAAGAAGCAATTAGTCACTGGGCAACTAATATCCACCAGTAGCTTTGTGTGCCCCTGCCCTTATCTTAAATTTTAGTAGATATAGAGAAAGTTATTCTGAGACAATTTGCTATTGGTTTCAATTTTTATTATTGTGGTTTCTGAGTTCTTTTGATTCAGCAGCTCTCCAGTTTGCAGTTTCAGCAATCTGGTTGCTTGGGTCCACATTACCTTCTCAACCATGCACTAATTTAAATAAGAGATTGGAATATGTATAGGAGATTACCTCAATAGAAAGATGAGCAATAAAAAGAAGTAATAGTAATAGATTTGTAGTCTTACAGGGCATTTGTTTTTAGATGGGGTCAGTGACACCCATTTGAAAGCTGGAAAGGATCAGAAGAAAAAGGCAAATAACTGAAAAGTTATACCATTAAACCACTAAAATTAGACTGTTGATACTTGCGATCATTATCATTCTAAATCAGTGGTTCTCAACCTTCCTAATGCTGCGACCCTTTAATACAGTTCCTCATGTTGTGGTGACCCCCATCTATAAAATATTTTTGTTGCCAGCCGAAAACGGATTGTTAGGAAAGTACAGGAGACAGCGTGGCTGCATAAAGGTTTGTTTTCCGTGCTTAGTGCGGCAAAAAAATGTTTGCCACACCCCAATTACTATGTTAATTTTACAAATTTTAAATGAGCAGGGAGAGCTGTATGGCAGTCCCTACTAAGGGGATATAGAAAGTTGTAGTGCAACTGGCTTCCCTACACAGGTTACTGAACTACAACACTCAGAGAACTACAACCTTAGCCCAGGGCTAGTGGGGAGAGAAATGAGCCTGCCTTAAGTGACCCCTGCGAAAGTGTTGTTAGACCCCCAAAGGGGTCCCGACCCCCAGGTTGAGAACCGCTGTTCTAAATAGAGACATGCCACAGGCCTCTACACATTATTCTGTTTGTGAACACACAAGTCATGTTTTTAAATAATCATGTGAAAACATATACTGTGGGAAATGACCATGAAAAGGTTCAATCCTTGTTTTTTTTGGAATTGTCTTTTTAAAAAAAAAATCTGAGACAGAATGACCAACCTCCTAGTGTGACCAAGGCCATACTGTGTGCCCCCTGCTGTTTCATCTACCCAGAATTATGGCTGTTAAGTGACAGTGATCAAGAATTTATTGCCCATGTTTGTCACATTCCAGTAAAACCAGTATAACTAGTGAGAATTCCTCACATTGCAGCATCTGAATGCTATTAGACTGTATAAACAGCCCCCATCCATACTGTTGTGCTCAGACTTTGATACAGACTTTGAAACAGGCTGACACCACAAACACAACATGTATTATCCACTATTGATAACTGGACACTACACATAGAGCATATACAACTAGATTTATAAAGAGGCTTGAGCTTGTCAGAGTTTGTAATGATAAGGAAGATGGGCTTCTTGGATGGAGCTGGGCTTTATGAATACATGCATTGATCACCATAAGGTTTATAGAAGACACACAAAAAGGCTATTTGGGGAATGTAAAAAGTTGCAATAAGAAAAACAGTTTGCAGAAATAAGAATAACAATGAACATTTCGCAATGTAATATTCTTCCTTACAGGGAACCTGTTGGGCAACAATATTATCCTCAAGCAAAGGTGCAGGCTACTAGAGTCGGCACTCTGGTTGGGGGTAACAGTAGTCTTTTCTTTTTTCATCTTTAAATTAGTTTATATTGTGTGTGTGCCTGTGCCCCAACATGGTCACTCATACCAGTGGCTCCCTCCTTCTGCTGGTAGCCTAAAGCTGACGAAGGGGAGTGAATAAAAAAGAACTACTGTTAAAGGACAAGGAAAGTCTAAAATAGAATAAGGCTAGAAATGCTGTATTTTGTATACTAAACAAAAACATGAACTTAATGCACCACAAGCCTAATCAAACAAATGATTTATGCTTTCAAAGTTCGGCACAGGGGACTGTCATCTTGTAACTTTGTTACAAAACTCTGGTTGTTGTTAAAGGACAAGGAAAGGCCTTTAATGAAAAAGAAATCTATCTCCAATATACTTTAATTTTAAAAATGTGTACCGTTTTTATAAGAAACCTGACTGTATGCAGTGAAATTGTCCCTTCATTTACTGCTGTGGATAGGAATTGTCAAATGGTCCCTAACTGCAGGGAAACAATCATACTTACCCCGCCTTACTTCCCAGCCATGCAGATCTCCAGCAGCTTGCAGTCGGCGACTGTGTAGAGATTTGTATTGGATTTTATTTTTGCCTTTACATCCCCTTTATTGTTTCCAACTCCAGCTGCAGGGACAAAGATCATGGAGCCAGATTTAAACAGATAAACTGGGATTCTATTTGGAGGATATTTTGCTTCAGCCCCTGGTTCTGCAGAGTTGGAGAAAGTTTGTATTAAACAATACAAAAACTATAATATCCACATTAGATTACATGACAACACAGGACCCAGTGCAGTCTGTATATTCTGATTATTAATCAGTATTGCTGTATCGGCTTCTGGCAGATATTATTTGATCCCTAAGCAGCACAGACCACTCTGAGCATTTGCAGTCTCGCAAAGATGTATAACAAAGGTAGAAGACAACAGCCCCCTGCGGCCAACTTTGAAAGCATAAATCATTTGTTTAATTAGGCTTGTGATGCAGTAAGTTCATGTTTATGTTTCATACAACATTAACAATAATACAGCATTTCTTGCCTTATTCTAGTTTAGACTTTAGTTCCCCTTTAATGAGCTAAATAGTGTGATATGTCATATAGTTTTCACTTCTATAAAGCATAACTAACTCATTTAAAAACTGTTGTCAAATTTATATAATAAATGATCTCCTTTCTTCCTTCTCTTTTTGCTTTACACGCAAGCCAAATACACAATATGCGTGCATGTCATGTCCCAGAGAGAGAGAGTAAATCCCAAGGACAGTGACACAGCTGAATAATAAAGCTGATCTCTCTTTTTAAACTTTGCTTAATATGGTTATGTGGCATAATGACTCCAGTGTATTAGTACTCCTTGTGAAACAAAGTGAGGATTCTGTCATATAAACAGAATAATAAATCTAAGGGGCCAAGAGGTGATACCATTTAGGGATACATTGTATAAAGGGTGGCACAGCAGTTAATGCTGCCTTGCATCATTGGGTTATTATTATTGTTATCCTTTATTTATATAGTGATGAAACATTTACACAGAGCTTTAGGGAGATTATACATTATTTACAACAGCCCCATTGGAGCTCACAGTTATAAAGTACACACTCACACATACCATGGATAATTTACTCAAGACAATAGGTCCTCTGCACTCAACCCATTATCAATATATTTAAGACATTGAGACATTTTGTGCATAAAGCTACTAAAAAATGCCCCCCCATTTTAAACAAAACAGGGATTGTTAGCCCATATATTGCAATATATTTAAACTGGTCAACTATATCAAAGTCATCCCATTTCTGGCCAGTCCTACACTCAACTTGCATCTGATTAATTAAGAATTCTACTACTAATTGTTTAAACCTAATGGTTTAAAATGTATTAGTGAAAACACCTGTCCTTTGCTATATTTTATATAGGAACAGTGGCCAGCTCCGTATTGTAGCTCCCACACTTTCCAGCTATTATTTCAGTGGTGGTGTGAGGAAGACGCACCCTGGTGGTCTAGTGGTGTGGCGGGGACGCCCACTGCGCCGCTCCTCTTCTTCCTGCTGGCTGCTTCCTAGCGTGCACTGCACGTGCCTTTCTGCTATTTAAAGGGCATCTATCGTTTAAAAAAGTTACCACCAACCAAAGGTGCGGGCTGATAGAGCTAGCATTCCCGTTAGGGGGCGAGCCACCATGACATGCATTCCGACTACCTCTTCTGCCTCATCCTATCTGATTGATTACCCGGTTTGACCTTTGCCTGCCTGACGATCCTAGGTATCTGCCTGCCTCGACCCAGCCTGTTTGACCAAGAATCTGCCTACTCCTGCCTGTACCGTGACCTTCGGCCTTACTGACTCTAACTACTAGTAACTACTGGTACTGGTTCTGGTGTTGGGTGCCGACCGTGACAGGGCAACCATGTTTGTGAGTTTTAACCTTGCAAGTGAGCAAGTTGCAGGTAGAACTTAAGGTTCTTTAGACTGATTCGCCAGCTTGAATTGTGGAGATTATTCTTACGCTTTGCCTTTAATTATTCTGCAGGTCATCTGCCCGTATGTGGGAGCATCCGACAGGTCTCCTTGATCGATATCTGGCTAGATATCGGCCTGATACTGATTGGACAGGTTTGATTTTTCCTGTGATCAAAGACCACATTGGATAATGGCCCTATGATCCGTCGGTGCCCATTTCCTTCACATAATCTGATTGTTTGGCCCTAGGGCCAAAGGTTCGGATTAACCCAATATTGCCCTGCCCTGGGTGGGCATATTGGGGAATAATCCATTTATTTGGTAAATGAGCAGATACATGAGCATGACCACCTTAAGTCCATGTGTAAAGGTGGCCATAGACGTAGAGATCCGCCACTAAGCTGCCAACTCGGTTTTAGAAGCCCGTGTATGGTAATGGGTATTACCATTATTTAATGTGCATCATTGTACTAATAATATAATTTACAAAAGCTTAGGGGTTTCTCATCCACATGATGGTTTCTATCAATATGTTAGCCCTACAAACCAGTGGTGTAACTACTCGTCAGCGGTCTCTGGTACAGGATACATACCGTCCAACATTTTGGAAATAAAAAGAGGGGCAAAAAAATTTGCTGCATGTAGCGCGGTGAAATTTTTAGACAGCACCCATTTTTGTGGCCTCACCCCCTAATTACCATGTTTATTGTACCAAATTCAGCAGGTTATGGAAGTTTGAAAATGTTTCTTTGTTTTTTTCAGTTATTACAGTTTTTCTATTGAAGGTGAATTGAAAAGTCTAACTTTTCCCAAGGGACTTCCTTATCTAAACTGTTACAATTACTTATTTTCTTATCTCAAAATTGTTACAGTGCATCTTATTTGCACCTGTTAGGTGTTTTGGGTCAATTAAGTTAGAAAAAAGAGGGACTTTCCAGTACAAATGAGGGACTGCAGGTTAAGCTGTCAAAAGAGGGACTGTCCCTCTGAAAAAGGGACAGTTGGGAAGATGGCCCCTGTGAACTTCGCTGGAGGGGACCTACAGAGGGGTAAGTAGCAACTTTGGGGCAATAGCCCGGGGGGAGAGGTAGGCCGGGGGGGAGGAGGGAGGGGGTCTACAGGGGGGTGGGGAGAGGGGATTAGTGCCCAAAAGGTTGCTGTGAAATCAAAGGAAAAAAATGGCTTTTATTATTTTGTTCTTTGTGAACTAATGTATCCATGCTTTTCTCATTTCTGTTTGCTAAATGTGACCTTCAGTGTGGCAACTGGAATTAATCCAGTAGAAGCCTGCTTGTACAATTACTAACACATTCACAGGTGGCTTCCCTCCAGAACAGTGCAGCACAAGTCTTCAAACCCAGATGGCACTGGTAAACATCAGACCACACAGTACTGAAATCTTTTTCAGTTGGGCTCTCTGCTGGTTATGGTAATATTTATATTAGGTGGTCAGAAACATCTGTGTATCCAGGGAAACAAACTGGTAAATAGATTCAAAAGCACGTAACAAAAGCAGGCTGTGTAAAATGTCTGCCTTCCTTGGTGGTATGACGGGGAAGAGGGGTTGTTCACCTTTAAGTTCACTTTTACTATGTTATACAATTACAAATTCGAAGCAACGTTTCAGTCGGCCATCATAATTTATTTTATTTCTTTTTTTAATTATTTGCCTTTTTCTTTCCAACTTTCTTTCCAACTTTTCAAATAGATGACCCCATCTAAAATACAAATTCTCTGTAAGGCTACAAATGCAGGGTCAGACTGGCGTGGCGGGACACCGGGAAAGAACCTGGTGGGCCCTGGCCCTCTCCCGATCTCCTGCACCTATAAAAAAATATTGTGGCGCAGTGCGACTCCTATGCGAGCCATGCAGCTCCTGTGCTCGCATGAGCGCCTCCGTGTACGCACAGTCTGACCCTGTACAAATGTATTTTTATTGCTACTTTTTATTACTTATCTTTCTATTCAGGCCTTTCCTATTCATATACCAATATGTTTTTCAAATCAGTACATGGTTGCTAGGCTAGCTACCAGATTACTGAAATTGCAAACTGGAGAGATGCTGAATAAAAAGCCAAAAAAAAACCTACAAATAATAAAAAATGAAAACCAATTGCAAATTCTCTCAGAATATCCCTCCCTACATCATACTAACAGTTAACTTGAAGGTGAAGAACCCCTTTAAAGGAGAACTAAACCCCCAGGCGCTAACTCCCTCCCCCCCACCCCTCCAGGCTACCCCCGCCCCCCGTTCTATTGCCCCTAAGTCCCTACTTACCCCTTCTTCTTGGTGCCCTCCAGCGTAGTTCACAGTATCCATCTTCTTCTTCAACGTCTTCTTCCTGGATTGAACACCGTCGGCGGCTCATGCGCAGTAGGACACATTTGCCAGTTCGTCCTACTGCACATGCACCCGAGAAATCGGAAGACTTCGTTCAAGAAGAAGAAGATGGATGCCGTGAACTACGCTGGAGGGCACCAAGAAGGAGGGGTAAGTAGGGACTTAGGGGCAATAGAATGGGGGGGGGAGGTAGTCCGGGGGGAGGTGGGCCTATGGGGGGGTGGGGGGGAGGGAGTTAGCGCCTGGGGGGTTTAGTTCTCCTTTAAGGTACAGTATTTCAATACAAGACACAAAGTTTGCCCAGGTAAAGTAACCCATAGCAACCAATTGGTTGCTTTTAAACAGTTGACCAGTAAATGGTACAAAAAAAGGGGGTTGTGGGAGCACTCCTAGGGCTAAGTAATAATGTATAAAAGTATATAGTACCTTGTCTCATAAGTAATTCAGTATATAAGCAAATGCATGAGTTAACAAAGACAGGGGTTTTTAGTTACAAAGTTATGATCATAAAGTTGATAAGCCACCATACCACTTCAAAGTAAACCCCACACAGTGGTACCTAACTTGTTTACCTCTGGTCATAGTATAAAGGTCTAGTGCCTCTCTGCATAATAGCATATATTGAAGTAGATTTACCTATAACCACACAAATGTACACATTTTCTAAATGTTCATTTATACTCACTTATACATTCAATTTTATTTTGCCTTTACTATTTTTTCATTACATTTATACTAAACCAAGGTTCAGGAGATATTTACTTCAGGAGAAATCTACTTCAATTAAAGGAATACTTAAAGGGATACTTCAAAATGCATCAGTTAATAGCACTGCTTCATTCGAATTTCTATAAAACCCTTCAAATTCGATAGTACAGCATCTTTGTGCACACAGGCCAGCCTTTTCCTTACTGTCTGCACTAGGCCCCATTGGGACCTAAGTCTACTGCTGCTCTCTAGTGTGCCCTATGTGCCTATTGCTATCCCACAATTTCATACCTCCCAAATGTCCCAGTTTCTGCCGGGTTCGATTTTGACAGCTCAGCCCACAGTCCCAGGTTTTTAATAAAAAGTCCTGAGTTACTCTTTGGTCTCCTGTACTGACGCAAGGAAAAGATACAAAGTTTCTGAAACTTATTAAAACAAGAGACTTTTTGGCAGAGAACCCAGAACACTGTGCAGCTGCACTTCGATAGATTTAACAATTTAAGATAAGCAAACAAACAGTTGTAACTATTTAAGATAAGCAGATGTATTGCAGATTTCTTTTTCATTAAATGGGATTTAATTTTTTTGCATTTACACCCCCTTTAAAGGGCAATTTCAACTTCATTAGCAAAACTGTTAAAATACATAAAACATTGCCCTAAAACTGCCAGAAATGTGTTTTAACTTTTTTTTTTTTTAAATGGACATGGTAATTAGGGGGTGTGGCCACAGAATGGGTGTAGTAAAAAAAATCAGCACACATGGTGTTGCTAATGTAAGGCACAGGGGTGAATCTTTCGGTGGGACAAAATTGCCCCTGCTCCAATCTCAGATACAGCCAACTCCACCAGGAAAGGGAGGGCAGAGTCTGGATAGTGGAATACTGGGGCTGAAATACATGTTTTTTATAATAATTCAAAGGCCCTTATCATCTCTTCAGGCCAAATACTAGGGTCTGCCCCTTTTTGCAAGGGCAGTAATAGGAGCCACTAATGTAGAGAAGTTCTTCATAAATTGCCTATAATATTTGGCAAACCCTAAGAACCATTGAATGGCTCACAGAGACAGGGGTTGCACCCAGACCCAGACTGGCAATCTGTATTTTCCGGCCAATGCCCGATGGGCGGCTTGCTGTAAAATGTAAATGGACTGCTCAACTAAAAATGCTAATTAGGTATGTCTTTAATATGTAAATGAGCTAATCACCTTAGAAATGTAAATGAGCTGTCTGTAATAGCCAGCCACAGCTAAGCTGATGCCTGCATTTATTAGTGCACATGTCAGTACTGACATATGGGAGGAACCAGGAATTCTGACCAACTTCAGTTAGTAATATTAGAGTTGCTTGCTATATACCCAATCCCTTATGCTTATGATAGGTATGTTGGCAACAGGAGGATCCATGCTCAGAACAATCACTTCAGCCTGTATATGGAACACTGTGATATGTAGCATTAATTGCATTAAACAGCCTAGTCTATTCAAGTATGACACACTTTGGCCCTGTGATACACATGGAAATTATAGTCCTCTTATCTGCCAGGGTACATGGTCTAGCTGGGGGCACACAAAGGAAAATTTAGAATATACTGTAAGTATAGGGTCACTAATCCATCTGATAGAATAGTTGTGATAGGAACTAGTGGGAGATATTTGTTGCAAGGACCACAATAGGGTGTATAATATTTCTGGGTATTATATTGTAATAGACTCCTAAAATATCTATTAATAAACACTAGTTCTAATTAACCTTGGGGTTGGAAATATATATCATGCTTTGCATGCGCGGGAATACATGGGCTGCTTTGGTACTTTTGCCAGGGCTGTTTTTTCCTCCCAGTCCGGCCCTGGTTGCAGAATGACCTGAACCTTGGCTGGCTCCATCTTTAAACCCTTTTGGGACAAGATATACCCTAGAAATTGTATGGAGGATACTTCACATACACACTTTTCAAGTTTGGCATAAAGCTGATTTAGCCTTAACCTAGATAACACCTCCTGAACATGTGCAAAATGATCAGTAAGATTAGCAGAATAAATCAAGATGTCATATAGTTACACCACAACATAGCGATCCAGAACATCACAGACAATATTATTTATGGTTCTTGGAAGATGGCTGGGACATTACATAAGCCAAAAGGCATTTCTAAATATTCATAATGCCCATTATTAAAAGGCTATTAAAGTAAAGTATTAAAGGCTGTCTTCCATTCATCCTCTTTCCTGATTTGGATTAGATTGTATGCACACCCTTAGGTTGAGTTTTGAAAAATAGATCAAGTGATCAAGGGAAGGGGTTAACGATTCTTGACTGTGATCTTTTTTAAACCTCTATAATCAATGCATGGCCTCGGCACCTCTTTCTACTCAACAAAAAAGATGCCGGCACCCGCAGGGGACGAAGTAGGTGTTATGAACCCCCTCCCAGGCTTTCCTTAGTGTAATGCTCCATGGCCTGGGACTCATGAAGAGAGAGAGGATATGTTCTACCTCTAGGATGAGAGCTATTAAATCAATAGCACAGTCATACGGCCTGTGCAGCAGAAGGGTCTAGGCAGCTTTTTGAAAGAGGACATCAGAAAAAGATGAATAACAAGAAAACAAGGAGATAAGCCCTCTGGAGAAGTTGCAGCAACAGTATGGGAATATTTTAAACACGAGGGCTCACAAGCTGTACCTCTTTGTAGTATATTGCTAGTGAGCCAATCAAACCAGGTATTGTGTTTTTGCAACCAGGGGAGGCCTAGAATCAAAGGAGTTTGAGGGCAGTCAATAATGTAAAATGAAATGTGTTCCAAATGATTACAGAATGAGATACTAACCCATAACCAAGGAAACTACCATCAATAGCTAACAGTTTGAGTGATGGAGCAAGGGTTTTAGTGGTATATAGTGTCTATGCACATAGTTGAAATTTAAAAAGTTCTAAAAAGACAGGACACTGTATGCAACCCATAGAGCGATTTAAGAAGAAGGATTAGTATTTGAGAAGAGAATTGCTGGGGAGTAGAAAAGGCATTACCCAAACAGGACTATCTAGCCCTGTTTAGGTATTTTCTAGCCTCTTGGGGCAGGTATCACAAATTTAGGGGATCAGAGAATTTCTTTCTCTGTTTTTCTGTCTATGACATCATCCAGCCCGGTTACAGGCTGGAGAGTCGTCTGATTGGCTGGGCACCCAGTGCATCCCTGTGAGAGGAGGAGGACCCAGGGGAGTACCTGACTTTTGAGCCAAATGCACAGGGTTACAGATAGCCAACTGCAGCTGACAGCCACAGTCAGAGAGAGGCTGATAGAGACAGCAGGGAGAGTGCAGCATGTAATGTGAAAGAGCTGCATTACTAAGTGAAACTAAAAAAACTAAGTGTTTTGTGCTTAGCTGGACAGATTTAAGTTCCAGCCTAGAAAGAGAGGTTGGCCTGCATTGTGTTCAGAAGTTGGATGCCAGTTGCAACCCTTTTGTGTCCCCAGTGTGAGGACAGGCATTTCTTGTGAGCCTGTCACGTGGGAGCTACAGCCTATATCCTAAAGGAGAGGTACATTGGGGCAGGTAGTGCTACCTGGAGAATAAAGAGCTCTGGGGAAAAGGGACATTTCATGTGAACTGAACTATGTTGTCCAACCAGAGTGGAGAGAGATTGTGCTAGTTACTAGACAAAACCACATTTCCCCTGTGTTGGATTTTTATTGCATTGCACTGTTTAACCCAGTGATCCCCAACCAGTAGCTCGTGAGCAACATGTTTGTCTCCATCCCCTTGGATGTTGCTCCCAGTGGCCTCAAAGCAGGATTTATTCCTGAATTCCAGGCTTGGAGGCAAGTTATGGTTGTATTAAACACCAGGTACACTGCCAGAGACAGAGACTCAATGTAGGTTGACAATCCACATAGGGGCTACCAACTGGCCAATCACAGCACTTATTTGGCACTCCAAGAACATTTTTCCTGTTAGTGTTGCTCCCCAACTCCTTTTGTTCTGAATGTTGCTCACAGGTTCCAAAGGTTGGGGACCCCTGGTTTAACCTATTCCTTTATTTATTCTTTATATGAAGATTCTCTTGGTTTACTGCAAACTGCGTGTTTTATTTTCCTAGTGGAATTCCCCTCAGGTGTTTTCCTCAGTGATCACTAGGTGGAGGCACTGTGTTGTAAATCCCAGTTCCCAGTATCTTTCATACACAAAGAAAACTCAGTGCACTGGATTGCAAAGGGTTAATCACTATTTAAAAGTGTAGATCACAACTACATGGGTTCCTCAGAGGACCTAGGGACTGAGAGGAAAGGCTTGGGTGCAAACCACGAGACATTGAGTAATTCCCTGAGTACTCTTATCAAGTTAGAAAGTGGAGAAACCCCTTCATGCTACTAGTTTTTCATTTATTTACATATCATTATTTCTTATATTATTCTTCATATTGTTCATTGTATTTTCTTATATTTTTTTCTTATTTAATTTAATCTGTAGTTTTTTGATATTTTTGTGAGTTTTGTTACCATTTACAGTGCTTTGAGTTTTCCAAAATATGTTTTTTGTAAGTCTTATACAGGTCCACCTCAATTTAATATGTGAAGCCTGTATGTAAATAAGTACTTAAAGGAGAATCCAACCTGCAATGAAAAAAACCCTCCTACCCCTTGGGCAAAAGGCCCTAATATTTTACTTACCCCTCCTGCAGATTCGGGACACAGGAGTTCAAGGCAGCCATCTTCTTTCTTCCTTCTTTTTCAGAAGTTTCAGCACATCTGCCAAAAGTCACGGAAATTTACAAAAATAAGTTTTCGTGACTTTAGGCTAAGGCCAGACGGGGAGATTCGGGGGAGATCTGTCGCCTGGCAACTTCTCGCCGCGAGTTCTCCCCGAATAGCTAGGCACCGCTGCGCACTGGCGAGGCTTAAAAACGCCTGCGCTTATTCACACGGAGCGGAGCGAATCACGCCGATCCGTGTGAACAAGCGCAGGTGTTTTTAAGCCTCGCCGGTGCGCAGCGGTGCCTAGCTATTCGGGGAGATTCTGGGGTGATCCGTCG
The DNA here is from genome assembly GCA_024363595.1 of Xenopus borealis. Taxonomy (NCBI): domain Eukaryota; kingdom Metazoa; phylum Chordata; class Amphibia; order Anura; family Pipidae; genus Xenopus; species Xenopus borealis. Next base: position 54,238,955 of record CM044446.1, read on the forward strand.
CGGCGAGAAGTCGCCAGGCGACGGATCGCCCCCGAATCTCCCCGTCTGGCCTAAGCCTTAGATGTTCAGTGGTTCAGGTCTGGAAATCTTCTCCACTTCATTACAGGTTGGATTCTCCTTTAAACAGGCAACTTGATTTCACTGATTGTGATTGGTTGATATATGTTGCTCTTTTGATTCATTACAACCGCTTTCAAAGCATTCACCAGGGGTGTGCCATTTACCCTATAAGTACCCCAACAGGCACGAAAAGTGTTAGGCCGTTTTCTAATATGTCCTAAATAAACATTTTGTTTTTTTTTTACTCGCTGGTTAACTTTTTGGAGGTATTCACATCTATGTTTTTTTTCTACTGCACATGCACCCTTGGTATGGGGTGAACTGTGAGTATACCCTTCTACTTATATTATGCCTTCTTTCATTTATTGAAAGTGTATTCCACCAGGTCTTATAGTGAGAAGACCAAGGAAAGAGTCCTGTGCAGGCTAGTGAAACAAACGTGAAGAGGAATAGGGAAGAAGGCGCTGGGTCAAGGACAGGCTATGTCGGGAACAGACAAGACAGACTATAATTCACACCCAAAACGATTGAGCAAGGAATAATTGAATATTGATTAAGCGAATATTCAAATTTCACGCAAGGCACAGTGACGTCAGAAGCAGTGCTTACCTCAAGCCCAGAAGCGTGTTTCTATGGATTACTAGATCTATACTAGACTTTTTTACTAAATTACCACTAGGTTTTGAAAGTTCTCTGTTTATGTGTGATGATCCTCTAACTAGAAAGCTGTTAGGATGATCACCGCTATTTTGCTATATTTGTACTACTCATGTCAGTATTATCTATTGGTACGTTTGGAAACATGCATCACTGTAGCCCAAAGCAACACAAACTACTGAGCATTTACACAATATAGAGAACAGTAGATCTCCCATTTAATGTTAAGGAGACCAGAAAAATCAAGGAAAATGTCAAATCAGGGAAATGCATTTTGATTATATATTGGCCACAAAGATCAGTGTAAAATAAGGGAAACTTAAAAAATAGGGTAAGTAAGATTGAGTTTTCATTGTACTTGATCTACTTCCAGTCCATGGTGCCAAATGACTGCTGTCTAAGGGAAACATATCAGGATAACATTGTACTCCCTACTTCTCATACCTCTTTAGGATGGAATAACTTCCTGCTAGTGGCTTTAGATATTTGTATGGTCCTGAACCAGAAACCTTTCCGTTTTACATTCTCCCATATATGATCAACTAAAAGCACCACACACCCCCTGTGGAGATGTCTTTCCTTGCTTCTTGCAGTTATCAGACACTGCAGTTTCTGGGAAAGCAAATCTAAACAAAGTGCAACTTCTGTTTATGTTCTCATACTTGTAGTAAATGTTATTCCAATACCACTGGCATAAGTATGATATGTAGGATACTTGTCTGTCTTTTATTGGTTTGTCTTTATCTTTGCATGAAAAAAAAGAAAAATGGACGGCACTCTGGTTGAAAATTTATTGCAGCAACCTGCAGATAGGAAAACCAAATTTATTTCGGGAACAACTCCCTTAATCATAGGCGTCTTTCCCTTTGACTATATATCAATCTGTATGCATTTGTTTGTTTCCTTTTGATTTGTTCTCTTTTAATCAGTGATCTATGGAGGAAATAATGTGAATTTTCATTTGAGTCCAAGCATTAGGTTTCTCTCAGAACAGCGTCTCTGTTATTGCAGTGTGCACAAAGGGGGATTGACAAGAGAGGTGGTGTGCACCATTGTTTGGCTCAGTACGGCCCCTGGAGATGTGTGTGACAGGAACAAGCTATAAACAAATAGTGCCAGGAGGGCTCTACTGGAAGGCACAAAAGATGCTAATGCAAAGTCCAGTATTCCTTCTCCTGCTCATTCAAACAGATAAATATTTTCACATGCAGAAGTTTTTGAGCACTATTTAGAAGTGACCCGTTTCTGAAGTTTATATAGGTTTATATGTAAAGCGGGTTACCTCAAGAAGTACTATGGTGTATTCCACAGTCAAATTCCATGGGCTAGTTATTTGGGACCCCCCAGGAACTAGGGATGCACCGAATCCAGGATTCGGTTCGGGATTCGGCCAGGATTCGGCCTTTATCAGCAGGATTCGGATTCGGCCGAATCCTTCTGCCTGGCCGAACCGAATCCTAATTTGCATATGCAAATTAGGGCCAGGGAGCTAAATCATGTGACTTTTTGGCACAAAACAAGGAAGTAAAAAATGTTTTCCCCTTCCCACCCATAATTTGCATATGCAAATTAGGGTTCGGATTCGGTTCGGTATTCGGGCAAATCTTTCGGGAAGGATTCGGGGGTTCGGCCATCCCTACCATGAACACAATTTACCCTCAGCCTACCTGCCCATATAACTTGGAAGTTAAGAGTGCAGACAAGATGGAGAATATGGAAAGAAATTAATAAAGGGTGAAGCTAGAAGGAGGCATAGGGCACCTCCCCACATATCAAAAAAGGGGATACTGGTGGAAAGATAGATAGAGGTAGGCTACTCTGCTGCATATTGACATGTGTACCCTATTTTCATGCTCCCTTTTATATACTAACTTTCAGTTTCTCTAGACAGCTTTCTCCTGTTTGCATCTCTCTTTTTCCCTGTATTCTTTTTATACATTTTCCAACCATACCAGTTCCCACACTGACACAGGGAAACAACTGACCTATTCGGACTAATACAATTAGTCTGACTCCTAATTCTAGCAATAGCAGAGAAACCATTTATATTGGGTAATTACTTGCCTGTCAAACCACCAAGAATGAACAGAACAGAAAAGTTTTCGCCATTTCTTAGTATAAACCAGACAAGAAAAAAACCAGTTCACCAAACACCATCTTTATCAGACAGTACTGTGGACCTCCTAATAAAAATATTTGTCTGTCTCAAGAGGCTTGAGAAAGAGCCCTGTGAGACCCAAACGTTGACACTTTTTTATCTACTTGCACAATTGACTTAATAAAATCACATTGTTGAAATAATACTACAATAATACTACAATTGACAGTGTGCAGTGTTATTGGACTTTGCATTGGACATTCCTGACCCATGGCAGGTTGGGTTAATCACTGCTGAGCGCCTGGTCCTTAAAGGGATACTGTCATGGGAAAAAGTTTTTTTTTTTTTCACAATGCATTAGTTAATAGTGCTGTTCCAGCAGAATTCTGCATTAAAATCCATTTCTCAAAAGAGCAAACAGATTTAAAATTTAATGTTGAAATCTGACATGGGGCTAGACATTTTGTCAATTTCCCAGCTGCCCCAAGTCATGTGCTCTGATAAACTTCAATCACTCTTTACTGCAAGTTGGAGTGATATCACCCCCACCCAGCAGCCTAACAACAGAACAATGAGAATGTAACTAACGGCTCCCTAACACAAGATAACAGCTGCCTGGTAAATCTAAGAACAGCACTCAATAGTAAAAACCCATGTCCCACTGCGTACTATTCAGTTACATTGAGAAGGAAAAACAACAGCCTGCCAGAAAGCAGTTTCCTCCTAAAGTGCTGGCACAAGTCACATGACCGGGGCAATTTGGAAATTGACAAAATGTCTAGCCCCATGTCAGATTTAAAAATTAAATATAAAAAATCTGTTTGCTCTTTTGAGACATGGATTTCAGTGCAGAAGTCTACTGGAGCAGCACTATTAACTGATGTGTTTTGAAAAAAAAAAAGATGTTTTCCCATGACAGTTTCCCTTTTAAGGATAATGCACTAGGTTGAGCACTCTACTTTTGTGTGGAACTACTGGGGAGGGTAACAGATGGGATGAGAATACGAAAAAAAAAAACTACTAAACACTTTCTGTAAGTAAAGTTTTTTATTAAAATCAAAATTTATGGCTAAGTTGTTATAAAGTGACCAGGCCTTCCTCTAGTGCCATGACATTTGTACCCTATGCACCCTGTAGTGTCTAGTGCTTTACAGAAGCCACGAGGCCTTTTCATTTAAATATATATAATATACATATTCATACCTCCCAATTTTCCCACTTACTTTTTCAACAGTTTTAGATAAAGAGGTCTCTTGGGAGACCAAAGACTCACACCTTCATTAGCAAAACTGTAAGAACATAAAAACCACAGAAATGTGTTCAACCGTTCATAACCTGCCAAATTTTGTAAAATGGACATGGTAATTAGGGGGAGTGGCCACAAAAACAGGCATGGTCCCAAAATTTCACCGCTCTCCAAAGAGCAAATCTTTTTGTCCCGCTTTCTGTTTCCAAAATGTTGGGAGGTATGCATATTTATATTTACCAAAGTGTATAAATATGAATGATGGTATTTAAAGCTATTACAAGTGTGAGTAAGCCAGCCAAACTGTTTCTTTATTCAATAAAACAGTATAAAATCAAACGTTTCAGGCCGACCTCGGGACCTTTATCAAGGATGATCCTTGATCCCCAGGTGGGACAGAAACGTTGGATTTTATGCTGTGTAATTGAATAAAGAAAAACTTCATAGACAAATGCAAGAGTGCAGAGGAGTACATCTTGTATTTGTCTATATGTATTTTGTGATCACAGCCTCATTGCACCCCCACCTAATGGTTTTAAAAATTAGTGGTGAGCACAACTTTCACTTGTTTGTTATAGTTACAAAATATGGTAAAAGCCGATTTTTGGTATATATACACACGAATATATATTATATATATATATATATATATTCGTGTGTATATATATCAAAAATCCGCTTTTACCATATATATATGAGATTCAGTGAATCCTGTGAATTCTGTTCGAATTCAGAATGAGACAAATTGCTTTTTCCCATGAGTCTGACAAATCATTATGCTTAGCTGAGCTCAATTTTATACCATAACATCATGTGACTGAACAACTGTAAACACCACCTTTCTTCACCAAGATGCATTATAAAAGTTTTTTTAATTCAAACATGAGTGTTGGTCATTGGCCAGATATTAGGCTGAGTAACTGGTCTACATACGAATAAAAAAAAAAGAAAAAAAAAAAGAAACTTTATAATATTTACAACAACAACGAAAAAAGTATGTTGGGAAGAAAGGAGACACTTCTATAGACTACTACAAGATATGGATCAGCTGACTGCACTGTTCTTCACCATGTACAGTACAGTATTCCTTATACTCTGCAATACAGGGCATTATCCTCCCCCAATATACAGAGATGTCTAAAGCACATGCAATACAGGGGCCCACTGCAGCGTCCACAGAGGTTTGGATCTCTCATCACACTATACAATACAGGGTCCAAATGAACTTTCTCCAAAGTAAAGTGTTGATGTTAAAATATTGTACTGAACATAACCTATGAACAGGTAAAACAGGGCTAGATTATAAGTTAATAGCATGAGTATAGAAACTCCATTTGTGGGTGTGTAGCACTTAAATAGACGTGGGCAACAAGATCTGTGAAAGACTTAAAATACTGTAATTGAGCACAGAACACAATAGTCTGGTAAATTCTCCTCTTGTTAGAAATGTCATCAGAAAGAAAGACATCATGAACTGCCCATCTTTAGTGTTTGAGGTCTCTGCAACTCTTCATCCACTCTCATCTTTAGCTTTGTAGACCGTCATTGCTCTCTGGTCACTTACCCCTTACAGGGGGGTGTTGCTGATGGATATGGTGGGTTATGCATGTTCCACTATGTGCCCCTCACTGGAGAACTCCAGTCCATTCTTTTTCAATAGAGTTTGCTTCTGCAGTCCCTTCAGCCTTAAGAGAAGCTCCCGAATGAACACCTAGAACATAAAAAAGTAAGTGCTACACAGGAACAAAGCAATACGTTTCATTGGCTGCAAAGAATCACAAACTTTCATTCAGTGTGCCAGGATATATATAT
>CM044446.1:54251374-54265535 GCA_024363595.1 Xenopus borealis
GAATGTACCATTAACAACCACCCTCTGTACCTGATCCTGTAACCAGTTCCCTATCCATGTTCAAACGACTTCATTAAGCCCAAGATACCTTAGTTTAGAAAGCAGTCGTTCATGGAGTGCTAGGTATTGCAAGACAATATCTGCACAAGCCCAACAGTGCTACCATTGTGCTTCAACATGCTCTAATGAAAGTGTTTTAAAGTAAAGCAAATATCATGTAGTGTTGCCCTGCGCTGTTAAAACGGATCTGTTTGCTTCAGAAAGGCTACTATAGTTCACATAAACAAGCTGCTAAGTAGCAATGGCGGAAATTGAAAAACGGCTAAATGGCAGAGGATAAGTAATGGATAACAGATAGCAGATACGCTCTGTGGAACATAATGTTATCTGCTGTGTAACTTGAGCCTTTTCTCCTTTGAATGGCTGCTCCCATGGCTACACAGCAGCTTATTTATATAAACAATAGTAGTGCTTCTGAAGCAAACACTGCAGTCTTACCAGTGCAGGGCAACACTGCATTACAGTTTTATTATTTAAAACCAATTAAATTTTTTGAGGTTACTGACCCTTTAAGTCAACCACACACACAGCAATATGGCCACATGGTTGTCAAGTTCACTTTTCACCCCAACCGACAAACTTCTCGGTGTAATTTACCAAAATGGAAGCTAAACAGCCTATCACAGGCCCAGAAGCAAACGTATTGGTTGCTGTTGCTAGTTAAGCAACTATAATGAAAACAAAAGTTTCGGATGCACGAATCCTTGTGCCTGGCTGAACCGAATCCAAATCCTTAAAATCATGTGACTTTTCGTCACTAAACAAGGAAGTAAAAAATTTTTTTAGCCGAGTGCTTCGCGCTGCTGGCTTTTGCCCTTCCACTCACTAATTTGCATACGCAAATTAGGGTCCGGATTCGGTTCAGTATTCGGCCGAATCATCCGCAATTGATTCCGGGTGTTCGGCCTAATCCGAACCCCGGATTAGGGGTCCCTAGTCTAAACTAAATTCTGCTAGTTCCACTGCACCATGCTAAAAGTTATGTTTTAACAACAAACAGAGTAGTGGCCACACATCTCCAAAATTGCCCTCCAAGCCAGGTGTTTGGTCAGATGGCCAAATAACTAATAACACTGTCAGACTCCTACTGAAACAAAGTGTTACATATAATAAGATGTATGCCACTACTTTTACGTATTGTTTTGTAGCTTTCTTTATCTATATGAAGCTATGGTAACTATGTTCTCCTTTCTTTGTACAGGGAAATATAATTATATGAAGGGATATTTATATGAAGTTTTGAATCTTAAGCTTCCTGCAGTTATATTTTACACAGCTCAGTCATAAAATTGTCATTTTGCTAACTCAGAGATCACACCTATCACCCTTGTCCATATCAGGAAATGTTCTGCAGTCTCGCTGAGAGGAGGTGCTTTCCGGCCTAAAATAGCCAAATATATCTCTGCCAGCAAAAAGGAAATGGCCAACCCAAATTATACAATGATGCTGCATTTAATATTAGGAAAACATGGACCTTTAAGGTAAATATTTAGGAACAGCAAGGTTTTGGTTCCATGCAAGAAACATGTAGTCTGCGAGTGAGTTGATATAAGCAATAAGCCCTCAGCCTACCTGTTTGCTGCTGAACTACAGTTCCCAGTAGCCAAGAAAAGTTCATGTTTGGCTCACTTGGTTAAAGATAATCTACATGGACAATTATTAATTCATATTTCTGTCACCATCTTGTGAGAAATGTCACAGTTTGTTTTAAGTAACAATTCCATGGGAGTGGAGGCTATATTAATCTCTAGCAGACCGGGCATGTTTAGTTATATGTAAACTTGTATTTTTTTCTACTTTATTCTGAAGTGCCAGGAACAATGAACAGGGAAACTCACACAATAGGTTACTTGTGCAATACATCATATGAAAAATGAAGTATTATGCAAAGGATGTTGCAAGTAGTACACATTATGCAAAGCATGTTATACCCTGCAAACAAATTCTCCACATATTTGTTTCTTCCTGTACCTATTAGGAGAAACAATACAAAAGCCTGACAGTATGGACTCTATCCCCCCAGAACACGTCAAGCTGTTCATTAGTTATTCCAAAGGCTCTGGCTTTGTGACTGATTTAGAACAAAACCAGGGCTAATGAGATAAAACTGAAATAAACCATGTAAAATACGCCTACAGCTTAAAGGTGAGCATGCACAACATTCACAGCATGCACAAGTCTAAGTCTAGAGAGGGATGCATAGAAAGTAAAAGGTAAGATGGTGACAGCTTTAGACATTCCCTGGTTGGTGCATTTTTTGTTCTGCAGAGAGTGCTAGCCCATAGAATTCAACTTTCTTTGTCCTTGACTGCCCCTTCAGTGCACTTGTTATTAAAAAAAATTATACAGGTCCCTTATCCAGAAACCTCTTATCCAACTAGCCTATGATTAAGTGCCCATAAGGCACAAAACGCATAAATCCACCCTCTGAGATGTTCCTTTTTGCATAATAAAACTATTTTTATTTGCATCAGCTTTGGAGTAGTCCAGTTTACTGTGCCAGCCTGCAAGTGAATTGAAACTATGATTTTGCATCCCAAGTTGAAGGTCTGGGGCTTGAGCACCTGGACTCCCAGTTAGAATTGGCAAGTTTACCTTATGGCTAACAACAATATACATTACTGGATATATTTCCCCTTGTTACCCTTTCCCCCCCCCCCCCCCCCCCCCCAATATATCTAGAGCTTATATCAGGTTTCTGTAGAGACACAAATTGAAAGTTATAGCTTTCATGTGACACTGATTTAATTAGCCCTTTACTGCCTTTATGACCTATACAAGAATTTAACTGCTGAAAATCTGAATTTACAGGAACAAATTCATGCAATAGAGAAAAAAAAAAGTTAAATACTTTAGGGAATAACAATGAACATGCAAAACGAGCCAGACTCACCTCTGTGTTGACAGTGCAAGACTTCAGGATCACCTGCAGAAAGAACAAATATGTGTTAAATTGCTACACCGTTGCAGTGAAAATGAAACACAGGCAAAAGATAAGAAGGCATTCTTAATGGCTCAAAGTATAAAACAATCAATTTTGCTGTAAGCGCATCTCTTTATATGGATGTGCATTTCACGCAAACATATGTTGCCGTTTCTATTGCATTTAGCAGCTGCTTCTATTAACATCCCTCCCACACAGGTAGATATGTGTCCATAGAGCTGCGTGCCTCCTGAAATGGCGCGAATTGCACATACTTGAACCTGGGCTTTGCGGAGGTGATGGTACCCTACTAATTGATATATGTCTGCGATGTCTATATATTACGCTGTAGTTACTGGGCAATTGGTAGCTCTGCATACCTAACCCATCAGTCACCCATCCTCTCTGTGCAGGTGCCGTTAGGTGTAAGTCTGTCCCTTCGCTGCAAACTGCCAGCATGTGGAAAGAGATTACCTTAGGGAAACATGGTAACCGAGATGTCTTTCCACTTGCTGCAAAATGCCAGCAAGGAGGGAATCGTCATAATATCAATCCTTGCTTAGTAGCCAAATGACCTGTGGCTCAAATTCCGCTTGCTGCAAGCTGCCAGCAAGGAGGGAATAGTCATTAACGTTGTGAGACAGCACTACATGCCTCCTTATTTCTTTCTTTTCCTCTCTTTTTTTTTTTTTTTTAAGTATGCTGTAAAATAGTTTCTATCCTTAACCTCCAAGGCAGGACAAAAGAACTGGGGAACAGAGGTGGAGCCAGCCTATATATCCTGAGGGAGGGGCCAAGAGATCAATGCTTCTGTCCTGCCTGCAGAGGTGAACCTGGACATAACCCATACGTCTGCACTGACAGGAGGGCCGACTAGAGAAATTCTATTCCCTGGTCTATGGTGGTCAATGACACATATGAAGAACAAACATATCTTTGTCTTGTTCATGCACCCTTTTTTACCTTCATCATGGATAGGATGCCCTGTACAAACACAACCCCTCTTTTCACCCTTTGCTGTGGCTGTTTTCACTTACAGGTAAGCAGAAATGCATTATGCAGGGGGGGGGGGTTAACTGTACACTGGTTGAATTGCTCCATTTGCACGCTTTATCTCAAAATAGAACAAAACCATATAGTTTGTTACGAGGAAGAAAAAAAAATAAAAGGTATATATTCATCAAATTTATGCTGAACATAGGCTTATTCTGCCCCCATAACATCTGGCAAACTAATCCGCTGGCAGAAGGGCACTGATGAGCTTAAAGGGGAACTATCGCGAAAATGAAAATTTAATATAAGCCTCAGCACACCAAAATAATAAACTTTCTAAATACAAATCGATAAAACATTCTCTACAGTTTCAGAAATAATCAAGTACCTTCACTATCCCTCTCTCAGCATAGGTTTCTCTTCATGCAGCAGTTGGGTATCAGATATTCATTGACAGATCCAATATATCTTATAGGGGGGCTCCTTTTGCCTAGAAGATGCATAAGAGCTCACTCTAAAATCACCATCATGTATCTCTACATGCAGTTTTTTTTGTTAGGCAGTTATTTTGTTAGATTTTGTCTATACTTGAATCAGTTATTTGAGTGAGCTCTAATATATCTGCTAGTAAAGGAAGCCCCCCATAAGATATAATGGATCAAACTGTCTTGAATATCCGACACCCAACTCCTGCAGGAAGCCAGAACTAAGAGAAACAAATGCTAATGCACTAACTCAAGAACTCCCAATGTCAAAGGGCACTACTGACAATGACATGTTTGAAGGTTAGTCTCATACAAAGCTGTACTAATGGCAGTACATATAATTTGCTCATTACCTGCAAGCTCAGTCTTCTGTCTTCATCTGTCTCCAAGTCCAACAGATCATCAATGTTGACCTCATCTGGCATATCTACTTCCTGAAAGACAAAAGGCAAAAATTAGCCTTGTGCTATGGATTTATTGGTGCTGTCCTTGAAATATAGCCACACTTTCTTCCTAGGAAGAAAGTGATTTGTGGTTTTCACCCAGGAAAGGGTAAAATGATCTGTAATTTCACTTGTGTTTAGGAGGTTGCAGAAGAAATGCGAGACAGATGGATGGTTACTGATCAGCAAGATTGTTGGTCTATCCCAGGAGAGTTATAAATCTGTGTGGACTTCGCTAAGATTCTTACTTAACAATTACTAGGCTTTATTGTTCCTGGAATAAGAGAGATGTTAGGTGGATGGGGGTGGGGTTACTCTTTATGTGGAGAACAGTCTGCAAGGAGGAGAAAAATGACCTTCTGAATGATGATCATATTAAATTAAAGTGTCAGAGGAAAAAAAGGACTATAAAGCAGTGATTCCTAACCTCTCAGATAGGACCCTTAATAAGTCCAGTATTCAGCTTTGCAGCCAAAGTTCATTCAGGATGATATTCTTTTAATCATTACTATGGTCTACTAACAGAAAAATGTAATTTTTTTTTTTTTTTAAATCTCTCTCGTTAAAGTAGAAGGAATTCCTTTAAAGGATAAACTAAATAAAAAACAGAATAATGCTGGAAATGTTGACTTTTGTATACTAAAACTTACTGCACCAGAAGCCTAATTAAACAAATAATTTATGTTTAAAAAGTAGGCCAGAGGGGGCTGTCATTGTTACTATGTTAAACATCTTTGCAAGACCATGCACATGCTCAGTGTGGTCTGGGCTTCAGTTAGGAACACTGAGGCACAAGTCAAATAATCTCTGCCATAGAAGCAGATACAGCAAGACTGATTAATAATCAGAATATACAGACTGCACTGGGTCTGTGGATACAAATTTCTTCACACTTGCCAGCTGCTCTACAGGGAAACAAACAAAGCTGCTTGAGTTCTGGGAAGGTGGGGGGCACCCCTCCGGCATTTGAAAGTACAATCCATTGCCTGCAGATTGTAAAGGCAACAAAATAAACCCAATTTTTACGTTCTTTAATGCAAAAGAAATCTCTCTCCAATACACTTAAAAAATGTCTACCGTTTTTATAATGAACCTCAATGTATGCAGTGAAATTCCCCCTTCATTTACTAACTTGATGAGGATAGAAAACTTCAGAAGGTCCCTAACTGATCTGCAGGCAATGGATTGTACTTTCAAATGCCGGAGGGGGTGCCCCCCACCTTCCCAGAACTCAAGCAGCTTTAATAACATTGGGATCAACCATCATTTTTACCGGCCAGGCCAGTAAAATACTGGGCAGGTGGCAACCCTAGCTCTGAGAAAGGTCCCAATGGGGACTGAAACATCTGTTGTGCATACCATATCTTGATACAAGTATTTTTGCAAAGACCCTTGGTGCTGTTTTTTTGTTTCCAGTTAATAAATGTGTGTGTATGTGTGTGTTGCCTAATGGTTTTAAAAATTAGTGGTGAGCACAACTTTCCCTTGTTTGTTATAGTTCATATAGGAGCAGTGACCAGCTCCATGTTGTAGCTCCCACCCCCTCCAGCTATAGTCAGGTGATCCCACTGGTGTCTAATAAAAGGGCAACCATGATTGGGAGTTTTACTTTGAAAGCAGCAGGTAAGTTGCAAGCAATAGAATTCTTAATGAATCAGATGCAATTTGAGAGTAGGACTGGCCAGATATGGGATGACTGACATAGTTGGCCAATGGCCAGCTTAAATATATTGCAATATATGGTCAAACAATCCCTGTTTTCTTTAAAGGGTAAGGCATTTTTTAGTAGCTGTATGCACAGAATGTCTCAATGTCTTAAATATATTGATAATGGGTTGAGTGCAGAGGACCTCTTGTATTTATCTCTCTCTCCCTTTACATATATATATATGTAAAAGTGTTTTCATGGTGCCTTACATGATCACCTGACCTCAAGGACCATCATCTCCCAGGGACTTGGGAGCCATGAAAGACCCAGCATACCAATCTAAAATGAATGAATGGTTTCCTGGCAACCTTGGTGGGTTCATAGATTAGTTTTCAATGTCTGAAGCTGCTCATCCTTACATGTTCAGAAGAGGGTTTATAATAAAATGATCAGTTCATTAAACCACACAAAAAAATAATCCATTACTGGATTGCCTGGATCTTTAAATCTACCATGGAATATTGCAAATCTCTAGAAAGACTTTTAACACCTACATGATACATGGGTCAGTGGTGATCTAACTTGACATTCTGTGAATGCATGCAGTTCTTCACAGTTTTTACAACCTCCAAGAAGGCTAATTTGATTAGATCTGTAACACTGTTTTACATTGGATCCCAACAGATTCTCTCTCTTCCATATTGAAAAAAACAGACCGTTCCCGGGTTAAACCATTGGTTTCACTTAAAGGAAATGCAGTATGCTGCCACCAAAATATATAAATGAATGAATTTCTGCCCAGTTAAGTGACCAGATGTTTGAAAAAATTATTCCATGTGTATTTTCTAAAAAGCATGGACAATGAATAATTCAAACTGACTCAGAATTTAAAAGGGTGATTCCTTGTATGGTTAAAGGGACCCATTCAGTATGACATCATCTGTCACAAGGACCCAGGTGATCCACAGCTGTTCTATTACCATAGAGTGAAGGAAGGGTTCTGGAAGTGAAAGGAAGAGAGGGGGAGGTGCAGTATCAGGGGACACAGATTAATGTCACAGTTGTCCTCTAGGTTTCTTCTAGCTGAATGAGTAATGACTGATATGCTAGGAAATTCCTATTCCATCAGGGACCCCATTAATTATTAATGTGTCTACTCTCCATGGCGGTTCCACAAATATGATTACAAGCTCCTTCCTGCCCAATATTTAACTATAAAATGCCTTTTAGTAGCCCTCAGTGAAATCCATGCATGAGCTGCTTCCTACTTAAATTTTCACCATCCCCTAGATGCTTAATTCCACGTGGATGTCAATTATATACAATACCTTCAAAAAGATAAAAAGACACCATTTCCCATGTATTTGACAAGCATGCATATTTTAAAGTGAAACAACAGATACAGCTACTGTTCCACAGAGTAATTTGCACCTTACACAAAGGTACATTTATACACACACTGAAAACTTTGCCAATTTTGCGCTATGTGATATTTTTTCCCATCAGCTGAATATTTTAGCTGAACACTGGATTCAAGAAGAATTTTTTTTTAATTTTGTTTGTCTAGCAAGGATACCACAACTATAGCAATGCATCTGTGCAGCTGAAGCACTGCTAACATGTATTCAAAGTGGAAACGCATAATATGCACAACAGCTTAAATGCTAAAGTATAAACTCATTGAGACATACTGAAATTATATTTGTAATTTCACATTAACTTACTTTTAAAGCGGCAACATTTTCTTTTTAGCCTTCATGTTGTGTTCCTCAGAACTGTATGTGCTCCTACATCCTCTACTGTTGTACAATGCAGCAGGACACAACAAACATGACTGGTTGATACTGTCTAGTAGCGAGTAAGTCGCTCCCAATGCAGAGTTGTGTCAGGGAAAACATTCATTCTCTCCTATTGAAAAAAGCATTGGTACCCACTCATGAACCCCTGATTACACTACTTTAGTTTTCTAGCAGTAAGTGAGTTAGGCTGTAAATAAGGCTGGTTGTGTGTGTGTAGAGTAATAAGCAGTCAATAATGCAGGTTTTTTAGGGGGTTCACGAAAAGATCCCTCCCATTAGTGCTCATTTAGCAGTACTTGTGCCCCCGCAGTTGTGCTCTGAACAGATTGCAGTATAAAAAATCCAGCACTCACAGTGAGCAGAGTCAGGAGAAGCAACTAAGGAGAGGTTCCCAAGGCAAGCTGCATGTTGTTCCTCTCCTGCCTTGCATCTCAGAATAATGTACAGGGTATGGGTGGGAAGAGGATGCTGATGTGCCTGCCCCATACGAATACAGAGCTGACTAACAGTGATCTATTAGGTGCAGGTCTCTGCACTTCAAATGAAGCAATTTGCACTTTGCAAACTGCATGAGGCATTGTAAATGAAGCCTTATATGGCCACATACTCTAATAGTGTAGCTTTCAGGTCACAGTTGACTGAAAAGCACCAGTGCTTTGCTTCCAGGCAATTGCTATGAGAGGCTGCGGGGGACAATTTGGGGTACTTGGCTGCACACTGAAAAGCAAAGCTTACAAACTACCCCATATGCTAGATGATTTTTCTGCAGTGATTTAAACAAATACAAAATCCAGAACTGCTCCCCACCTCTCAGTGTCTTAAAGGTACAGTATACCCCATACTCCTTTTTTACCTCACAAGAGCCAAACATGGTACAGTGCAAATTTACCTGCTTGCCATGTGAAGCACAAGAACAGGGGCGATCCTGGCGCCTCTGCCACCTGAGGCAGTTTGCCATTGCTGCCCCCCCCGTGTGCTCACCTTTTTGTGCCGGAGGGGGGTCCACGAGGGTGGCATAGAGGGTCAGGACGCCCACAGAGTGCACATAATCAAAGCCCACACTCCAGTTTGGGGGAAACCATATCCCCCCACATCCTGTGAGTGCTAAGCCACCCAAACTGGCATACCTCCCAACATTTTGAAAATAGAAAGAGGCGTCAAATTTTTTTTTACCATGCCCATTTTTGGCTATGCCCCCTAATTATCTTCATTTTACAAAATTTGGCAGGTAATGAAACACATTTCTGTGAGTTTTGTGTGTTATTACAGTTTTGCTAATGAAGAGTCCGTTTATCTAAAATGATTTTTGCTTATTTTACATTGTTACAAAAGATATACTGTATCCTAGGCCCCTAGGGTGAATGCTTGGAACATGCACTGTGGCCTACAAAGGACAGTCAAATCTGTATTGTCATCTGATTTTCAGGCAGATATCAATTAGTTCATCAGGGACCCCATACATGCTATACAGGCAGTTGGTTACACAGTGAACAGCAGCCTGGCTTTCACCACTGCTAAAGAAAACAATGGACAAAACTCCAATCATTTTATACCCCATACAGTCAAAAGTTCTAAAGAATAATTGCAGGCATGCATAATTCAGTTATTTACCAGTGCTTTTTTTAGTGGTTGTCATTTCAGGTCACAAACACTACTCTGCCTACATGCTTTTGAAATGGTAGCAGAAAATGTATGGCATGCAGCTTGAAAAACATTTTCTTGAAAAAAATACCAGCCTTCCTATATATTTGTATTTTTTTTTTCCTATTAATAACATTGGGATAAACCATCAAAAATACCAGCCAGTTGGCAACCCTACATGCAGCAGAAGCACTGATGGTTCCTTCAGCAAAGAAAAGCCTGTGAGATATCTGTACTACAGATGCTAGTCTGACTGGGACTGTCTCGCACAGCCCCCATTCTACACTGTTGTTCATCCCCCTCCCTGAAATCTGCCTCAAACACAAAACTGTCAACACATCCTGCCAGGGCTGTCAATACAGATGGACCCTGCTGGGTTATGGTGTGGACGGTTAAGTAGGAATGGATTATACAAAGAAGCAATAACACTCATCCATTTTGTGCCTTGGGTACTTGTTACAAGCCATTTACCTCCAGCAGATCATAAGACATTTTGCAATATACAAGCCACCTTAGCATTTAAACTGATAAATGCAGCACAGAACAACTGGAGAGGCAAAGGCTGAGGATCACTGAGCTATAACTTCGTATTTAAAATACTTCAATTATATGTGTACATTAGGATAACTACTTTTCAATAGTTTAAGTTGAATAGTTTTACAAATTACTATATCAATAAGGAAGGTCAAGCTACAGTTGATATTTTAAGTTAAACAACAAAATAAGCATAGCAATCAAAATTAAAAAAAAAAACACAGCATAGAACAAGTATATCTGTTGCTTGCATGCCAAAGAGACTTCAACATGTCAAGATAAACAAAGGTCCAGGGCCAGATGGGATTCAATCCAGGGTACTTAGCGAGTTTAGCTCTGTGATTGCCAAACCTCTATACTTAATTTTTCAGGATTCATTGAGGTCTGGCATGGTGCCGAGAGACTGGCGAATTGCTAATGTTGTGCCGCTATTCAAAAAGGGATCCTGTTCTCAGCCTCAAAAGTATATGCCTGTTAGTCCGATGTTGGTGTTAGGAAAGCTTTTCGAAGGATTAATAAAGGATAGAATACCGGACTTCATAGCAAATAACCATACTATGAGTCTGTGCCAGCATGGCTTTATGCTTAATAGATCTTGCCAGACTAACTTAATTTCTTTTTATGAGAAGGTAAGCAGGGACCTTGATTCTGGGATGGCTGTGGATGTGATTTACTTTGCTAAAGCATTCAATACAGTGCCACACAGAAGGCTACTGGTTAAATTAATGAATGTTGGCCTGGAACATAGTATTTGTACCTGGATAGAAAACTGGCTAAAAGATAGACTACAAAGAGTGGTGGTAAATGGAACATTTTCTAATTGGACCAGTGTTGTTAGTGGGGTACGGCAGGGCTCTATACTGGGTCCCTTGCTTTTCAACTTGTTTATTAATGACCTGGATGTGGGCATTTAAAGTAAGGTTTCTATTTTTGCAGATGATACTAAATTGTGCAGAACTATAGGTTCCATGCAGGATGCTGCCACTTTGCAGAGTGATTTGTATAAGTTGGGAAACTGGGCAGCAAACTGGAAAATGAGGTTCAATGTTGATAAATGCAAGGTTATGCACTTTGGCAAAAATATTATAAATGCAAGTTATACACTAAATGGCAGTGTGTTGGGAGTTTCCTTAAAGAAAAACTATACCCTGAAAATGAATACTTGAGCAACATATAGTTTATATCAAATTAAGTGAAATATTGAAGAATCTTATCAAACTGGTATATATATTTGAGAAAATATTGCCCTTTTACATTTCTTGCCTTGATTGCCTTGAACCTCCATTTCATGATGGTCTGTGTGCTGCCTCAGAGATCACCTGACCAGAAATATTTCAACTCTAACAGGAAGAAGTGTTGAAGCAAAAGACAGAACTCTGTCTGTTAATTGGCTCATGTGACCTAACTTTATAGTTTGTTTTGTATGTTTGTGTGCTCCGTTGGATTTTTAGGATAATATTTTTAACCAAAATGCTTCTCTTTGTAGTCTAAATTTCTGCATATCACCACCTCTTTGTAATGGTTGAATTGTCTCAAGTACTGTCCACTTTAATTGAGCAAGGTTATGGTTTGCTAGGTTAAAATGTCTAGCAACTGTTGTGTCTGTAGCAGTTTCTTTTTTGAAATTTCGTATACTGCTTCTGTGTTCTTTAATCCTTATTTTAATAGCTCTTCCAGTTTGTCCTACATATCCCATTCCACAAGGTCATTTAATTAAATAAATAACATTAGTAGTGTCACATGTGGCAAAGTGTCTAATACTTATTGGAGTACTCTGTGTACTCGTGTGTACAAAGAGGTGGTGATATGCAGACATTTAGACTACAAAGAGAAGCATTTTGGATATAAAAAAATAGACACAATGCAACCCAAAGGCTTAAATGATAGCTGGAGTGTGAAATGTTTTCTTGGTTAAATTTGTTCCTTAATGGTATATTTAATTTAATATTTTTTTCCTTCACAGATAAAGTTATATTTGTACCCAATTTATACAAGCAAGGCATTAGGAACACTAGACGTAGAATCCAGTAAAGATTTCTGGTAAGATTAAGGGTTAACCCTTCCTTTTGTATCAATTTTATCAAGTTTTTGTGGTAGGCCTAAGTATGTGGCAGTTCCAAAGGTTTTGTCGTTTAGCTTTTCCCGGTGTTTTTAACCCTTTGCTATGGAATTTGTAGAAAATGCTCGGACTTTGGACGGAGATGGACAAGCTTTTATTATTGGTGTTTAGTATATTGTGAATTACAACACAGTTTTTCTATTGTTCACACCTGCATTTTTTTTTAGTGCACTTAAATGTGTTTGAAATAATGCAGTGAAACCGTTGTGATTAAATGCTGTTTGGGTGCAACCTGACCGAATGGCTGATGCAATTTGGTCTTCTTAGCAGGCAGCTCCGTTGCACATGAAATGTGCAAAAAAGACCCATAAATGTAATTCACAAAGCAGGTGCAGTTTCTGCAGCAGTAACTTCTAACATAAAATCAACAGCTAGCCTATATCAATTGTGTGCAGTAAGGATAATGAAAGCAGAAACTCTGTTGCTCACTAACCCCAGGATTCCTGCTGTGTGGGACTCTGATTCCATTATGTTCTTCATTTAGTACCTTTTCACCAGCAATACAAGATGTCTGAAAGAAGGCGGTCTTTTTGCTAATTGTTAATCCAACCCACTTAATGAGGCTATGACACCACATCCTTGTTTCACTATAAATGGTTGTATTTTTTAGCCCGAAACATGTTGTGAATAAACACTATTGCAGCAAGTTCTGCTATTTGGAGTTTTTCCTAGTAAACCTTTGAAGATTGAGATTTGTTCACACCTGAGGCGGACGTATTCCACTAGGAAATATAGCCTTGAATGAGTCGCCCTTGGTCATCCCTACAGATTTAAAAAGAACAAACTACTTTTAATTAAGATTATATGTCTATTGAAAAGTTGTTTAAATTTCTTTTACGAAACAAGTGGAGCTCCCCTTTAGAAAACACAGGCAATGGTTTGAATGGCTTGCTGGTAAATTTACACAAGAGCCCTGAACAGAAATTAGAACTCAAAATAGTTACAAAGACCCAGCCTTCACACACAAATATTTACTTAGGTGACATTTACGCTTTCTCCCTTTTTTTTTTTTACCAATTTGAATTCTTTTATTTCATTCCTATGTCACGCTACAAATAAAATGTGTTTAAAAGCCCAAAAAAAAGCCATCAGAGTCCATGGGGCAATAACACTTGTTAACCTTTCGAACTGGAGATCTCTTTTTCATTAGTGATTAGACCCCCTTCTTTCAGACATCTTGTATTGCTGGTGAAAAGGTACTAAATGAAGAACATAATGGAATCCCACACAGCAGGAATCCTGGGGTTAGTGAGCAACAGAGTTTCTGCTTTCATTATCCTTACTGCACACAATTGATATAGGCTAGCTGTTGATTTTATGTTACAAGTTACTGCTGCAGAAACTGCACCTGCTTTGTGAATTACATTTATGGGTCTTTTTTGCACATTTCATGTGCAACGGAGCTGCCTGCTAAGAAGACCAAATTGCATCAGCCATTCGGTCAGGTTGCACCCAAACAGCATTTAATCACAACGGTTTCACTGCATTATTTCAAACACATTTAAGTGCACTAAAA
>CM044446.1:54314848-54344002 GCA_024363595.1 Xenopus borealis
ATGTCCCCTTTAAATAGACTTATTATATTAACTGGGCAATGGGCAGAGCCCACCCCCATCTCCTATGTGACGACATTTCCTCGGGAACCAAGCATTTTAAGCTGGACCGCATTCATATCAATCAGCAGTTTGGACACCCCTGTACTATAGGGATGAGGGAAATTCTCACTTCTCTATGGTCTAGTGCAATGTGTCTGTGTAGAGGAATCTTACTACAGGTATTGCCCATTACAAATGATGGGTATCCATGCCATTGGTATGTACAATTTAGGAATAGTGTGAAATCCCTACTAATATATTAATCCCCGTGAGAGGGAAGAATCAACACTATACAATTAAACTTCAATATAGAGCAATCAGAAAATAGGCTGGATTTGTCTATGGTAAATTAGAAAATTAAACCAAGATCTGGTTTCTATGTGTAACTGCAACTGCTAAATCTACAGAATTCTCCAGAATTTTAATTGGTGAAGTTATAACACTACATAAGAAAAAGAGACTGATCAATGCACATAACCTGAACCAATAGTAATACTTCAGTATTTGCAAGTTAATACAATAAAAAAAAAATAAAACTGGAGATTTTCTTTAGCTTCAGTATCTATTTCTAAAAGTGCCAAATAAAAGAACCAATGTTTTAACAAGTTCTCTTATTGACCATAACGCTGTTTCCCTTACTTTAAGGAATTAAAAAGTAAGAGTAAAACATGTGGATATTATTTATATTGAGTAAAAATATAATAATTAGTTTTTTTACTCACGTAATCATTATGTACATGATCTGGTCAGGATGGGTGATGTAAATCCTGGTAACAGAACACAGAAGAGCTTTTATTAATACAAGCAAACAGGAGGTCCAAGAGTTTATATTATATCATAATCATTTTTTTCACAGCTTCAGAAAAATGTAACAAACCTTTCTCCCCACTGATACATTGATCGGTCTTGGAATAAATGGCACAGGAACAGCCACATACTGATTGTCTCCATCCAAAATATGACCACAACAAACCAGATGGAGGACAGCAGAAAGAACTCACAAACCATCTTGTTTCCAAGTCCCCTTCCTGAATCCAGGCTTTTTGTTCACTCGCCCCCCAGAGATCCTGAATTTTAAAAGATAGAGAGTTAGAAGATTATATATTTATAATTATTTGATGAGCCAATTACACTGATTGAGTGGCCGAGAGAACCGGCAGATCCATCTATGCTACCAACAAGTATAATTTAGGAGCTGGAACTGATTGGGGTACATTAAAGCTAAGTTTATCCAAACACTGAAAAAAGCTGATAAACACTTGCCAGGCCTTGTTAGGCTAGCTCATGAGACTTCTGAAGCAATATAATTATTCTCTAGACGGCAGATGTTTTTACAGGAACATCAAAACATGAGACATTTTAAGAGTCACAGTGTTGGAACTACTGGAATTTACCGGCCAATTTAGTGCTGTGGATAGGAATTGTCAGACGGTCCCTAACTTCTGGCAGGGAAACAATCATACTTATGAGCAGCAGGGGGAGCCCTTGCCTTACTTACCAGCCATGCAGAACTCAAGCAGCTTTGTTTTTGATCATTTATGACGATCCCTAAGAAGCCCAGACCACACTGAGCATGTGTATGGAGTCTAGTCTTGCAAAGATGTATAACAAAGATGCAAGATGACAACTTTGAAAGCATAAATCATTTGTTTGATTAGGCTTGTGGTGCAGTCAGTTCATGTTTAGTGTACAAAATACAGCATTTCTAGCCTTATTCTATATTACACTTTCCTTGCCCTTTAAATAACATATAGTCTATCGTATTAAGGTACCTATTAAACAATCTTATCAAACTGGAATATAGGTATCAGTAAATATCTCTTTTACTCTTTAATCTTGAGAAACCACTTTGTGAGTCTGTGGGTTCCCTCTGTGGTCACATGACTAGAAATAAAGCAACTGTAAGGAGTAAAAGACAGAACTTTGTCTATTAATTGGCTCATGATCTAACGTGTATGTGAGCCCTTGGTATGCTTGTTGTGTGTACTGTGAATCGCAGGACCCCAGGGGACGTAAAAAGTACCTAAAATGGCACTTTTCTATTTCCAATATATCCAATATTTTATACAGGTATGGGACCTATTATCCAGAATCATCGGGACCTGGGGCTTGCCAGATAACGGGTTTTTCCGTAGTTTGGATCTCCACATCTTAAGACTACCAGAAAATCATGTAAACATTAAATAAAATCAACGGGCTGGTTTTACTTCCAATAAGGATTAATAATATCTTAGTTGGGATCAAGTACAAGCTACTGTTTTATTATTACAGAGAAAAAGGAAATCATTTTAAAAATTTTGGATTACAATGGAGTTTATGGGAGATGGCCTTTCTGTAATTCAGAACTTTCTGGATAATGGGTCCCACACCTGTACTACTAATATATATTTATGAAAATGGTTTTACATATGAGCTGCTTTATGCAATCTATTTTTAGAGAGACATTGTTTGGGGGGGGATATTGTTTTCCTTTGAAGTAAAATGAATCATTTGATATAAATATAACGAGACACTTCCCCAATACTGCCCCATTGGCTTTGATTGTTTTGAATAATAATCGTGCAGCAGGGGTTGATGGGGGTGCCATTCCATTCCTCCTCCCTGTAACTATGTGCAGGAGCATGCACATTTGAGATCAATTTATATTGTGCACAGTGTTTGTTGATGGTGCCCACCAACCCAGCAGTGCTTTTTCGAAATAAGGCAAACAGGGCAGTATTGGGAAGGTGCATTGGTGTG
Source organism: Xenopus borealis (assembly GCA_024363595.1). Classification (NCBI taxonomy): domain Eukaryota; kingdom Metazoa; phylum Chordata; class Amphibia; order Anura; family Pipidae; genus Xenopus; species Xenopus borealis. Next base: position 54,317,627 of record CM044446.1, read on the forward strand.
GTTTGGGGAGTGGACAGGCTAACTTATTTAAATATTTGTTGTTCTTTATGTAACTAACAGAGTCGTTATAGGTTTTGCCTAATATGACTCCTATTACATTTAAGCATGTGCCCTGAGGCAGTTTGCCTTCAAGATCTACACATTTTAGAAGATTGCCCTTTAATTGGGGGTTGCTAGATGCAAACCCTGATACAAGGCTTCTGGAAACACCTAGGTACAGAAAGGGTTACCCTAAAGTGAAACATTCACAACAGTGTAATGGGGACTTGGCACTGGCAGGAATATTTTTTGTATTGTTTATGGTGATGCAATGGCTTATTGCCCTGCCTGCAGCGCTGTGATACTATGTTCCATGCCAGTCAGGTAGTGTTTGCAAGGAAACAGCACAGTCTTTCTATGCTTGTGTGGCTATACAGGCAGGCTCCATATTGTGTGTGCAATATGATTTTTGTAATGAATAATAACTCCTCAGTCTGACTGAAATGGTATAGTGAACTAGGACACCGATTCCAAGCTGTACAGGGCAGGAGCTGGAGTGTTAGCTGCTCCAACGTGTTCTATACAATGACTGCAAAATGTAACCTTCTTAGGAGAAATACAGTAAATATGCAAACGTTATTTTATATATATATATATATATATATATATATATATATATATATTATAAAAGCATACTGGAATATCCCTTTATTTCTCTTTACAAGATCATTTTCAAACTTCCTGCATGGCTATGGAGGCATACACAAACAATGCATCTCACAGGGGCTTCTAAACAGCCCTGTGTTCACTCACTCATATACTCGGTAACAGTATTATAGCTTACAGTAACAAAACAAACCGCTCTATGCAGATGCCGAGCAGCAACCACTCACCAGGAAAGGGATCCCCGGCGGATCTATGGGGGTACGAACATCATGCTCCTATTCCAAAGCATAAGCCTCTGCTCCTCAAGAACAAACACTTCCGTCTTAGACCACGCCCCTATCTCCTCGGTCTATACAATGACGTCACGCCACCTGTGGCTGTTTCTGTTTTTTTTTGTTGTCCATCAGCTTTGCCTCTTAGGTCACGTACACGTTGAACGTACTGGGTGTTATTTATTCTCCGATTAACGTTTCTGTGTATAATGCATTCCTTATGAAATAACAGCTGTGTTACAGAAAAAAAAATGAAATATTTTCCGTCTCTAAATTCCTATTTTTAAATGAGTTTTGATCCTTCTCACCTTTCAGACATATGTTTCATGTTCTGGGAATAATAAGTGGTTCAGCTGTGGTGGTTTGGCAGCAGTATTGTATACTGGCACTAGAAAGGAATATTTCCTGGAGCAGACTCTGTTCCTTGGTAAGGTGGCTAGTTGCCACTTGGCTTGCACTGTAAATAGGGCTGCCAGAGCCACCTGGCTGGTATTTTTCTGGCCTGGTTAGGGTTGCCATCCTTTCTTGAAAAAAACACCAGCTTTCCTATATTTTTATGCATTCATTTCTCCCAAGATTCTCGAAACTGAAACAAAGTTTGGAGTGCATAGCAGTGACATTTATGGCCAATGGCCATGCCCCCTTTTTAGGCCATTCCCCCTAATTACCATGCCCATTTTACAAAATTTGGCAGGTTATGAAAGTTTGAACACATTTCTGTAGTTTTTATGTTAATACAGTTTTAGTTTTGAAGGTGAATTGCCCTTTAAGCTGAGTCTAATGTCTTATCTTATCCAAAGCTGTAACAATTGTACCTTAAAGGGGAAATCAATCCCTCCCGTGCTAACCCCCAAACCCCGTAGGCCCCCTCCTTCCCCCCAGCCTACCTCTCCCCGGGGCAAATGCCCCTAAGTTGTACTTACCCCTCCATGCAGGTCCCCTCCAGCCAGGTTCCTGGGCGCCATCTTCTACAGCAACATCTTGTTCCTTCTTTTGGTGGCGCATGTGCAGTAGGATGCATTTGCCGGCTTGTACTACATACGCCGAAAGTTCACGAAGTTTGCTGATTGAACTTCGTGAACTTTCGGCACATGCGCAGTAGTACAAATCGGCAAATGCATCCTACTGCACCGCCAACGGAAGAAGGAAGAAGACGTTGCTGTTGAAGATGGCGACCGGGAACCTGGCTGGAGGGGACCTGCATGGAGGGGTAAGTAGTGACTTAGGGGCATTTGCCCTGGGGGAGAGGTAGGCTGGGAGGAAGGGGGCCTATGGGGAGGGGGTTAGCGCGGGAGCTGTTGAATTCCTGTTTAGGATCTATTCTGATCCAATTAAGTTAGAAACAATGTATCTTTTTTTTTTTGGCTGTTCAGTGCAGAGAAATAGGGACTTTCCATTACAAATGAGGGACTGTTGGTTGAGCTGTCTCAAATGGGACAGTTGTGAGGTATGTGCATTTAATAACATTGGGATCAAGCTTAATTTTTACCAGTCAGGCTGGTAAAATACCAGCCAAATGCCAATGGCAACCCTAGCCCCGGCTCATATAAATATGATGCTAATCTTATTAAAATGTAATACACGTACAAATATAGGAAGGCTGGTATTTTTTTATTTCAGAAAAGGTGGCATCCTTCCCTGTAACATCAATTTGGTGCCGGTGTCATTGCCAGAGCACCTCTAACACCATTATTGTTTGTTTCTTTCATACTTCCACATAAGGTTGCCACTTGGCCAATAAAAATGGTGCATGATGCTGTGGATATTGGTTGGTTTGCCCATTGGACAGGTTTGAAAATACTGCACTGGAAGATACAAGGTACATGTGAGGAGCACCAGCAACAACAGAAAAGTGGAAATACTGTGTTTGGCTACTCATACAGTATCTGTCTATCAGCCCATGGCCAGTTAGTAGGACACTGAGAAGTATTCCTAACTATATACAGTATGGCTAACACTAGAATCTTAATTGATTTTACTTGTGTTAGAATCAGGAAGATGGCATTAATTTGTCTTTAACAATGTTACTCCAAATATTGTTAGTGGAGGGATGTTTAAAAAAAAAAAAAACTCTCTGACCAGGTCTGGACTGAGAATTAAAATAGGCCCTGGCATTTCAGGTACTCAGAGGCCCAATCAGCCCACACAGAGCCCCAAACAGCCTCCACCAGCCCACTAAATACTGACTTTCTATGGTACCTTATAGCAGCCCCTCTGGCATTTGCCAGAACCCACAGATTGCCAGTCCTGGCCTGCCTTTGACCTAAACAAACACTTTACATGCTTTAAATCTAAACCATTATCTGTACACCAGCAGTGGTCTTATATCTATTCTCCAACTGATAATCCGGTGTATAATCTTAACAATCCTATTAAAATGTAATTATAATGAACCCATGTAATCCTGGGATTAAATTAAGAGGAAGTGTGTGTGTGCAATAAAGAGTGTTTTACTTGTTAGCACTCTTACACACAAGAGTTTTTCTAGCGGTTTCTAGGTAAACTTTTGATTAGTGTCATTTGGGTAGTTTGTGTAGTGATTATGATTTAAAAAGAGTAAACACAGTTGTTTGACAATAAAAGGCTTCAGCCAACCACTAACCATGAGTGAAAGAAAAGTTTTTGTGTTATCATTCATATTCTCTGATAATAAGGAGTCACTGACAGCATTAAAAAACATATAAGGGTAGAACTACACAAGTGTTTTTGCTCGGATCGACACCTGGCGACAAGACGCAGGCGACAAATCAGACACAGTCGCACGCATCAAATTATAATTGGATTGAATGAAAAGTTGCAGGTAACTACACGATCAGACTGTCGGATGAAGACGATGCTCACTGCGTCCACATCCGAAAGTCGTGTCACGTCGGATCTAATGTAGCTCTTACTTGCGACTTTTCATTCAGTCCAATTAGAAGATTGCCTATTTCCTCGGTCCAATTTGTTGTCTGCGTTTTGCAGCTGGGCGACGATCCAACCAAAAACGCTTGTGTAGTTCTACCCTAAAGACGTGTCAGATGTTCTGAAAGTAACAGGAAGTGAAGGAGAAATTGCAGGTAAGAACGTTTCTCTTTCACTTCCTGTTATCTTCAGAACATCCAACATATCGCATGCGTTTCATCGCATGGCGACGTGTGGGCTCAAGCCTCATCATGGAGTTCCTCCCAAAGGGTTAGGCTTCAGTGTTGTTGTTATCTATGTTTTGCATTTTTCTTTTTGTATTTGAGCCTCTGTTCTTCTGATTCCCAAACAGCTGCCAGGCTGTAGGTAATTAAACCCTAGCAACACTGTCTGAGAATAATTGTCACAACAGTTTTCGTACCATGACAATCAGCCGTGTTGTCAGTTATACAGTTTAGAAAATTTTTGTTGGATGAGGATAATATCTTTTTATGTATTGCCTATATAACGATATCTATGGCCACTACTATTTCTGGGACATAACTTTTGTACTATTGCTGCCTGTCAAGTAATGGCCAGATTATCATCTGATTTGTTATTTTTCCTACTTTAGTCCTACAATTTAAATCTGAATGGTTACTTTTAGATCATCACATTAGAACAAACTGTCACGTTTGAATGTTTGTTGTACAAGAAATACAAACTGTACATCAATGGCTAGCTTTAGAATTCTGCTGTTCACACAATACTAACTGGCAAACTACTCCTTTTATACTGGTTTGACCTTTATTGGTGTAATAGTATCTGTAGAAGGGTTCCTTTCTATCTTCAAATGGCTATGTACATATAAAACACAATGCTGAAAAACAAAAACACAGAAACAGTGAATCCAGTTAATGCACAGGTGCATTTAGATAATGTTTTAAATGTTTAATAATATGGTTTTAGACTTCCATTCACCTTTAACACAGCCCAGGGTTGTAGTTAGAAGTCTATTTATGCATAATTTATTGCATGGTAGTCTCATTATCGACCTAAAAATCTCACCAGTATGCATATGTTTCTCAATCCCATCCATTATATTGTCTGCAAGCTATAATTGATAGAATCAACTACTTACTAAATACTCCACAAAAGCATAAAAAAGTAACACCACAAAATAAAAACATTTTGTATACATTTAGGGTTGGGGCAGACGGGGAGTTTCCGAAGTTTCCTTGTGCGATTCCAGAAATCGAAGCGCCGCAAGTGCATTGGCGCTGGCGTTTCTTCATTCATACATGCGGCGGGCAGGGAGCAGGCAATTTGGGGAGATTGTCGCCTCGCAGAAGAGGCGATTAATCGCCAAGTGACTAAATCTCCCTGAATCTGTCTGTCTGTCACAACCCTAAACTGGTGAAACTGGTTTCTAAATTTTAGAGGCTTTTGGGTGATTTAATCACAAACAAAATCTGTTTTTGTTAATTCTTGAGATAAACAGGACAAACAAAGAAACCTAAGCTACTCTGTGTTTGGCTCTTGATCCATGTTTTGATCCTTCAACCCCCCCCCCCTCTTCAGTTTTAGGCTAAGGCCAGACGGGGAGATTCGGGGGCATTTTATCGCCTGGCGACTTCTCGCCGCGACTTGTAGCCCCCGAACCTCCCCGAACAGCCACTTACCTAAGCGCACCGGCGTTGCTTGAAAACGCCGGCGCGTATCCACACGGAGCGGCGCGCTTTTTAAAATTGCTCCAAATTGCGTGGCGATTTCTGGAATCACACGAAGTTGCTTCGTGAGGAAACTTCGGGCGATTCTGTAAATCTCAGTGCCACTTGTGTATTGGCGCTGGCACTTTTTGATTTAAACAGGCAGCGGACAGGGAGAAGGCAGTTTGCAGAGATTGTCGCCAGCGATTAATCGCCAGGCGACAGAATCTCCCCGAATCTCCCTGTCTGCACCAGCCCTTAGCTGTGAGAAGACTTATGCATTAGGATTATCTGTGCAAAGGTAATCTATGTATTTGTAGGCATTGATTAGACGACTAAAAGCTTTACATAAAAATATATTTTTTATTTATGGAGTAACTGGGCCCTTAAAAAGCAGATGTGTTTTCCAATTCAGGAAAGGAAGGTGTCAGAACAAGATGAAATTATATTTTAGCAGCATACCAAACTTAATGCTGTATATTTAAAAAAAAAAAAAATACAGATGTCAGAGTGAAAACGTATCTCAGATTAGACAGAGTTGGCAGTGGAAAATAAGGGAGGTAATACAGTAGAACCATACACTCCCTGTTGCCCTGCAGAGATAAAGTTACAAGGGAAAAGGTCACTTGGATTCTTCCACTCCTTGAAAAGATGACTAATTGTTTGGTTATCAACATAATGAGTTCAGTGCACACAAACTGTTCAGATAAAAGATTTATAGCAGTGCGAATGGCATGGCTTAAGGGTGTAACCATCTAATGAAATTCCAAGAGAAATATAGTTGTTATTTATCTGTTCTATACTTGCACCCAATGCTTAAGGGGTTGTTCATCTTCCAAAAACTTTTTTTTAGTTCAGTTATATTCAGTTCACCATAAAGAAAGTCTTTTTTGAATTGCTTTCCATCTTTTATTATTTTTATTTTATCTTGTGTTTCAGTCTGGCAGCTGATGTCTGGCAACCTTCAACCACTCGCCAACTGCACCCATGTAACCAACTGCACCCATATAACCACCCACTCCCTGGTAGCATGCTTCCTTGCTGGTCTCATTGGCACTCCTGACTAAAGGCCAATAAGCATGATCTAACTGCTTGTTACACATTACTGCATACTATTTCTGGGGTAAAAAAATTGTCCCAGAGCTCCAGAATAAAGGGAAAATATTCTCCACCATAGTGGAATGTATGTTGTAGCTTAGAAGTAGCTCGTGTGACCCAACACACAAACAGTATTGTTAACAATTTCTGATCATTTTACTGGTTAATTATGCTTTACTCATACTGATAAAATCTAGCAGCTTTTCACGTGTTGTCCCTTAACTGAGCCTCTTAATTCAGATGAGGATCACTGCAACAATTATTTAGGAGAGTGTCGTCTCTGTGTATTCCCAGGTGGGAATGCCAAGCCAACCTCTATTTGTGGAATGTGATGTTTGAAAACCATCTGAGAATGGAGACATACTGCCACAGTGTACTGTGCTCTATTTTTGGTGATTACTATTTGCCTATGCAGTTTAATATGTATCCTTGTATGCCAACTGTGTGCAGCGTGATGGCAGATTTAGCTGTGAACAGGGATTCCTGTTGCACAGCTTGCTGCTTATTTCAGGGAATATTTTGAGATATCTGAGTATATCTTGTTATTTACAATTGATTGTTATTCATGTTTTATATGAATACAATTTAATAGTCTCCAGTGGTATAGAAAGTGGGCATTATCCCATTTTAGGCATTGTTTATATGTTCCTGATGCACTTGATAATAAAAGATTTATTCCCAGAAAGAGCATATGATGCTTCTACAATAATCTACCTGTAGGGTTGCCACCTTTTCTAGAAAAAAATACCGGCCCTCCTATATATTTAAGTTTTTTCTCTATTAAAGGAAAATTATACCCCCTGAACAATGCAGGTCTCTATAAAAAGATATTGCATAAAACAACTCATATGTAAAACCTTGCTCTATGTAAATAAACCATTTTCATAATAATATACTTTTTTAATAGCATGCGCCATTTGGTCATCCTAAATAGAAAATAAGCATTTTAAAAAATAAGGACAGCCTCCTGGGATCGTAGGATTCAACGGTGCACACAAACATACCAAACAAACTATAAAGTTAGGTCACATGAGCCAATTAACAGACAGAGTTGTGTCTTTTGCTTCCACACTTCTTCCCTTTACAGTTAGAGTTGAAATATTTCTGGTCAGGTGATCTCTGAGGCAGCACACAGACCATCATGAAATGGTGGTTCAAGGCAAGAGACGTAAAAGGGCAATATTTACTTAAATATATATTCCAGTTTGAAAAGACTCTTTAATATGCCACTTAATTTGATATAAGCTATCTGTTGCTCAAGTATTCATTTTGGGGGTATAGTTTTCCTTTAATAACATTGGGATCAACCATCAAAAATACCGGCCTGGCCGGTAAAATACCGGCCAGGTGGCAACCATATCTACCTGTCTCTACAGACTTTAACCTGATATTTTTATCTATGTTGGAAATAACACCTGGCTGATTGGTTTCTCTGCCTACTTCCAACAAGAAACAACTCCACCCTCTCCCCACCCAAATATCATTTCAGATCATAGTCCATGACACACCCCATTCTGAATAGCCAGCTCCCAAAGCGAGTAACTGCAGTTACGCTCTGCATCCCTCCCAGGCAACACTCACCATGGACTTCAACTTGGCTGCAGGTAAAGATTATCACCTGTTCTTTTATCTACTGCATATTTCTTTGATGTTTATTCCTATTTAAAAATGTGCATTACTCATTCTTTGTTTTCTAATATCTGGTCTACTTGGCCATCATTCTTACCTATGACAAGCTTATGTTTCAAGGCAAAAATGCACTAATTGCAGCGACATGTTTTTTTTGGGACAGTTTCTCTTAAATACAAATGTAGTAATAAGAGCAACATGTCAAAAAGCAATCCCTATTGGAGTAGAGGGAACTAACGATATTAATATGTCCAATCCTAAATTTGTTTTGATGACACTGACATGATAATAGGTCAATTGCTTAAGACTAGAATATATTAGACACGGTGCCTTATCAGTTTAACAGCCAAAGAATTTTGGCAATGTCATGTTTAATTGCCATATATATCAATTCAACTCTTACATGTTTATGGAACTGTCCTTGTTCCTGGGGCCAAAGTATACTAGTCAGTTGGATATTTATGGGTCAGCACCCATGTAATCATACTGTTTGATTATAAAAATGTTTATATCCCTTTGGTCAAACTATAATAGATATTTATTGGTTTTATGCAATTCCCTTTAAGATCAAGCTGAAGTGCATTTACACACCAAATGAAATATTGATATCTTTTCTCACATTTCGAGATTTTCTCAATTTTAAGTTTTACCATGATAAAGATCCTAAAAAATATATTTAATATGCTCTAGGTATACTGAAGCCTGCTGACTGTGGGTGGCAGGCTTGGTCAATCTACTGCATAGGATGTGCTGTTCAACCTTATCAATAATGTAGCAATTATTATGACAATATTCTTATTAATGATTAAAAATTAACATCCAAAAATAAATAAAATTTTTATGAATTGCTATTCTTATTTTTTGTTTATTTTAGAGGTAAATTTTTTATTGATGTTCTTCATTTCTCCTACAACAAATTGCATTGTCTGTAGTACATTGTGAATTGCTACTGTCAGTCAATTGAAGAATGAGAGTGCTGTTTGCAGCCAGAAAAAAAGTTCATGAATTCGCAAATAGATAATTATATATAAATGTATAAACAAATGTAAGGAAATATATTAAAGGAGACATTTTGTGTAAAAACAATATTGTACCAGTGCATTATACTGTTGTAAATATAGAAAGCATGTGCTTTAAAAAAGTAGCATTTCAGGCTGATTTTTACTTCTGTTTTACTTCCCACTTCCTTTTTTGCCACTCTGTGCAAGGAAGCCAGTGGCACTCAGCACACTACACTATAGAATAGGAACCAATCAGCAGCAAGGCTGACCTGATATGCAACTGAAGTCTGTCTTTGCTTGTGTGACTGCAAGGCTATGATTGGTTGTCCTACTGTGCTTCTGGCAGGGATTGTTAGGACACGCCCACACCTCATTGCCTGCCCTTCCTCTATGCCTTACGCATAAAGGGGGGCAGGCAATTATTTTCACTTTCCATTTTGCATTTCCTAGATGCCGCTGCACTCCCCATATTGTTCCACTGCACTCCCCATATTTTTCCTCCCTCCTCTGCATCCATCTACTTGTGTAGCCAGTGCATGTGCAGGGGTATTAGGCCCTCCATTCCGGCACATAAACAAGATTTTGGCATAATACAAAGCTCATCTCAATGACGGTGTCCGCAAAATGGCTCCTGCCTGCTTGCTCTGATTGTGAATTCCTAGACTAAAAATTAAAATTCTAATTATTTGTATAGTGTAAGTGGTTTATTTTACTTAACTAACATCATCAAATAGAATCTGAAATGAGTTCATAATGTGACAGGTCCCCTTTAACACACTGTAGTGCCATCAATATTAATTTTAAAGTTCTGTTAATGTATATGAATGAGTTACAAGATCTTACTTCCAGCTTGCAATTTTGCACTAGATTTTCCGTAGGCTCTACTACCTGCCTTCTTTTGTTGGTGCTATGCAAAATGATATGTGATGCTAATACAATGATCCTCCCCATTCACTATACTCTCACTAAATTAGAATCAGAACTCATCCGCAGATGCCATTTGTTCATTATACAAATACGGAGGATAAAGGGACAGAGCCTAATGATGTCAATCACCATGGATCAAACTTTTAACTATAACTAGAATTAAGTTAGTTGATAATAGTCTGCATTTCTCAGGCAATCCATGTCACATCATGTTCATCTCACGCATTTGGAATAAATACACCACTGTATCAAAACTCATTCAATGTATATAAGCAATAAAGAATCGTGCAGTGAAGCTGAACTTTTATATAAACTCTCTTTGCAGCCGTGGACCCCAAAAAATGTCAAGTGACTCCAAAACAGCCTTGTCATGGAGATGTGAAACATGATCATAAGCATGGACCCCATGGACACGGAGGACATGGAAGTGAACACTGCAAGGGACATAAGGTACAGTAATCGCCACTATTTATTTGTGTTAAAATGAAAGTCTGTACCCTTGATTCCCCCAGCACTTGAAACATTTTACAGACATAAAGTGCCAACAAATTTACGGCACTTTCCAGTAATGATTGGGCAAACTTATCCAAAAGGATAGAGGTTTCTGCTGCTTCCAAGAGTTCCAAAACTCTGCAGTAAATTGGACTTGAATGGACATGAAAATAAGTAAACTGTATGCATACAAATTTTCATAAGAAATCATGCTCTAGTGCTAACAGAATATATATTTATATATATATACACATTTTATAAATATATATCTATATTTTTTTAAATGTCTTTCAATTTAGTTTGCAAAGTGAAGCCTTCTGAAATCAGAAGGTATTTACTTGTCTCATGCCATACATATAGCACTGCCTAGATAACAAAAATGAGAGTTTTTTCTCCCATAATGCATCATGGGCGGAGACATGTGAATCACTCCTTTATGTCCCTGTGGCCAACTATGCATCCAGAACCGCTGGTTTATAGCACAGATACAGCCTAATAGTTCAGAGCCATATATCCAAACTTGCAGACAGCCTATTTCAATCTTGTTAGATCTCATCAGTGCAAGATATTGGAACATGGCTTCTGAGTACTGTTGCCACCTTTTGCAAAATATAATACCGGCAGGCGGGGGCTGGGCCAAAAGGGGGCCGGACGTCATTCAAAAAAGGGCGGGACATGACGCAAAAGGGGCGGAGCCACGACGAGCGATCTTCTGAAGACGCGAGAAAGGTAAGTTTTCATAGGATTTCAGGCAAGGCAAGGGCCTTTTTTAAGGGGTATTACAAATTTACCGGCAGCTACATTGCCGGTAAATTTGTAATACCGGCCCCGGCCTTGGCTGGTGTTTTACCGGCTAGGCCGGTAAAATACCGGCTGGGTGGCAACCCTACTTCTGAGGGGTAGGACTTGGAAAGCAGCAAAAAGGGAAACTAAACCTGGTTAGGGTAAGAAGGACTGAAAGGAGCCAAAAAGCCCTTCACAAGCAATAGCATGCAAAGTGAAGCCTTCTGAAATCACAAGGTATTTACTTGTCTCATGCCATACACATAGCACTGCCTAGATAACAAAAATGAGAGTTTTGTTCTCCCATAATGCATATGGCTCTGAACTATTAGGTTGTATCTGTGCTATAAACCAGCGGTTCTGGATGCATTTTTGTTATCTAGGCAGTGCTATGTGTATGGCATGAGACAAGTAAATACTTTCTGGTTTCAGAAGGCTTCACTTTGCATGCTAATGCTTTTTGGCTCCTTTCAGTCCTTCTCACCCTAACCAGGTTAGTTTCCCTTTCAATTTAGTTGTCATTCTGTCATTTTATCTATAAATTAAAAAAAGATGTACTAGCACCATCTAGTGTATAAAAACAAATATGTTTGAAGATGTAACTGATTTTGAATGCTACTGCTCTTTTGGGGTAGATTTTGGCTGGAAAATGCACATTTGAGCTAGCAAAAAAGTGGGTAAGGTTATAGACATGATATGAGACATGATCTGTGAGATTCAAGGATGGACAAAAGTGTCTTGAATGTTCTTTCAAGAATTTTGGCAGGCAAATGAGAGAAATGGATTTCTTTCATGTAAGTGGCATTCAGAGACACCTTAATTTTATTTTGCAGGGCTAATTAATGTCTCAAAATGTATAGGTCTATAAAGCAAACCATTTTTTATCACTGAAATCTTATTTTATACCGTGACAGGGTGGCCATGGACACTCTAGCAGTGATTCCAGCAGCTCAAGCAGCTCCAGTGGAAGTGAATGTGAGGGAAAGGTAAGTACAAGATACAATAGTACTAGTAAAAATACAGAGCCCCCATAATTATTGGGACATTTAAGTCAAAATTGTTATTCTGTTGTTTAATCAAGCAATTTTGATCAAGTGATTCAAGTGAATAAAATCACACAAAGAGCTGGCATTCTTCAAGATTTTCAAAGGCAGCAGTAGGGGGGGACAAATTCAGTGGCATAACTACCAGGGGTGAAGGGGGTGCAACTGCATCAGGGTGGAAGTTTGCTTAGGGTCAGTCCCCCTTTCCCATCCAGCAAAAATTGCATGTGAAGACCAGCTGGTCTATTCCACATCACCTCACCACAGCTCCCGAACGCACAACTCTTCCAATCTGTTTGTAAGTCTAAAATAATATAAACTCCTCAACATTGAATCCCCTTCCCTTCAGGCAGCATTTAGACCCCCCCCCCAACTCCATCCATCGCACTGCCCAGCCACACGCCTGTCACTTCCAAGACCAATCTGCTGCCTTCTTATTCGTCAATGGCTTCTGGTGCCGCAGCCCCTCGCTAAATCCTGTGAGATTACCAGGGCTGCCCCTGCTCCCCTCCATTGGCTGGCAGCTGTGCTTGTTCTCCGTTCAGGGAGGGGCTGGCGTTGGAGTCAGGGTGGAGCGATGATGGTGGTGGTGTGTGTGCCTGCTCCCTGGGACCTAAACCGTTAGCTTGCTGGGAAGAGTGGAGGTGGAGTGCTAATAATGCACACGTCTACTTAACTCACTGGCTGCCAGGACTAGCTTGTACAACTTGCTCCTACTGTCAGGCCAATATGAGCATAAGTACGCCCCTGTCCTAACCAAGAGCAACTCTGAAGCATCTGTTTTATTGTGAGTGGAGCTTGCAGCCTATTGTAATTGCTGCTCTTGTGTTTCATTCCTCAGCAGTTCTTGTGGTTGCCTCTGCGCTACATGGGAATGGCACCTCAACTCCATGCACATATTTGCACAGCCAGGTCCAAACTGGGAGTCAAAATAGGCCCTAGCATTTGAGGCACATAGAGGTCCAAACATCCCCCCCGCCCCCCATCAGTCTACTAAATAGCATCTGTGGCATCTTACAGCAACAGCATCATCTGTAGAGCTGCAGTTTGCCAATACACCTTTTTTTGGACGGATATAAGGGGATATTTTCACCTAGGATGTATTTTGTTGGGGTGTTACATGAAATTGCCACTGCGTACATCTTGCGATAAATTCTGGTGGTATGATACATGACATTGCCACTGTGTTCATCCTGCTATCATATCTGGGCAATTATAAATTGAATTCCTGCTTTGTTACTTCTCCCCAATTAGAGGAGCACACACATTTAACAGGCCCACCTCCAAAGATGTCCTAAGCCCACCAATACTGTTCCTGCTTTCCTGATTTTTAATCACTGCAGACTGCACCAGATTATTTTCACAATACTGGTACTGTGTTATAAAAATGTTATTTTAGTTGTACAGTTCTTTGCCCTAACAAAATGTACCAGTTAAGGAAGTAAAAATATATTTTTTAAGTTCAGTTCTATGACATTAGATCATTATCCACGGCACATTTGCTCGGTGGGGGGGGGGCGAGTTGCAAATTTCTGCACTGGGGGCCCCTTGGTGTCTAGTTACACCACTGGACTAATTGGGTATGTAGGACAGAAAAAAACACAACAGTTTATAAAAAATAGCAGAGTTAAAGAAAAAAATATCCCATGATGTAGGTTTCATGCACTAAGACCAGGAGCATGTGCAGAAATCCAATTCATCAATGCGCCTTTTACATTGTAAACAGGAACGCTCGCACACTGTGACCTACTTAACACCAACTGTTACTCAATGTGGACCAATAGTAACATAGTTGCTATGGTGATGCGTAGTGAAACCAACAAATTATACACCGATTGGCAAGGACTTCTTGTGTAATTCTACTCTGTGCTGATCAATGTTTGTCTTGTTGCTATTCCTGCCTCCCTCCCAGGGCTACCTTTAGCCTTTTACACACCACAATGCATATCCCATATTGAAAGCAGCTCTGCACTTCAGTATACATTGGCCAGCTTGTTGGTGTTTGGAGTGCAAACATGGCAGCCGTGAACTAGGGGTAGGCAGAAGAGGCTGCCGCCTAGGGCACAATAATAGGGGGGCGCTGGGCTGTTAACTCTAAAATTGTCTTCTGCCTACACCTAGTCCTTACCTGTCAGTTACTCCCCTTCCTTCCCAACCTGACCTTTAATCTCATATAGGCTGGGCTTCCAGCAATATCTACAAGAGCAAACAAATATTACATATCACAAGCTTATTTAGTATTAGTAAGGCAATGTTGTAACTACTGTGTGCTGGTCCCCCCTGCAAAAATATTTTCTGAGGGGCCTGATGCATTGAGATCCCCAAACTTCTGCCTTCTTGCTTGCGGGGCCTCATCTGCTTACCCCCCACCCCTCCATTTACCTACTCCCCCTGCATCCCCCTTGGTAAGAGATTGGCTGGGGAGGGGGGTTATTCTTTTCAGCTATAAAGGAAGCAGATCAACCTTGGGGTCTACTTTCTCGATAGCAGGGGTCCAGGGAATTGTGCAGACCCACCAGGGCTGCCACATCAGGGGCCCACATACACTTTCCCTGGGCCCCCGACACCTTCCACAGGCCCCAGTGCCAGCTGCAATGGTTTGTAACCGCCTCTGCTTGCTTCCCCCACCTCCACCAGGATGTACCTTCTCTTCTCATATAAATAAGAGCAGGGGGAGGTCAGGCAGTGTAGGTAGTTTCAGGCTGGCGGGGGAGTGAATCAGGGCTGGCCCAGTCTGACCTTGGATTTATCACTACTAGATAGCGTATACCATGGCGTAGATTAATATAAACTCACCAACATGGTTAAGAAATCATAAATTCTGCCAGGTAATGTAAACTTTTGAGCTCAACTGTATGTTTGCATATGCACAGTGTGTGGGTAATGACCTGTTCTTTTTGCTGCAGCCCCATGGAGAAGGCCATGCACACAAAAAGAAGGAAAAGAAGCAGCATAAGGAAAAAAAGCCCACAGACAAGAAAGAAAAAAAGGAGAAAAAGGAACATAAAGATAAAAAGCACTAAACTTAGGCAGCACAATTAATGGGGCACTAAAACCAAAATACACAATGATTTATATGAAATAACTTCTTTTAACATTTACAAATATACATGCATGTTAGACATCTGGGAACAAGCTGTTTCCAATATGCATCAGTTATTCTGCAAATTAGGTATTTATCTTTAAGTTTACTTTTTCTTTGTCCATAGATGGACCTATTCTGGAATTATTCATGATAATGAAACTGAACTAAAATCTAGTTGTAGGGGGTCACAGAACCCAGTATTGACTGAGGATTTAAATGTATTGCTATCCGTGACTATACTTCATGTTCCTTTGGTCACAATGTTGTACATTTTCCATAACAACCATTTAAACTTTTTCTGTGTATACCTGTTTTGTTCAAAAACTTTAAATAAAAAACATTCTGGGGAAAAAATGTATTATGTATTTTTCTTTTTTTTTCTATTTTTTGCTCCTCATTCTGTCTAGCCCATCTTTGGTTCCAGTGGGGCTTCCTAAATTCTGCCTGGTTGCTAGGGCAAATAATCTCCAGCAACCAAACAACAAATTAAAGGATCATATACCAGTGTAGTATAAGTGTTTGGTTGCATTTGGGGTATCTCTTTGGAACTCTGTTTTCGAGGATCCCATAATTAGTATAAGCAGGAGAAACAGGGTGCTCAGTCATTGTTTCCTCTAATTTTCAATTTTTCCCCTCTCGACCTTAGATTACTGTTGATGGCTTTTAATGACACTTGCTTCCATTCTGTTTTAGGTTTCTACACCTTGGAAGGCTTAGGGTTGGTCTATATTTTTATAAGCATATTCCACTGTGGCAGCAGATGAAGAATAGAACATTTTTGAGTTTCACTACATAGGACCTACCAGTAACTTATGGTAAATTCTTACCTGTGTTGCTCAATTGCTCTTGGCTGGTAAGTGAGCCTCCTTCCCACACACATAGCTTTATGGCCTCCTATATAAAACCACAGCTGCTCCCAAGCACAGTTTGTGTCTATAACCTCATTGTTCTGCCTGTGGACTTGTGTTTGCAGTCCTGAATATATATTGCACAATAATATGGACTAATAATTACTTAGACAGAAATGCTATAGAAAACAACACCACCTCAGTAAGCACAAATAAACTCAAGATATTGTACCTTCGTATCAAGACAAAACATTTTAATTTAAAGCAGAGACATGATACAGAATATTTTAACACAAAATGTAAGAAATGTCATGCATATCTAAACCTACATTACAAGAATTTTAAGAAACGAAAAGAAAAAAAAATATATGAAAGCCAAAATATTGGAATTCTCAAAACAAGCATCACAGGAGGTTATATTTAATCTTTTTGATGCAGTTTCTCTGTCTTGTAGCAATGATTATTTGCTGATAAATACTGCAGGATTCAAGCAAGAACACTTGCATTTCAGCAGAGATTTCTTTTTAAATCAAATATATTAGAAATTTCATGTGAAGAAACCCATTCACAGTCTCATATACACTATATTAAGCAGAAAAACCATCCTTTATGGACATGGGCTCTTTCTATTCAAGGCCATTTGCAGGAAAATGGGTACAAATTGCAGACTAGATGTGGAGGGCAGCACTGGATTGGCTCAGTGAGTTGTGGTGGAGTGATATTTAGGAGCTGGTGGTGCAGAGGTGTGTGGACATGTTTATTGATCAGTGATGGTGAACTTTAACATTTTAAATGCTGAAGATACACAATAGGTCTGCTAAGAAATTAAAAAAACAAAAGATCTTACTTAGAACAGGAACTGTAATGGCTAAAAACAAACTGCTCGCTTTAATAGTGAAGCAAGGAGATATCCATCAGTTTGTGAATATCACAGAAGTTGAAATAAATATCACTCCTATTGTCACCTGTAATAATTCAAAACTAGACAAGCAGACAGCAAAGTGTACAGGAGTCTGATGTAGGCTTATCAACCATAAAGGTTGATCTAACATGTGCAAGCTAAATGTGTGACCGATTTAAAGGTTTATCCATAAACAATTAAAAAGTTGGCTATCTTCATTACTACAATACATGCAGGTATTTTACTTCTAGTGTATGAAAACAATATCCATATTTCAACCTTGAGGGCTCTCTTAATTCAAGTGGATTGTTTTATTTCCTGTAGCATTAAAAACAAAGAGAGGTGCCTATTCAAATGAGATCATTGTAGTAATTTCATATGCTACTGGAGTGACAGAACGAATAATGGGGCTTTGACATCCTTGCAGTGGTGGTCTGGTAAGGTACCAGCCAATGATGTTTCTGTAGAAGGATCTAATCCTTGTAGACAAATGGTACATGATCTGTGGCTCTCAATGTAAAACATATATAATGATATACAACATCATAGCAAGGCCTTGGTGACAAATGTCATATTGAGCCATGCCAGTGTGTGGATAGGTACCCCCTCTTCTGGGCACACCAGGGAGGCAAGGCATCATCTCACTAGGTGGTATGTCAGCCAGTACATGAAGATGGGCTGCACAGCAGCAATAGCCATTGTAAGGTACATACGCAGCTGGTTCCTGGCTCCACGAACCAAAACACCTTCAGCTGCAGCCTCAGAGAGGATCTTCAAACGAAGGGTGCGGATCTGAAAAGTGAAAGCATATTACATAGTTACATATTTAAATTGGGTTGAAAAAAGACAAAGTCCATCAAGTTCAACCCCTCCACTCTTTCACACAAACCATATATGCCCATAGCTATACTAACTGTAGAGTTTAGTATCAAAATAGCCTTTGATATTATGTCTGTCCAAAAAATCATCCAAACCCCTCTTAAAAGCATCAACAGAATGAGCCATCACAACATCACCCGGCAGTACATTCCACAACCTCACTGTCCTCACTGTGAAGAACCACCTACGCTGCTTCAAATGAAAGTCCTTTTCTTCTAGTCTGAAGGGGTGGCCTCTGGTGCGGTGATCCTCTTTATGGGTAAAAAGTTCCCCTGATATTTGTCTATAATGTCCTCTATTTGTTAAGTGTTTAATTAATAGGAATCAATATTTTGCAAAGCAGCCAGTTTAATTAAAAAAATAAATAAATAACTATACCCTCAAAATGAATACTTGAGCAACATTATATAAAATTAAGTGATATATTAAAGAATCTTATCAAACTGGAATATATATTTGAGTAAATATTGCCTTTTTACATCTCTTGCCTTGAACCCCCATTTTGTGATGGTCTGTGTGCTGCCTCAGAGATCACCTGACCAGAAATACTACAACTCTAACACAACTCTGTCTGTTAATTGGCTCATGTGACCTAACATGTATGGTTTGTTTGTGTGCACTGTGAATCATACAATCCCAGGAGGCTGCCCTTATTTTTTAAAATGACAATTTTCTATTTATGATTACCCAATGGCACATACTGTTAAAAAAAGTATATTATTATGAAAATTGTTTATTTACATGAAGCAGGGTTTTACATATGAGTTGTTTTATGCAATATCTTATTATAGAGACCTACATTGTTTTGGGGGTATATCTACAAACAGAGTTTAGTAATCAGGTGAGTATTATTTCACTGTCCAGCAGACAACAACTGCTAATGAAATAATGCAAATATCTATTGTGTATTTTTGACAAAAACCAGGGTAGTACAAAAAAACAAATTGTTTGGTATATGGCAGACATAGAATAATGTAATGATGGATTTATGAGGGTGATGAAATGATATGCACCACTGGAAGTGAACGAAGATCACTTACCATGAAAAAAACTACAGAGATACAGCACCAGGCAAGTACTATGTAGTATCCAGTTTTCCCAAAGAGAAGGCCAGAAATAACACCTGAAATCATCCTGCAATAAGCACAAACAAAAGATGTTCAAGAAGTGTGATTTGATCTGACAGGGATCAGACCCCAGACAGTGCCTCTACTTTGCCAGAGACTTTACCTATTAATAGAAATAGTATCAGTGGGCACAGTGACAGGTGAACAAATGGTCACAGAATTACACTGCACCAATTTCATGGTTGCACATACCTTGATGTATGAGGGGGCGAGGCACAAGCACTGAGCACTCTCTGGAGCCCTGCATTTAATGTCTGCTTTGATCAGGCATAAAGAACACATTTCCCTTTATTGTTTACACCTACATTCATTTCATGGTGCATCAGTTAATTCACAACCATGACCAGCTGCCATGATGTGATTTACACAAGTTGTTCCCAAATGCATTTATTTTGCTAGCTATAGAAAGATAAAATAGTGATAGCTCCTGTGTTGGCACCTATATCACAAACACATAAACAAAAGAATTAGACATTGCATTATGTGAAATATTGTACTTATCTGCAACCTACATCTGCTGGGACTTACCCCACATATTTATATCCGGAGAAAGCAACAAGATCCACTGTGGTAAGATCTGTATTTACAGTCACTAGGTAAAGGCTGAGGAGGATTGCAAGCACCTCTACAATAAGCCAAGCAAGGGCTGAACTGGCCTGCATGCCCAGGATCTCTGGTGAGAATCTGTAAAGAAGAATTGTTTATTGTATATAGTGCGGACAAATCACTTTTATAGAGAGTTCAGCACTAAGATCATCCCTTGAGTCCCCTGGGGTGCACTTTATATGCCCTGGAAAATTTGAAACCCGAGTTTACTAATAAAGTGGTAGTATAAACTATACAGGGTTTATTCCCACAGATTACCGAGTAGCACAATTGAAGATTTTTGCAATTCTGATTTGGGGTGCCATGTCCTATCTCTTTTTTATGTATATTGATTCAAGTATTCAGGTACACATTTATATACAAATACAGTGCAGCTGTGTTGTATGAATAAAGTCTGTCAGTCTCCCTCCATAATGTGTAGTGGAGCACTATATCCGAATATTGTCAGATGAATCCTTTGGCTAAATCAACCTCTTGGCATTGTATAACTTTCCTGTGCATTTAAAATTCTGAAATTCTAATAAAGTGTATAACATTAAAATTATATTTTATTATGCAAACCATGATTTGGTTTCAGTATTCAGCCAAATGTTTAGCAGAGTAGTTAGCTGTGGAACATTACTATTCATTAGTCTCATGTTCTCTCAATTTACCATTTAAAAAAATGCTAATAATAAATAACACGTCCAAATATCCAAGCTGCAAATGGTATGTATGTTTGGTGAGCATTGTGAAAACAGCAACCTAAATTCCTTACTGACGTGCCAAAAAACACAGCTTGCTTCAAAAACTCTATTCCCAGTGTCAGGGCACATTTACTGCCGGAGGTCAGAGACGCCATACACAGATCAGTAACTAATTTATGGCAAACTAATTTACATAGCAGTGAGACTCATATTATTAGTTTAAAATGGAGTTTAGGGACTTGAAATGCTTGCAGCGCTTTATTTAGCTAGCGTTTTGCTCTGTCATGGTTCCTAGTTTTTGTGAGAGTACTATAAGTTAAGTTACTAACCCAATATAATGTTTGTATATTTTTCAAAAATGCTGATATGAAATGAAGTAACATGTACCATCAACTTTAAAATTTATATTATACATCCTCCACCCTTATAACTTCACATACCTGCTCTGTGTCCCCAGTGCCAAGCCAGCCACCAGAATATATGTGATAAAAGCCATGACTGCAGAGAAAAATAAATATATATTTAGAGACCGCATATGGCTCTCTTGCCACTCATTTTATTGCTATAGCGGTCACTATATTATTATAGGAAGCCTAGCAGGGAAGGCTACCTATGCAAGTTGCTCTGGACATAGAATAGGTTTCACTTGAACCCATACTATTTTTATTAAGGCTCACCCCATTTTTTTTCAGAAGAGAGAACGGCACATTATAAAAAGTTTGCTAAAATTGGTCAAACCTTTAAATTTCATGAAATCCCTATAACCCAAACTGCATGTTAGCTTCTGAATTATTCCCCAGTAGGGATGCACCTAATCCAGGATTTGGTTCAGGATTCAGCCAGGATTTAGCCTGTTTCAGCAGGATTCGGACGAATCCTTGTGCCTGACTGAACTGAATCCGAATCCTAATTTGCAAATGCAAATTATGGGCAGGGTGGAATTTCACATAACTTTTCATCACAAAACAAGGAAGGAAACACATTTTTTCCCCACTTTTTCCTTTCCTGCCCCAAATTTGCAAATGCAAATTAGGATTCGGTTTGGTATTCGGCCAAATCTTCCACGAAGGTTTCGGGGATTCAGCCAAATCCAAAATAGTGGATTCAGTGTATCCCTACTCCCCAGGTCTAGGTGCCCCAAGCCAGTTTTACGTGTGGTCATGTTACTTTATTGCACCTGATGAGTTCTATGAATAAGGGATCTATAGTTAGAACAACAGTAAATGTTCACATTATTTAACTAGAGAGACATTGTAGCAATGCACCCATGGTTGTTTAAATGGTTTGAATCAGCTGCAGTTACACTCAAGGATATTGCAGGTGAGGATATTTTGTAATGTTCAGTTCATCTGCCATAGTCCTTTTCCCCATGATTGCGTTCATAACAAGCCACTTGCAGCTACTGTCTATACTAAGCTTGCACTGAGCCTCAAACTACCCATTAATGTGTTGGTTGGCCAGATTACAGAATTTCACTATTAAGTGGACGTGTAAAGTAAAATGCTAGCAGTCCTAGAGGTGCTTCATATTGCAGATTTTTCAGAGCAAGGCCCTGTTTAAGAGAAAGTAATTACATGCTTTGAAACACACCTGGAATGTAAAGATCGGGAGCATTGATGTCAAATCTTGGGGCCACAGGGGTGTCCTGTTGGTATCTCACTTCCCAATCCTGCAATGCAACAAAAGTTACAAATATGCCACAGATGGAGGATAGGATATTTCTAAACATTTATTTGACATTATTTGTACAAAAATGTTTTATTGCCCGTGAGAAATGGAGGCACAAAAACAATTTTTATCTACTCAGCAGGCTACAGACAGAATTAACTTTTTTCATTTTCTACTCTATAGCGATAGGCTGGATGTGGCTCTCCATGGAACAGCTCAAAGACTAGAACTAGTAAAAGTTAATATGAAATAATGCATACATTATCAACTAAAAGGGATTGTTCACCTTTGAGTTAACTTTTGGTATAATGTAAAGAGGGATATTCTGAGATAATTTGCAATTGGTTTTCATATTTTATTATTTGTGGTTGCGGAGTTAGATTTTTATTCAGCAGCTCTGCAATTTCAGCAGTCTGGTTGCTACGGTCCAAATGACCAAGCAACCAGTCATTGATTTGAAAATGAGACAATAGTATGAAGAGCCTGAATAGAGAGATAAATAGTAGCAATAACAATATGTCTGCTTTTTAGATTAGAGGTCAATGACTCCCATTTGAAACTGGAGTCAGAAGAAAAAAAGCAAATGAAAAAAAACTGAAAAAAAGTAAATAATTGAAAAGTTGGTTAGAACTGGACATTCTATAACATACGAAGAGTTAACTTAAAGATGAACCACCCTTTGAGGAACCTGCAATTAGTATTTTTTGTAGTTTCTTGAAATCTTTACATTTGTTTGTGGTTGCTATGGTTTTGTCACCCTGGAAACTAGTTTCAAGGCTAGTACAGAGAGACAGAGAGCATGAAAAATAAAACAAAAAAATAAGAATACCAGTAAAGTAGTACCCTCTTTGATTGCCAGACTTTAGTAAACAGCATTTGCAGTCAAAAGCCAAAAACAGGCTGAATAAGAATGCTTATAATTAAAAAGAACAAACAAAAAATATAAATAAAGACTAAATGAGAAAAGTTACATCTGTAAAATACTATGCTGAACTTTTCCTTTATAACCCTGGTACCTGCATGGTTGCAAGCATCCCACTCATCATGTGATCTTTATAGCTCATGCAAAACAATTGCAAGGCAATAACCATCATGTAGAACACAATCTCAAAATGTGAGTTCCGTATTTAATAAAGTCTAACTCACCCACATGCTATTCATTTTTAGAAGGATATTAATCAACAGGTGAAAATTAGAAGTCACCATTTGGGTAATACGCTTGCAAAAATCTCATAGGAACGATTAGAACGTGGGCGGGTTTTTATTTCTTAAAATCTGAAGTCCCATTTTGAGAATTCTGTCCCTAAATGTACAGGATAAGCTACTATAGATGAATGACCATCCAACTTTCATCAAGCAAAATACCATGAAATCTGTTTTTACCTGGTGCATGTAAGGAAACATAAGCAGCCCAATCTTCTTACCAACATAGACTGTGTCAACCGCAAAATAATATTTGATTTTGCTAACTGGGATAATCCGGTCGATCTTTAAAAAAAAAAAAAAATATTGCATTCATTAACTATTTATTAAACTGGATTCACATACCTTTTCTGAGGACTGATCTACTGTCAACATCGCTGTGTTTATTCTTTCAGAGCAATGACACACAGATCATTTACTCCTCAGTGTTAAAGTGTAGGAGACCAAACATGTTTAACTCCCTACCATTACTGGCCATGGCAATCACCACAGGTATCTGCCAGGTGAAATACTACTACAATTTTTAGTGCTCACTTATGATAAATGATAGTAGACTATAATAAAATGGCTTACAGGAGTCATACAAAAGGCCCAGTGACCCAAAACCTTTTGTGATCCATTATATAATAAAGTGAACAATAAGGAAAAGATGATGGATGTGGTCCTCCATCTATTCCCTAGTCTTTCAACTACACATTCAGTGGAAATCCAGTTCCTATTTGAGGCACCCTTTATTTTGGTACATACCAATGTCTATTTTTTCTAATAAATAGCTCTGTCATGTATACATCATCGTTTGAATAAAGTCATTATTTTTTAGGGATGCACCGAATCCACTATTTGGGATTCAGCCGAATCCTCCATGAAAGATTCGGCCGAATACCGAACTGAATTTGCATATGCAAATTAGTGACAGGAAGTTAAAAGTGGAAAAAACATTTTTACTTCCTTGTTTTGTGACAAAAAGTTATGAGTTCCCTTCCCTCCCCTAATTTGCATATGCAAATTAGTATTCGGTTCAGCCAGGCACAAGGATTCGGACGAAGAGGCCGAATTCTGGCCGAATGCCGAACTGTATCCTGGATTTGGTGCATCTCTATTATTTTTAAATTTTGTCATGCAGTCAGCCTATTTCATGTTTAAAGGAGAATTTAACCTTTATCTGAAAAAACCCTCCCTCCTCGGCAAATGCCCCTAACTTGTTACTTACCCCTCCTTCCAGGTCCTGTCCAGACTCCATCTTCTCTCGATCGCACTTCTTCCTGGATTGGCTGGAAAAAGTTAGTGATTTTCGGGAGCATGCGCAGTTGGAGAAATCTGCATGGTACGAAGCTACTGCGCACGTGCCCAAAAGTCACAAATTTTACAACTTTGTGACTTTCTGCACCAGTTAAACCCTTGTACTGCGCATGTGCCAGAAAACGCCAGCCAATCCAGGAACAAGAGCGATCGAGAGAAGATGCCACCTGTGAACTCTGCTGGACAGGACCTGGAAGGAGAGGTAAGTAACAAGTTAGGGGCATTTGCCCGGGGCCCCCCCCAGGTAGGCCGGGGGAAGAGGGAGGGATTTTTTCAGATACAGGTTGAATTCTCCTTTAAGTAAACCATTATGCTGCCATATATTAAGAGGAGAAGGAATTGTAGGGTGTCTACAGCTATAAGTTCACATCTATTTTGCAGGTCACTTACATTCTTGTCCATCATTTCCTTTCCCTGATTGGCCAAGCTGCTGCCATAGGCCATAGCAAAGTTGGACATGGGTTCTGACAAAAAGGCTTGTGCCGGGATACCCAAAGCTGGGGATGAATGGCTGGGAAACTCTCCTCCATGAGGAACAGGCCCTCCACTTGTGTCATCAAACAGCTGGTGGGGGGTCGACATATTTGGGTTGGAGCCCCGAACACGTCTCTTGGGGGCTGATATAGAGAAAAAATGGTAGGAAGATGACTTAACAGCAAGAGAACAGGTGCAGAGGGAAATAAGGAACAATCTAGAATGATGTCCAGGCATGTACACAAGTGAGTGCTACACGATTGATCTTTATACTGTTAGCATGGGGATGCCTTGACATGTACACAACAAGCTGCCTACTGGTGGCAAACTCTAAACTATGCAATACATATTATCCAAACTATTAGCCCAGCCTGCAAATACATTCCAGCAGACATTATACTGGCAGAGATAACCTCTTCATGTTAACATCCCTGCTGCCCTCCCAGTGCTATATGATCATACGAATACGATGGACAGTCCTTTCTACGTCAAATGAACAGAATTCCTTCATCACATCTGAGTAATTGAGCTTTAATTTGAAACCACCAATAAACCCTACTCTATCTAACTACTAATGTCATCCCCACTCAAAGGTAAGCCGGTGCAAGTCCCACTCACGGGCTCTGAAGCTGCTCTCCTGGTTCATGGCTGCAGTCTGATGACGCGTCTGAGACACCGCCTTGTCACATGCAATGAAGGACCAATCAGAAGGCCAAGGAACAAAATTGTCCCGGAGCGCAGAGATCAATAAAGACAGTTGAAAAAAACACGATAGACATGCATGTGATGTGGCATAGGGTGGGCAGTGCAATAGCGACGCAATTGAGGGCGAAGGGTGTCGGTGAAAGACGCGTCATTTGATTGGGCGGGACTTTGTTGGCTGGATGCAATGTTGTACTTAATTTCTCACGCCTTTCTCTTCTCCAGGCATTTTAATAAAGCCTGGCATTATATATAGACGCCATTGTTTGAACTGGCATGTGATTCATACTGTCTTTATCTTTATACGCAATTACGTGTCCACGTCCATTGTAATTTCAGTTGCGGTGTTGTGGTTTGTCTAGTTTCCAATAAACATTATTGTTTTGGGTCTAACAGAAGTAATTTTTTTTTTTTTT
>CM044446.1:54345277-54383760 GCA_024363595.1 Xenopus borealis
GAAAGGTAGTGGAAGCCAGTGCAGGGATTGGCAGAGTGGCATGGCAGAGGAGGAGCGTTGTTGAGGTTTATGAGCCTTGTGGTAGTGTTCGTTATGGACTGGAGGGGGGATAGTCCCTGGCGGGGAAGTCCAATTAAAAGATAGTTACAGTAGTCTAGACGTAATATGAGAAGAGAGTAAATAAGAATTTTGTCAGGGTATTTGGTGATAAATGATGGTGCTTTGGACATTTTCCTTAGGTGGAAGTGACGTGGTTTAATAAGTGACTGAATATGAGGAGTGAAGGACAGGGCAGAATCTAAGATAACCCCAAGGCACCGGGCCTGGGGAGATGGGGGTGATAGTGGCATTGTTAGCTATGATGGATACTCCTGGGATGTTAAAGGAGACATATAGGATAAATGAAACCCTCATTTTGTAGGCAATTATAAGTAATTTATGGTGGTGCTTTTAAATGGAGCTAAAAATGAAAATTATCTTTAAAAATAGCCCCTTTATTGGAGCTCCCTATAATAATGTCTTTCTGTAAAGGTGAAATACATCATAACATGGACTTACCTGCAGTAGTTTTAACAAAGAGTCGTTACCTGCAGTAG
The DNA here is from genome assembly GCA_024363595.1 of Xenopus borealis. Lineage (NCBI taxonomy): Eukaryota > Metazoa > Chordata > Amphibia > Anura > Pipidae > Xenopus > Xenopus borealis. The sequence continues at coordinate 54,345,874 of CM044446.1, forward strand.
TTTTAACAAAGAGTCGTTACCTGCAGTAGTTTTAACAAAGAGTCATGGAAGTGCAAGTACATTTTCCTATTCTCACATTTAATTTGAGGCTTTTTATAGACAAACTTACATGTCTGTGAAGAAAGACATTGGGACCAATAGTGGAAGCAGGGGGCAGGGGCACTGTTGCCATAAGGTAAGTTTAGATTCTTGCCTCAAGCATCAACAAAAAAGCTGCTTCTGGTAACTTTAAAAACTGAAACGCAGATTTTAAAATCAGAATTACATTTCTGCTAGTGCACAGTGCAATTGAGCCCTATGCACTAATGATGCAGCTCCTTCTCTCTGATGCTGAAGCTAAGCATGGGGGGGGGCGACATCAGAAAAGTCTAACAATTTACTTTTTTCTAGCAGGCTCGGCCTGGCAATCTATAGATTTTAGGCCTCTTTGTACTTGAAATGCCAGAAGCGATTTTGAATCCCAGTCCAGGCCTATTCCCTAGGCATTCTAGGGTTGTAGTGTGGTAGTTTGAGTGTTTGTGTCACACATTTAGCATTCTTTCAGTAAACCTGTAATTATGCCTTGCACCAGTTTTGTGCTATGTACTAGTAGCATATTTCAGAGGCATCTGGTAGTTGACATTTAAGAGCAGCTGTAGAACACATCTAACGCTTGCGCTAATTCGCCAGCGTGACATCATTTCGAAACTTCGCAAATTCACTAACACCGATTCTGACGAATAGATAGACTTGCGCAAATTCACACCATTACGCCAGGCGAAGTTGTGCACTGACGAAGGATAGTAATTACGCAAATTCACTAAGATCAAAATTTTCCTGAACGTTACCACTTACGCTAGACTTTACTTCGCCTGGTCAGACCAGGCGAAGTTCAATACAATAGATAGGAGTTTGAAAAAAAAACATGGAAAATTTTCTAAATCCCAAAAAAATGCTGGCGTGTTTTACCATTGTAGGGTGATAGTGTGAAAAATTTTTTTTTGGGGGGGTTACCCTCCTTCCCCCCTACATTTCCTACATATGGCAACACAACTATATAGGGGGCACATGTAGGGCAATAGGACAACTTTATTTTTTTAATTAAAGGTTTCCTGAGCTTGTGTAGTGCAACGTAGTGGCTGTAACATACACTTCTATTATACTTTGAAATTCGTGCCATATGCGAATTAGGCATCGCTAGCGTATATGCGCTTTGCCTGGCGAACGAACGGTAGCGCTACTTCGCTAACGTTCGCCGCCCTGAGCACAAATTTGCATCTTAGTTAATTTGCGTAGTGCTGGCGAAAAATCACCTGGCGAAGTGCGGCGAATGCTAGCGAAGCCAACGCTAGCAATACAAGGGCCGATAAAAGCTGCTGACAGACTCGGCCCTCCGAAGGGCTTAACCGATTGATACCTGGCCGAAAGTCATCCAGATGTCGATCGGATGGGACTAAAAATCCCGTCGGGATGCGGTCCTGCGATCCGACCGCCCATATCCCCTGCATTGTAATGAAAATACAAATGGGAGGCAGTATCACACATAAAACATTTATTTGGTGAACATAACAATCTTAAATGTATCCAAAAAAAATCAACATATACCAAAAGGATGCAAGTACCTCAGAGCTCCATCAAGGTCGGAACTAGGGGTAGAAAGAATATCTACTGCGAGTGACTAATCTCCCGAAATGCCTTCCAGCTGGCAAGAATGCAAATTGGCATCAGGATGGCATACAGATCGATTCAGTTTTCTGAAGTCCCCCTAAACGACAGGGGTCAGGGTGGAAGGTAGAGCATCAACCAGGATCAGGAAGGTAGGTCAGGAGAGTGGCTGGGAGCAGGTCTGGGCTGGCAGGGCCCACAAGACCCAGGGTAGAGCACAAGTCAATACTGGAATTCAAGAGGTCAGGCTAAGGCAATGATACCCAACCAATGGCTTGTGAGCAACATCTTGCTTACCAACCATTGGATGTTGCTCCCAGTGGCCTGAAAGCAAGTGCTTATTTTTGAATTCCTGGTTTGGAGGCAAGTTTTGGTTGCATGAAAACCAGGTGTACTACCAGTCCACATAGTGTCTACTAAATGGCTTATTTTGCACCACCAAGAAAATTCTTCATGCTTGTGTTGTTCCCCAACTCTTTTTTCATATCTGAATGTGGCTCACCGGTAAAAAAAATGTTGGGGTCCCCTGGGCTCCAGGAATTTCTTGGTGTAAGAGACCACTTTCAGGATCTGCTAGCAGTGGGGACTCTTTCACCAATCTTCAAGTCCTACCTTTGGGGGGTTGTGAACCGTACAGCTATACTTGTAAGAGTACCATTTGAGGGATGAATCTGTCTCAAGCATTTATGACATGATTGTTATTAGTACCATCTAAGCAGCACCCACAAAGATTGCGTAACACCCTGAAAAGAAAGCGTTAACATTTCGTTTTAAAAACTACTGGTGACCAAATTATTTGAAAGTTCAACTTTGTGTGTGTGTGATAAATTCTTCTGCCAATAGTACTGCAAGATCCCTCTTGAGTAAGAGTCACATGTTACAAATGCTGTACTGGGAATTGCAGGCAGTTATGACTTGTTCAGCCAAGTCTCAGCATCTACATTTGAAGGTAGAGTCCAGTGTGTGAGAACCCATCTTCAAAAACGTTTCACATTAACAAAAGGAGACAATCTAACTACTTTTGGGTCTTGCATTATTTTATCACTATAAAATATCTATAATTTAATATTAGGGGCAATATGTATCTAACACTGTACCATTATAGAAAGGATGTTGTGAATCAAAAAGATGGATGAACACTGCAGGGATCATAGTAAATTTACTGTAATAAGAAAAACAAGACATTTTTCACAGGATCTAGATACCGGTTATCCATTTTTTTTGTAATTATTTCCTTGTACTTTCTTCTGGAATGTAACTACACTGTTATATAACATTACCTTAAAAGAACCATTCCCCAGCCAATATTTCAGGGACCCCCTTGCACCACCATAGCTCACTTCATTAGTTACAAAGTACCCCCCTAAGTGTAACTTTCACTGTGCGCAAGACATTGTCCTCACTTCTTCATATTCATGCATCTAGTACTTTTCATGTGCTGCACCTATCCTCTGGAATTCCCCATCCCATTAGACATTTCTAACACCTCTACAAAATCTTACAAGTTAAAGGGATGTCATGCTTTTTTTGATGTAGTTTTTATTTCTAAATTACATTCTTTACATTAGAAATAATTCACTTTACCATAGAAAATGTTATTCCTGAACCCACAAGTGTAATTTTTTAAAATGTAATATTGGTGTGGAGGCAGCATTTCAGGTAATTTTGCCTGATTCTGTGCTTTCAGAAAGAGACAGCGCTTTACAATAAAACTGCTTTCAGATAAGCTGTTTTCTCCTACTCAATGTCACCAAAGGAATCACCCTGAGACTTTCATTTTTAATATTGAGTGCTATTCTCATATGTACCAGGGATATCTACCAGGAAACTATCTTGTGTCAGGGAGCTGTTTGGTTACCTTCCCATTATTCTGCTGATGGGCTGCAGGGGGTGGGACTGGGTGATATCACTCCAACTTGCAATGCAGCAGTAAAGAGCAACTGAAGTTAAATCAGAGGACAAGTCACATGGATGAGGGCACCTGGGACACATTTAAAAATAAAATGTAGAACATCTGTTTCCTTTTTTGAAAAACAGATTTCAAGTGCACAGTTCTGCTGGAACTGATGCATTTTGGAAAAAAAAATGTTTTCCCATGGCAAAATCCCTTTAAGCCTTGGTCCACCTTTCATAATACATGTATTCCAACTACCCCTACCTACTATGTTAAAGATTTTATAGTACAAACTAACAATTTCTAGGCTGACAAGACCTCACACGTCTTCTCACCCCCTTCCTTTCCTTTATAATGTAATTAGTACATTATTTAAACAGGACCCTCTAACTTTTATGTCGTTAGCGCTATGCAAACTTTGCATTGTGTCTGCTTTAGTAAGATTTCATTGTTTGTTGATGTAAATTCCTATATATCCCATGTGTATATCCCATGTGTATATCCCAAAGATCTGCTAGTGACAATAGTGCTTAACAAATAAGGATATTGTCAATTACCTGGGTGTAGAATTGCTATTGTACTTTATACCCAAGACTGGGTTCTCAGGCTGGTTAACTAGCCACCTTGTTTTTTGTACATCCATTTGTATAATTTGGTGTATTTATTCTTCTCCCATTCTACAGAGCATTTGAATGTTTTGGTTCTGTAAATATTTGTTCCTAGTAATAATAATGATAATGAGGCAGGGAAGAGAGTCAAATATAGTATAAGATTTGTGGTAAAATTTATTTTTAGAATGTTATTTGATGCATACCCCAATTATATTTTACTCTTTTCCCAAAATTTATGTTCCTGTTTCTGGTGTTTCAGTCTGGCAGCTCAGTGATCCAGAAGCATTCCGAATTGTTACAGTTTGCTACATTTAGTTGATGTATCGATTTCAAATAGCGTACCTCCCAACTGTCCCATTTTTAGAGGCGCAGTCCCTCTTTTGACAGCTCAACCCACAGTCCCTCATGTACACTGGACATTGAGCCAGAAAATGAAACAAAGTTTCTAACTTATTTGGCTTTTGGCAGAGAGCCCAGAACAGCTGAAGCAGAAGATAAGATACTTTTGTAACAATTTCTATATAAGAAAATAATAGTAATTGTAACAATATAAGAGAACAGGTCCCTTGCGAAAAGTTAGACTTACAGCTTAAAGGACAATTCACCTTCATTTGCAAAACTGTAATAACTGGAAAAAAAACTGAGAAATATGTTCAAACTTTCATAACCTGGCAAATTGTGTAAAATTGCCATGTTAATTGGAGGGGGTGTGGCCACAAAAATTAACGTGGTCAAAACAAATTGCCTCACTGAGCGAGCCAAATTTTTTGTCCCTCTTTTATTTCCAAAATGTTTGGAGGTATGAAATAGGTAAAGAGATGATGACCCCTCCCCAGAGCTGCTTTAGGATGTGAAAAATTTAAACTTATGCTTCAATATTAGAAAAATGGTCACAAATAGAAAGTAATTGGAAAAAGTCTTTTCTTCTGGTGATCAATCTGAAACTGAAAAAAAGCATCTGCTTTTGATTGGGTGACCATAAATTGTGTGACAAAGGGGTCTTTGAAACCAAGATGTCCAAAAACTGAAGATTTCTGAGATCTGCTACAAATATGGAATCAAAACATGATTCATTGTCTTTAAAGAAATGTTGTGTTAGCTGTCCATTTAAAGATACAGTTCAGAGAGTTTTACCTATGCAAACCTGTTGGGCAAGGACTGCGGCAATGAGCCGTGGCAATAGCCTATACTGGCCTGTGTTTATCCTGCATAACTATAATGTGTCACCCTCACCCACAACATGGAATCAATTCTCTAAGATTTTGTTCAGCAGTGTTTACAGAAGCTGCTACTATTTTATCCAGCAGTGCAAGTAATAAGGTACGTGGCATAGAGTTGCTTTGCCTGTACTGTGTTTCTTTTGCCTTTTTCCTCATGCTGAAACATGAAACAATCCTAATGAGTTAGTCACTGTAGAAAGGTGGAACACTGTCAAACCTAGGAAATAAAAGTACAGATTTCTATAATGTTGATTCAAGAAACTTCCTGTGCAACGGTGGATATTTCTCTTTTGTGACTCCCACGGCCTTAGCAAAAGTTTCTCACCTCCCCTTTTGTTTAACTGCCTCTCCCCCCTCTCTCCCCCCTCTCTCCCTCCTCCCTTTCTGAAGCATTGCTCTGTACTCCAGTTCTGATAGCTTCAGTTCTCTGACTGTCTCGCCCTGTCTCCACTGTCTCAGGAAGTCCCTGCTTTTTCCTCCCAGCTAAAGTTTCTGTTTAGAGAGTAGAAAGTTGTGGAGGGAAAGAGGCAAACAGGGGATGCAGAACACAGTAACAATCTGAAATACAAACAATCTGAAAGACAAACACGGTCGAAAAGAGTGAAGGAACTTCATGAAAGCCATATAGTGAACTGAAAAGAGACACTGCCATTACGTCTTAAAGAGATTACCAGAAAACTCAACAGAGACACCTTTAGACTAATCAGGTAAGTGATATGATTCTCTTAATATATATACCCTGTTATTCATATCGGTTTCTTCATTTTTTGTTAACATATTAACTGGAAAAAAAACACTTTGGTACAGGCTAGTCTACACAAAGAGCATTATCTACATGGTTCTACATCTACTGTGTGCCCTGTTATTAAAAAAACAGCCTCAAGTGGCAGGATTATCATTTGAATGTTTGCTTTGTTTTGCTTTGGTATAGATGTTTATATGGCCTACTAAGCAATAACTTTGGTTTCAGCATCTTTTAGACATTGTATTAGATTCTACTGAATCTCTGAATCTGTAACTAAGGAATATGTCCTAAAGACGTCCCCAGTGGTTTATGTCAGCTAAAGAAAACCTGAAACAGAACAGGTTATTGATACATATTGCTGTAATTAGAAAAAAAATCCCACATAGGGAAATGGTTGTTCTCCTAGGTGCTTCCCTATTTGGAAAACAGACACGGCACTTATGTGCATGACTCCAGTCATAAAGGGTGAGGTTCCTTTTTTTCATTGGGTCATCTACTTCTAAACATTTTCAGAGGTGCATCACTGTTATTTTTCTTCTAAATTATTCAACAGGGCCAGAAAGCCAATCAAGCATCAGAAATGATAGCATTTAGCCTGGCAAAACACCTAGGGGCAAATTTACTATTATTCCCCAAAATTAGCTCGACCAAATTCATAATTCGATAAGCATTCGACCATTGAATGTTTATCGAATTGTTTTAGGCTATCATTTTGTTCGCTATACGATTTCTCGATGAATTCGTACGATCGGATACCGATCGCTCGATTTCACGTAAAAATCGTGAGATTTCATTTGAGCGTCTGAAAAATTCATACAATTCGAACGATCGAACGCTCCGATTGTACGAATGGTATTCGAGCAGGAGCTTGCCATAAGCTTCTATTACAATTCGGTAGGTTCAATCTGGTGAAGTAGGCAGTCGAATAACTTTAAAATTTTGATTCCTTCGATCATCAAATGATCGAATTATCGAAAATATCCGATCATTCGATCTATTCGATATTCGATGATCGAAGATGCCAAATTTGAATATACGATTTCATGAAAAATTCATACGATCGGTATTCGATAGAATTCCATCGAACTTCGATCATTTCACGTGAATTTCGTAAATGTGCCCCCTAATGTAGATTTTCCTTTTAAGGTAAGGTCATATTAGTGGTCTAAGTGGGCCAGTACAGACCAGCAGACTCCTGGATGTCTCTGCTAATGGCAAGTATTTCATGCCAGTTACTGTACCATAAACTATTGATGTTGATGATGGCATCACACATGCCACCCAATGCTTGTCTACTTCTATCTACTGCACTGGCTATAGGCCAGCAATAAGCAGGTGTGGCTGGCAAAATGTTTCCTTACATTGTTCACCAAAGTGCTAGGCTTGCCACATGATCCCTTTAACATTGTCTTCATATGAAAAGGCTGATTAGTTATTAGCAGACTGCACTGATTTCTATGCAGCTGTGAAACAAGTTTATCAATAGCAATGCCAAGGTGCTCAGAAACAACCCCATAAGCTTGCTCTGACGTCACCTGCAAGTACTTGAGCCAGCGCGTGACAAGCTCAGATGAAAGCTTGTATATTCCAGAAATATTTTTTACTTCATGGCATTACTGGCCACTTTATTGAGATGATATATCAGCCCTGCTCCCACTGTATATGGCTGCAGCCAAGATTCAATTCTTAAATTATTTTGGCAATTTTCAGCTTTTGAATTCGAGGGAAAAGTGGTTGTAAATTTGTATTTATCTAACTGTTAGGGCTGTTTCCTTTTGCTCAGCAGTCATTCTAATAAATGATGTTTGTGCTGTTATGAATGAGGCTTTTTTCTTTCCAGCTGCCAGAATTTTTAGGAACAGGGGTCCTCAGAATACACCTTCATACCAGACAAGGGATTCCTGTAACATTTCAGTAGTATGCAGTTCAGCTGCGTTGCCCAAGCCAAGATTTCCTTATATACTACACAACAAACTATTTAACTTGTATTTTAATTATTTATTCATATTTGACATTTTCTCTCAGTGTGGCACAATTCTTATTTTTATCACAATATAATTGTATCCAGGCAATACACGTAAAGGATATACAATTATCTAAACCTGTCTAAAAATTCTTTGTTTATATACAGAATTTATTTTACCAGCCCAGAGGTTTAGCAGATCTATAACAGTAGTGATCCATGCCTTCAAAAGGTGTCCAGAGCAATTTCACTTGCATCTACCTGTTACAATGCACATGGAGCAGATTTATATATGAAAATGCACATTTCAGCATGGTGGGGAAAATACTCTCTCCGTGTGCAAATTAACTGAAGTTTAGGAGACAAATACAATATTGGTTGACTACTGCTGAACACAAGGCAAAACACGCCTTGTGAAGGGTGCATGTTATGTAGTCTTTTTAAAGAAGTTATTGTGGGTACAATGCCTTGCACACTTGCTACATGCCTTGCACACTTCAAAAGCCTGTATTGACTGCTGATTACATCGGGGAAACTCCAGTGCACCAGTCCTACTGAGGAAGGAGTGAGTAATCATTACATTGGGTGTGCTTCTTCTCTGGCTGTATCTGATCACACATGAACATCCTCCTTTGAAGTTTTGAACTATATTTGATTTCTCCAGCGTGTTTCTTCTTGGGATTCCCGCAATATAAACCTATTGATTATTGTTTTATTCCATACTTCTGTATTGTAGAGCACTAATGGAAATTTTTTTTTTTTTTACTGAATTGACTCTCCTGTCTATAAACAGGGTCTTTTTTCTAAGGGACATACAATGGTAGCTCTAAATACAAAACCAACTTTCTCCTAAGCTGCATACATTAATGCAAGGCACAGATAATTATACTGAGGGCTTACCTGTGGAGTGGTAATTTGTCTTATAAGATCCTGCTCTGCTCCATAGAACCAGGAAGTGGTTTATTTCTTTCAGAATCTTAAACATTTTAACTGCTTTAATTTTATTTAACAAAAAAAAAGGTTTTTTAAGGCAATCCCTACACAAGGTCATATTCAACTATGCTGTCCTTTTAATATACTTTGCCTTATATGGATTTCTGTTTTCATGCTGGCATGTCAGATGTTTTTACTTTAGCAGAGGCCTGAAAGTGCTGAAATAAAATTAAGTATTCTCTGTTTATTTCCATAGCCCTGTCATGAAGTTCTGGCTGCTACTCACACTACTTGTGTGTGTCTATGTGATCTACCTCCTGCTGGGTGCCTTGGTGATTTCAGTCATTGAGTCTCCATATGAGGCCAGCCTAAGAGATGAACTGAGACAACTCAAAAGTGTCTTTCTCAATGAGAGCCCATGTGTTAATGTTAGTAGCCTGGAAGCCTTCTTGGAGAAAATAATCAATGCCAATAAGTATGGGGTGTCTGTCCTGCACAATGCTTCCAACGACAGCAAATGGGATATTGCATCTTCTCTGTTTTTTGCCAGTACTTTGGTGACCACTGTAGGTAAGTTTTAGGCCAGCTGACTTTGAGAGTTTTTTTTCTATATTTATAGTGAATAATATACCCCCTATTGTAAAATCTAACTGTATTATAAGTCAATAAAGAGTTTCATGAAGCTGAAGGCCAAGTACTTTTATAAAGACCATGAAACTCTGAGACCGAGGATTAATCCTATGAAACCAATGTTTGGTCTTGGAAATCCCTCCTATAACAGCTAATGGAAGGGGAGGATCGAGACTGTAACTGAGACCAATGCCCAGGTCAAGAGGCAGGAAGGTGCTGCACATGAAATATATGACTAGCGTTAAATAGTTAGGACCACCATATGTGGTATGGTGGCTTGCCAGTTTTACGATCATAACTTTGTAACTAAAACCCCCTGTTTTTGAACATACATGCACTTGTACAGATACTAAATTATTTATGAAATATGGGACCAAGGAATGTGCATTATTCAATCCCCTCTCTTTTGAGTGCTCATAGCTAATTTTGCCAGCTCAATTTTGCCAGCTCCAACAATTCCCTTTTTGTTTACTTCATTTCAATATATATATATGTGATGTATTAGTTAATATGATCACAGCAATGTAATATTTGGCCAAAACTGGTGAGTATATCATACAAAACATGTTTTTTTTTTTTTTTAATTTAAACTTTCTGTCTACAAACATTCTAAAGTTACATTCTGTAGGAGGAGACTTTGGGGGAAACGATTATGTGTTTTTAAGGGGAAATACATTAAAATAATCCCTATTAAGGAAGGGAGAGTCACTCCCATTTAGTGAAGTGATCTTATGGCACTGACTTGTTTAATTAATATAATGATTAGTCCCACATTGGGAGTAAGGACAAAAAGACCCTAAAGACAATTAAATTGGTAAAAGGGTTAAAGGGTCATTTCCTTGTAGGAATAAGATGATGTAATTATATGATTCCAGCAAACTCATGTTATTTAGAGCATTAGTTAGATTATGAGATGTGGGGTTAATCCTTTCCAAACAAGAAACCCTAGTAAACTAAAGTTCTCTCAAGCGAAATAAAATCCCAGTGGTAATGAAGCATGTTAATGCAGCTTTACAAAGCCGTCTGCACTCTCCACACACACACACCATTAACTCTATGTCTGTACAGCCAGTCTCACAAATAACTTTTGGCAATCAGTGACACAAACAGCACTTGGCATGGCAACATCAGTGTTCCATTTGCTTCTTAACTAAAGAAAGAAAACAGTATTTATATATTGTGCTGAATAAACCCATGTTTATCCCCTAGGGACTTTGTGAAACATTAAGTTCTTAAATTGTTCAATCATCTCCTTGTGTACAGGCAAAACAGCTTAGCTTTACAGTTTCATAATAGTATTAGGAAGAGTAAACAGAGGATGCCATATGATATCCTGACCTGCAGAGACCAGCATGTACTCAGAGCGATGATATGCATGTGTGCCAGCCTAGCCTCATTTTAAAATACCTTTAAGGCTGTGACCTGTTAAAGCCATTGTTAGAATAAATGACAAGCTGAGAATAGTAGCTTACTGATTGAAAAAAAAAATATATATATATATTTTTAATAAATAGGGATTATTTGAAAGTGTGCTTGTGTTACTATTTATATATTAACGTTTTAGTAAAGCTTGTTTTCCAGTTGGCTTTTTTGTTACAATGCCCCAGCAGTTACTCTATTGTTCTTATCTCTCTGTCTGTGACTGTTAGGGCTCCTACACACGGGCGTTTTTGACCTGCGCTCCCCTGCGTTGCGTTTGGCTGCGTTCAGCCGCAGGGGAGCGCAGGTCTAGACGCACCTCATTTTGTTCAATGAGGTTGTACCCACGAGACGCGTGTAAGCACCGAACGCAGATTCAGACGCAACATGCTGCATTTTTCCTGCGTTCGGCGCTTACATGCGTTCGTGTGAGTACAGCCCCATTGAAAATAATTGAGTGCGTCTATACCTGCGCTCCCCTGTGTTTGAACGCAGCAAAACGCAACGCAGGGGAGCACAGGTAAAAACGCCCGTGTGTAGGAGCCCTTAGCGTAAGGCCACAGGAGAAGATTTCAGGGAGATTTGTAGCCTGGCGACTAATCGCCGTGACCAATCTCCCCGAATGGCTTGCTAGTATCTTGCACTAAAGTCGCCTGTGCCTATTCACACGCTGCAACGAGATTTTCAAAGTCGCTCAAAATTGCCTCACAAGGCAATTTCGAGCGACTTTAAAAAATGTATCGCCGCGTGTGAATAGGCACCGGCGACTTTAGTGCTAGCAGGTGCAAGATACGAGCAAGCCATTAAAGGAGATTAGTCGCCTCAAAGTTTTTCACATTTGATTTAATGTTTATACAACTGAATACTGCTTCACTAAAAATCTTTGTTCTGAAAACACTCAGTACTCCTGGGAAATGAAAGACATACCACTGTTATCTTTTTTGTTGAAAGTAGAGTAAATTATTATGCAGGCTCACAGGGGTTCCCAATCTTTTTCATATGACTGTATCCTGTGGCAATCTGCAGTACTTTCTCCAAGGCTCTCTTTTTAAATAAAATCTTATAAAATTTAAATGTATTTTCCTGTATTAGTGCATATTATATTATATTATATTATATTATATTATATTATAGTCTTATAGACCCAAATAGTAACTGAAAAACAGTAATGTGCCACAGCATTACACAATAGGATGTATTTCAGCATCTTAGTCTGTAATTAGAATTCTTTTAACTATCTGTTATCTCAACTCACTGGTCACAAAGGATGAACAGGGATTTGAATGACAGGTATTATTAGGTATGGGACTTGAGGACTAACCATAATGAAAGTAACAGGTTTTTCTTTGTTAGTTGTTTTTTTTAATTACAATAATAGGTTGACTGATCGGGAGACACAAATAATTTATGCAGATCCTGTTCAGAGTTAGGCACTAGAATCCTGTTTGATGATCACTTTGGCATCTAGTATAAATAAGGAAGCAGCATGTGTGCAGGGATTAAACAAACTTGGCATTTTGTTACTATTGTGGGTGCTGTGAATAGCTGCAGGTAAAACACTCAAATCATGTAAATGTGTGAAGACATTTTTGAGCTAAGGGCATATTTATTAAAAGTGAGATTCTTCTCATTATTTTAATAATAAAGATTCAACTCGTCCCAACCACTATTTGGCTAAACTTACTAAAAATAAAAATTGGGCAACAATACTAATCGTGCAACTTTTTCTAATTGTCTCCTGAAAACCTCAACTTTTCTTAGTTTTCAAAGGAAAACCAGCATCAAACAGCCCAAAACCCTTGAAAATCATGAAGGCAAAAAACATCTTCCAATTTGTTAAAGGGACATTAGCCATTGAATTTTACATGACTTTGACAGGTTTTATCTGAAGTGTTTTTGGATTCAGATTTTTTGCAGCTTTGGAGCACAATTCATCTAAAAAAATTCAAGTATTTTTCTTCTAAAAATGTTTCCCCTTAAAACTGAGGATCAATAAATAGGCCCCTAAGTGTTTTACCTGCAACGATTCTCAGCAGCCACAACGGCAATACTTTGTCTGCTGTTTTGTCACTGAATACACAAGAGACAGAATGTCTTGACTGCCATTGCCCTTCTAGTTTGTGTGGTATTTCTGCTGATTACACATGCTGACTGTATTAAAAGTTTTGTTGGGATCAGTTATGTCGTAAGTCATATCTAAATTCACAGATACTGCATAACTTTCAGGTCTAAAATTCCAAATTGGCTTGGGTAATTTACAGATTATAAAGTAATTGCTAATCAATGGCTGGCAAGTAACACGTTGCTCACCTCCCCAAATGATATTGATTGTTTTTGATAAAATTTGTTTAAATGACAGTAAGAGCAATACATGAAAATGTTTTATATCTGTTTAAACTAAGTGTATTATTACTCTGCTCTGGTTAAAATTATGTGTTTGCCTCAGAAAAACTATTAATTTATATAAATAAGCATGGGGGCAAGTTGCATAAGGCAAAAAGAAACATTTTCTGCAATGTTTAAATCTTTCACAGCAGTACCTGCTACTGATGAGCTTGCAATCTATTAGGGACAATTTGATCAGAAGCCAATTAACCTGCCTGTTTTTAGAGTGAAATTGATTTCCTGTTGATACATGACTAATAACAAGGTTATAAACACATGAAAACTACAGTTTTAATAATCAATCTTCAGTTTCGGCTTCTTCTTCTGGGTCCCCCTAGCCAGTCCATTGAACCTCCCAGTGGGTCAATCCCACCAGTTTTGTAACCACAGCTCTAGGCTATGCCACTTCACCACCCTGCACTCTGGGCAAAAGCTAAAAACTTGCAATTTGTTCTTGAATTAGTCCACTTTTATATAATGAAATTTCATGGACCACTGGCTTGCTGCAACCATGAAAAATGTTAATATCCATGTAAACTTTTTTTTTCAGGAAGCTGGTTTCAGTTTGTTAATTGGTTTGTCAGTATACAAGTAATTCAGCCATCAGTGTCAGAGCCCTGTATTCTAGTGCTACAATTAAAGCCTAAATCACATATTTAAAATCCTAAAACACATATTTATCTTCAAATCCTAAAACAAATATTTATCTTTTTACAAAGATCTCTTTCTAAAAAATCTATTCATTTATTTCTGTGGTTAGAATCTAGATCTAATTTTGTATTTACTGAGCAGGCTGTGGTATGGAATTTTTCTAACACCCTGATTTCCTGCCTTTGATTACCATAGCAAACAAAGTGACTGGTGTAATGGAAATCAGCTTGTCCCTGTTTGATGAATATACATGTATCTGTGAAACTTACAATAAGGTCATTCATGAAAATTATTTGGTGTTTAACAATTTGTTTTGCTTATTAGCAATGAAGTGCCAAAGGTCTTGGGATTGTCTGGCACCTAACAGCAAGTGGTGCAGATAAAACACTAAAATGGAAGGCAGTATTAGAGGCCCGTTTATTAAAGGTTGAATTTTAGTGTTATCAGAGATTTTTGAAACCACGATTAAATGTTATTTTTCTAAAACTAGGGATGCTGTGAAAGTTTATTAAAAGAGACAATTATAAAAAGCACAAAAGGAAAATAATGCTTAACAATACACTAAAAAAATATGAAACATTTTTCAGACTATTACTGTTGAAAAAATTCAGAAAAATTGATCGAATTGATTAAAAACGGTCCAATATAATCAGCGCAGTTCCCATTGACTTCTAGAAGATCTTGCCAGCTTTTTCATATTGAATCTATTTGTTGAGTTTTAAAGAAATAACCACACATCTTTAGACATTTGAGATCATAGCAAATAAATAGGCAGCTGCTTTGCAATTCAGTCAGCATTCACCCAAACATCAGTCAATGGGTCACAGGTGCAGGTGTAATGTGGTCCACTTACCATCAAAATCGTAATCCTCCAATATGCGACACAGTTTATTGGTGCTGTGTCACATATTGGAGGACAGCAAATAGGCAGCGCCATTTCTGAGGCGGCTCCTGCATGCCACCCCCCTCACCCACTTACCTGTCCAGGGGGAGGCCACAACATTAGTGCGAGATTGTAATTGCGCTCTATAGCACTAGTAAAGCCAAATTTCCAGTTTGAAAACAAGAAATTTGTCCCTTAAAGGAGAACCAAACCCCCTACCCTGGGTAGAACCTCCTCCCCCCCAGCCTACCTGCCCTCCTGGCAAGTTCCCTTAATTTTCTACTTACTCCTTCAGTGCAAATTCTGGCTTCAGGAGTTCTCAGATACCATCTTCTTTCTTCGCTCTTCTTCGGAATCAAAGCAGCATTTTCATTGTAGGATATTTCCGGTCCTGAACGACTGTGCATGTGCCGAAATTCTTGAAAATTTCCAAAAAAGTTTTGTGACTTTAGGTGCATTTGCAGATGTGAACTCCTGAGGCCAGAATCTGGAGGGGTATGTAAAAAATGAGGGTCATTTGCTCAGTGGGGTTATGTAGGCCAGGGTAGGGGGGTAGGGTTTTTTTTAAAAACAGGTTTGGTTCTCCTTTAATGGTACCAGAAGTGGCTTTTTGCCACCCCTGCAAATGGGCCACATAATATGTTGTTTTCTTACAATTAACTTTAGTCACTTGAGACATAACCAGCACTGTTAGCTACCCTTGGGATAACAAACCAGTTTGGGTAGCTTTTCCAAAATTGAAATCACTATTGATAATCATTTCACTGGATAAAAATTCAGTCAGTATCCCCTTTCTTAGTATAACATCCCCAGTTCTGCACACTCCAGTAACGTTTCTACTTATGCTAAAATCATTTATACACTATATAGGGGAATGTTTACTAAGATTGGAGATGTTGCCCTTAGCAACCAATCAGCAATTAGATTTAAACAGCCACCTATAAGTTAGCAAAGATCTGATTGGTTGCCATGGGCAACATCTCCAGAAATTTCTCCAAATATTTATCTCCAATCTTAGTAAACATGCCCCACCCCTTTACCATTACCAGCTGAAAGCCCAGTACTAAGAATTTCAGAAATCCCTGGATTTGTCTGGAGCAAATATTACTTTTGGCATTAAGTCTCACCACTTTAACATTGTGAAAGGATATACTTTAATTCACTAGAATAATCCACATTATACATTCTGTCGACTTCGGATATTAAACACAATCAGTTTATTTGAATTGTAAAGCATGAGATATCATCACCACATTAGCATTCATCTAGTAAACATGCAATCGACAGGTCAATGTGCATTTATAAGATATAAACTAAATTTCTTGTTTTCTTCTTCACAAGCAAATATTTTAACAGCACTTATTTCATCACAACCTTTTTTACCCATTTCCTCAAGTTACTCTTTCTATTAAATCATTGAGACTGAGCATGTTTGGTTATAACCTTTATTCTGTGTTTATAATAATGCTATTATTAATAATATTAATAACTGACCTGTGACTCACAATGGGACCATGGGTTATATCCCAGTCCGTGTGAATGCTGACATTGCATGATGAAGGACCAATACTTTGAGTTTCTTCCTTCCCTGGGATTGAAACTGTGCTCCGCAGGGTTAAAGTACACTTAATTTTGAATGGAATTTCTTATGTGATCATGAAATATTAAAAGAAGAGAAACGTTTATTTTTTAAATAATATCTTGCACATCATGGGGATAATAGAGTGTTTGTAACAAAAAATGAGAAATATAACTGCAAGTGAATATCAAAGCAAATTTTTACTATTAAATAGGATGTGCTATGTTGCACAAGGCAGTCACCAATAACAACCAATCAGCAATTAATTTTAATAAGTCTACTAGAGAAAATAAAGGTCAGTTTGGTTGCAGTATAAAATTGCACTGGAGCATATTTGTGCCTATGTTGGTGAGTTCAATAATCTTCCAGAATGAACCCTTGTTTATCTTAGCTAAAAGTGCTTGATGATCATGTTTGTTATCAATAAATGCATTTTATACATTCCATAACTATATTGTATTTTTTGATTAATGGTCACAGTTCTCCTAAGCAGCCCAACTATATCCAGTATTGCTGGACAGAGAAGTGACAAGTAAGAAGTATCTGCATAAGTATCTCAGATTCACACAGGACTAGAAAATGGCCTGCACTGGCATTTAAAACAGGCCCTGGCATTTTAAGTACACAGAGGCCCAAACAGCCCAATAAATAAAGACTGCCTATGGCATCTAATAGCAGCTACTATAGCATTTGTCAGAACCCAGGTGTTTGTTTTACTGATTCTACACAAATCCTGTGAGTTTAATAGTTTTTTCTTTTGTTTACAAATATGAAATCAATATACAAATTCAAATAACAGCTCTCCCTTTTTATTTTTAATCTAATTGATGTCTTTCTTTATTCTTCTATAGGTTATGGATATACCACCCCCTTAACAGACTCTGGCAAAGCATTCTGCATTTTCTATGCACTGATTGGTGTGCCATTTACTATGCTGGTGCTCAGCTCATTTGTCCAGCGCCTGATGGTGATGTTTACCCACAAGCCAATACACTACTTGCAGGTGTACAGAGGTTTTGACCGTAAGACGGTCACTCGCTTTCACTTCTTTCTCCTGTTACTTATTGTTTTGTTTTTTTTCTTCATCATTCCATCTGCAATTTTTAACACCATAGAAACTACATGGAGTTTCCTGGATGCCTTTTACTTCTGTTTTATTTCCCTATGCACCATTGGACTGGGGGATTATGTCCCAGGAGAGCAGAATGATCAGTTACTCCGGAAGCTGTACAAGGTGTCTGTGGCCTGTAAGTACTGAGAGCTGGATAAGTGGGGTTTGGTTTTTAATAGAGGCTTATTTTAAGGCTAAGGCCTCAGGAAAATATGTGTGCAATGCATCCAGCACATTTCAAGGTATACTGTCATGGGAAAAATGTTTTTTTTTCAAAATGAATCAGTTAATAGTGCTGATCCAGCAGAATTCTGAATTGAAATCCATTTCTCAAAAGAGCAAACAGATTGTTTTATATTTAATTTTGAAATCTGACATGGGGCTAGATATTTTGTCATTTCCCAGCTGCCCCAAGTCATGTGACTTGTGCTCTGATAAACTTCAATCACTCTTTACTACTGTACTGCAACTTGGAGTGATATCACCCCCTACCTTTTCCCCCCAGCAGCCTAACAACAGAACAATGGGGAGGTAACCAGATAACAGCTCCATAACACAAGATAACAGCTGCCTGGTATATCTAAGAACAGCACTCAATAGTAAAAACCCATGTCCCACTGCGTACTATTCAGTTACATTGAGAAGGAAAAACAACAGCCTGCCAGAAAGCTGTTCCCTCCTAAAGTGCTAGCACAAGTCACATGACCAGGGGCAGCCGGGAAATTGACAAAATGTCTAGTGCCATAACTGAATAAAAAAAAATCTTTTTGCTCTTTTGAGAAATGGATTTCAGTGCAGAATTCTGCTGGAGCAGCAGTATTAACTGATGCATTTTGAAAAAAAACATATTGAGGTGCACTGGGGACACACAAATGATTTAATTACAAATTTATAGTACTCTCGCCTCTGTGTCCATTCTTGTTTCTTTTAACTTCATATTTCACCAACTCCTCACATCTGCTTGATATTCAACAAGATGTAAAACTATTCTATATTCTATTCTAGCAGACAGAAATACTTAGTTTTTCCTACAAGAATGTACTTGTTTCCTTTATTAACCTGGGTTTCCATATTCCCAAACATGCAGAGGAAGACAGAATAAAATATTGCTTTGTGCTTTTTCTACATGGGCTAGCAATAAATATATGCAAGTGTTTGATGATTTGTGTACCCAATATAGTGTGTGTGCTTTGCATACCCATTTATTCACAATGTTTTCCCTTATGGAAAAGTCACAGCAACAAAATGTGTACACAACCTCATTTTCTCTCTTACTTAATTTCTCTGAAATGTATTTTTCAACAGTCTACCTGTTTGTTGGCCTCATGGCCATGCTGCTGATTGTCCAGACATTCCACAAAGCTGCAGATCTTCATGGACTCACTGACATCTTTTACCTTCCTCGTCTGCAAGATCAAGATGACCAAGAACCAATCCTGGAAACCACTGACTATTTACCAAAAGACTTGGAACCAAAAAGACGACTTGCAAAAGAATCACAACCAGACTACTCATCTATCAATCGGTAACACCAGCTGGTTGCCAGAAACTTTCTATTGTTGCCTTTTAAGATTAATTGGATTGCTAATCTGTATTGTGAATAACTGATGTTCAACCTCCATCCTGATTCTCTCATAGGTAAAGAAAAATTACCATCTCTGTTGAGCATGGATACTCATTTGTTTAAAATGAGTCCCTGTAACCTCACCAGCATAACCTGAGTAAAGTATCAAATGGTAAAATGTTTTTGAATATAGCATGTTTCATATAATATAGTGAATAAAGTATCCCCTATTGTAAAATATAAGGATATTATAAGTCACAAGGAGTTCCATGACTTTGGCCTTGTGCTTTTATACAGGTCATGAAACTCAGAGGTTACTTCTGATAACCTTATATTTTCTGACAAGGGGTACTTTATTTATTATAATACACAGGTTTTAATGAGTCATGTAGCAAAAATGACATCACTAAGAGCCATTTATAAGAATAAATTATTCGTGGCTTTTGTGTATTATAAATTATATAAGATGTGCCATTAACATCTACATAATGCCATCCAACTGTATGGAACTGATCCTTTTATCTCAACTCACAAGTCATGTCATGAATGCAAATATGTAGTAATAGGTGCACAATTTACTTTTGGTCTGCTAACCCAAAAAAATCAGATAGTTGGTTTTATTGCTCTGCAGTAAACTAATAAGTGCTGCTGATTATAGTGGGTTACTAGATCTGAGGCAAATTTTGACCCTCTTACACTTTTCCCTATTTTAGACTATTATAAAGTCTATGTTTCTTAAAAAACAACTTTTATTTTGAATAGTAATGTGGTAAATGTTACCCAGGGACAGGGATATATTTAATATGTTAAGTCAGTGTTTTCCCTGTTGCTGGACTAGTGTACACACCAAACAAAGCATTTGTTGAATATACAAGAGCTGTGTGATTGGATGTTTTTCTTATAACGTGTCCCTATTGTACTATTGATGCAGTGTTATCTCCAAAATAGAGAACCTATAATATAAGGAACAGACTTTAAAGGGTAGTAGTGCACATTTTCACAAACTCAGATAATTAACATCATAGGGGAACCTAAACTGAAAAATACAGTATCTTATTGACCAAAATATTTGAAATATCTTCTTTTTAACTAATAAAACTAATAAAAAAATCAGGGATTTGACTTAAATGCATTTGGAGTGTGAAAAATTTGTTTTCTGTTTTGTATATTTTTCGCAGTTTCAGCAAAGTGAAACGTGAAAGATTTGCTCATCACTGATGACTGCAATTTAAAACATTTGTTGGCAGAAGGGTATGTGGCCTGCCCATATTTTTATTTTCACTGAATGCAAAAGATTGCTGGCATGGCGCTCAAAGTAAATATTTGTTTGGACATTTAAAATGCTTATTGCTTACCTGTAGCACAATCCTTTGGGTCACTGCTCACATTATAAAGTATGTAATTAATGCTTTTTCAAGTAATTTATTATTCCTTGTACTTTTGAGTAAACACATTTTTTTTTAAATGACATTTTTCTTTGTTTTGGTGTATTTTTCCACAGTTTTTCATGCCAAATTGTGACCTCTGATATAACATATTATTATTAACATGTATTTCTATAGCGCCAACTTATTTCGTAGCGCTGTGACATAGCATACTGGATCCCAAGATTCTGTCATTCAACTAAACAATGTGTAGATATGACATTCCAAAATACAGTGTATGCCTGTTGCATTATGGACTTTAACGTGTCATTCTAAGTAGTTCACTGTTTAACCATCCCATTTCATTCAGATCTGACCATATGCAGTAATGGAGGCATATCCTACATGCTTTGGAACTGCAGTGTAATCAGAAGGTTGGCACAACACATCTTATTTACCCTACCTGTATAAAACTTCATGTGACAAAGGTAGTGGCAGCGACATGTTTAGGGTTTTGTCTTACCTGGAATCCCAGTGCAATGGTTCTCATTACATCAATATGTGCATTTCTGCACTGCCTGAACACAAAAATTAGTAAAGATCATCTGACAAAGTGATAGTGATATGTTTATGGTTTGTCGTACCTGTCATCTTAGTCCAGTCAGTGAAATCTGTTTAAAAAAATTATATTTGAAAATCGGCTTCTAAAATTACAGTGAGCTCTTTAGGTGTCTGCACCATATTAACATGTGAATTACTGCACTGTCTGCACACAATAACTAATAACGTGCATCTGGAATAGAATACATTGGCTCTAGGAAAAAGTAACAGCATCTACTTATGTGTATAAGGGGAAAGGAAATCAATTAGGGGTCTTAATAGATGTTCAATAAATCCTAGCCTTTATAAATTAAACAAAAGTTCAGTTCAAGTCAGTTCTTTAAGGCTCTTACAGACGAGCGTTTGAAGCTGCGCTCCCCTGCATTGCAGTTTTATGCGTTCAGCAGCAGGGGAGCACAGGAGTAGACGCATTCCATTTTTTTCAGTGGGGCTGTACTTACGCAGGCGCATGTAGGCACTGAATGCAGGTTGAGACGCAACATGCTGTATTTTTCCTGCATTCGGCACCTACATGCTCCTGTGTGAGTACAACCACATTGAAAAAAAATAAATGCGTCTACTCCTGCGCTCCCCTGCAGCTAATCGCATAAAACCAGAATGCAGGGGAGCGCAGTTTCAAACACTCGTCTGTAAGAGCCCTTTCAGGGTTAAAGAGTTCTAATATAAATGCTGTGATTACAATTCATGCATGATTGTAATTAATCTGGTCTAATAGGAATATAAGGTATACTTAACACATTTTATGTTTATCTGTTAGTCTAACTTTAGTGCAACTATAGGCTCTATTATACTGTAATAAGAGCGCAGGCCACATGTGATTTACTTTTTTGGTTGCTGGGTGAGTGGGACATATAGATAACAATAATGCAAATAATTCAAATGTTCTGTTACTATAGAGAAAAAGCTCATTAGGCAAAAAATAAACTGTGTGGTATATTGAAAATTTGAGTACTTGAAATTAAACCAGTATAATGCTTATCCCACAGGAAAGAAGTGTAATTACCCCAATTTCTCACTGCTGAAATTACCATTGCATAACACCAAATGTAAAGATTCTTTTTAGCTCATAGAGAATGTTTTAGGTTATTGCCTTGTGATTGTATTTTGGTAAAATGTTCCTTTAGTTACAAGACCAGACCTTAATCTGCATTGCTATTGTATTGAAATAAGTAGTGCAATTGTCTCTTTGTGTGATATATGAGGGTTTGCCAAGCTAACATTGTTTCTGTGAATTGTCTAGTAAGCTAAAGATTAATATCCTACGGGTGACAGCTGTCAGCAACAAAGAGGAAATGAGTGTTTGACACATACACATTTTAAGTGTGAAATAACCATGAATATGCTGTTCTCAAATTCTCATGTGACTTGAAAACAGGAATACCTGATTTCTTTTATTTCATTCAAAATTTATACATAAACTGGTACATAGGGATAGCAGAAACTTCATAAAAAAAGCAGTCCAGCTGTATGGAATATATATATATACAGTATATATGTATATATAATACACAAAAGCTGTGAATATCTTGTATATCCTTATAAACGGTGAGTTTATAAACGGTGAGATAAAGTACCCCAGTTGCAAAATATGAGGATATTAGAAGTTACCTCGGAGTTCCATGACCTGTATAAAAACACTTGGCCTTCGGCCTTGTGTTTTTATATGGTCATGAAACTCCTCGGTAACTTATAATATCCTTATATTTTACATGAGGGGTACTTTATTCACTATTTATGTGTGTGTGTGTGTATGTGTGAACACAGTACTGATCTCACAGGACTTCAACAAAGTGTATGTTTTATTTCAGTTAAACCAAAGTATTGGTCAGCAACATGACCTTTAAAAGGGAGCACCCTTCACCTGAAATATAAATGCCTGGGTGCTTAATCAAGATATGCAAAAGTCAAAAAATATATAGCCTGGATCTTTGTCAAAAGAAACAAACTGTGCAGCGATTGATTTTGTTTCCATTGACAAAGATCCAGGCTATCCATTTTTAATTTCCCTTAACACAGTTAAGTGACCCAAAAGTTGGGTTACCAGTAATAATAGATAGATCAATTAATTTGTGAAACATGACAATCCTGTATACCAAAATAAAGGTAAGCCAACATAAAGTGGTCCATTAATGAATGGCTAATAGATTTAATATTTTAATCTTTCTGGCAGCCATCTTTACTAGCATGCAAGGTAGGGTGTTTCACATGCCATAGCTCTGACATGGTCACAAAGTGCACTAGTCCCAATTTAAAGAGCAGGCTGCACTTTCTGAGAGTAGGTAGCAAACACACATACAGTCTGGATATACACACAATGGTGTTGATCTTTATAAAAGGTAAATGATCAGAATGCATTTGCTGCAAAAGTCCTATAATTGCCATTTGCTTGAAGTCAGGTAATATTTACAAGGCTTCTTGCTCTTGCCTCTGAATACTGTACTGTAAAATGACCAGTATACATTCCTGTAGTTCCCATAAAATATGAACAGTTACCTTCTTCCTAAATGTACTCATTTCTATTCAAAAGGCAGCTAATAGTCATCTAACGTACTAAGAATTTTGTGTACCCCCTAAACATGATTGGATATAAATGTCATGATTAAATAATGGAAATGCTTGTTTTACACTTTGTAAAGCCGTTCTCAAGTTTTTCTTTTAGTTTTGTAGCAACCTGTATAAAACATATAAGGCAAGTAGCATGATTTCCCTCTCTTTTATGAACTCTCAATCATATAATAAATAAGAGTTCATAAAATGTAGCACATATTTTTACACTCCTTCCTAACAATGAATTTCGTTGCAATGCCTCTTGAATATGGCTTCTTCCTTAGACCTGCTGAGGGCTTTTCCACTTCAAGACAGATTTGGGATGAGCAGATAGTTATGTTATGTTGCAAAGTAAGGATTTCTCACAGAATGTCTTGCTATTTACTTCACTTAATAGAAAAATGAAACTCAAGTCTTTCCAGTTATTGCTTGTCAAGAGTTCCTGAGATATAGAAAGTTTTATATTTCTAATGTAGCTAATATTAATCTTCATGATAGTTCTTCCTCATCATCCATCTCCTCCATTCCACAGACAACTCCTACATCTTCCTCATGTGTGCAGTCATGCTGCCCTATTTTTGATCGCCTACAGTCTAAGAGCGTTTTCTCTCTCCCTTCACACTTGACATCATCAAGCAGAATTTTCAGTCCATTGCCTTCTCCAAATTCAGCTCTCCTGGCCACCTTTAATACAAAAGGGTATCCTAGTTGATTGCATACCACAGCCCCAGCCTGACTATCAAATTTGTCATTGCAGACTGTCCCCCATTCGCCATTGATATGAATCTCAACTCTACCTCTATCTGGTAGATTTTCCCCGTTGATCAAACGCACAGTTCCATGCTTGATTTTCTTTTTGATCTTGATCTTTTGCTTCTTTATAATTTTTTTCCTTGCATGAGTTGTTTTGTTAAGTTTCTTTACTTCATTATTATTACTCTGCTTTGGGTTCCTCCTTTGTTGTTGTGTGGTGGTGCTAAAATGAGGTATATGTGTTGGGTAGAATGTTCTTTTGGTGGTGAAGGTATACAGATCAGGGTTGTTCTGGTCCATGGTAGGTTTCTGTTGGGATATCACTGGTAACTTGGTGGCCATTACTCTTTTTCCTCCTTTCCTACTCACCATTTTTGTGTTCCCTGTCTTTGAGCTCTGCATTATACCTTTTTGATTGGTGGTTGGTTTAGGGAGAGGAGTAGCAGTTAAGTAAGTAAGGGGTGATGTTGTCTGAATGGCATTATTACGGTAATGCCTGGTGGTATAGTAAGGCTCTGTTGTAGAACTAAATCTGCTTGTCTTTTCTTCTGTGCTGGGAGCAGTTGTTGGAATGATTTCTGTGGTGACACTTTCAGATTTTAGAATGAGCTCTGGAAGAAACAAGAACACTTACTTAACAGATTGTATACAGCCACTGATTACCTCTTAATATACCAATAGTAACACTAAAAAAAGAGCAGCTATTTTAACCTTCATCTCCTATTCCCTTCTTCTACATAATATGGATTATTGACACTTAAATATACTCATCAAAATATTAATCAACATTAAAAGTTACCTTTTGGTAATGTTAAAGGGGATGTAAAGGCAAAAAAATATCTCCAATATACTTTAATAAAAATGTTTATCATTTTTACAATAAACCTGACTGTATGCAGTGAAATTCCCCCTTCGTTTTACTGCTGCGAAAGGAAACTTCAGATGGTCCCTAACTGCTCTGCAGGACAACAATCATACATTCAAATGGCAGGGGGGGGGAGCCCCCCCACCTTAGTTCCCTAACCTCAGCCAGCAACCATGTAGAGAGTTGTATCCACAGACCCAGTGCAGTCTGCATATCCTCAGTCTTGCTGTATCGGCTTCTATGGCAGGTATTTTTGACTTGTGCTGTTTTGATTATTTCTGATGATCCCAAGCTTAACCTCCCAACTGAAGCCCAAACCACACTAAGTATGTGCATAGTCTCGGTATTGCAAGGATGTTTAAAGGGATACTGTCATGGGAAAACATGTTAACATGCATCAGTTAATAGAGCTACTCCATTAAAATCCAATTCTCAAAAGAGCAGAACAGATTTTTTTATATTCAGTTTTAAAATCTGACATGAGGCTAGACATTTTGTCAGTTTCCCAGCTTCCCCAAGTCATGTGACTTGTGCTCTGATAAACGTCTATATGCAGCGTTTGCATCCAACAGCTTCCGACTTTTGTATTACGTACCTTGTTTCCTGTTGCATCCAACTTGACGCAGGTGTTTTGTCGCCCAGCGTCAGATCTGGCAGAATCATGGTTCTACCCTTAATCATTTTTTGCCGATAGGTCTGGTTTTGTTAGTAACAGTGTCTGACTGGCCCACCAGAATACCAGGAAAACTCCCAAGGTGACAGTGGGCCCTCATGCTGCTAAACTTTTGGCCATTCCCTATTTCTATGAGAACAAAGAGGCTAAATAGATGGAGTATTTGATTATAGTATGTAAAGAAAACAAACTAGGAGAATAGAAGTTGATTGGGTTTTATGGTGGGCCCCTGGTCTATGGTTTTTGGGTGGGCTCCTGGTGTCCCAGTCCGACACTGGTTAGTAAGTATTACTTGAAGTTCCCAAACCTGTTTTGACATCATGACTGTATCTTCTCATCCTGTCAGTTAGAGTTTTAAATGTGTGTTGCTATGTGCATGAGAAATACTGGGCACAGTGTTCCAGCTTTTGTAAATGATAAAACCTTTCTCGGATTTGATGCCCGAAACCAAGAAATCTTTAAATTATTGAACGAAACCCAGTGCAGATCAGGATATCAACATGACATCTGCAATTGACTGCTACAGGAAGTGGAGTTGGAGTGCTTTTTTATTCTGGCTTAATACATTTTGAAAAATAATACTTTTTTCCTATGAAAAAAATGTGTTTTTCCCAACAGCAGACCAGAAAAAAATCTGACTTTAATAACTAACCCCCTAATTGTTCATGGCATTGCAGGACAGGTGCAACAATGGTTGCTATAAATTCCTTGCCATGAATATACATCTAAGAATGAGTTTGAGGTCAAAACGTGGAAATAATCTCATAATTAGAACATGTTTTAAAGGGTAATAAGAAAGGAAAGGAAGAGGAGAATGGGATTATAGTAATCTTTTAATGTTTTTAATGAATTTAGTGCCTTTTTTGATGACTTTATTATTTATTTTATTGTTGTTTATTATTCTTATATTATTATTGTTTTGACTTTATTATTGTTTTCAGTCTACTTACTTTGTGTTGGATAAAAATCAATGAGTTTCCCTTTTACTGCCACTGGTTGAGGATTGCTCGAACATGTTCCTGGTGGTGCTCTCCTGCATAAAAAAACAAGAAGGAATAGAAAATACGCAGTAATGTGACAGTTCCACCCTTATAATCCAAAATGATCCCTTGCATTAAAGGATCAGTAACACCAAAAATTAAAGTATTTTAAAGTAATTAACATATAATATACTGTTACTATACACCAGTAAAAGCTGTATGTTTGCTTCCTAAAGACTACTATAGTTTATATCAATAAGCTGCTACACAGCAGCTTATTGATATAAGCTGCTGCTACACAGCAGCTTATATCAATAAGCTGCTGTGTAGCCATGGGGGCTGCTATTCAAACTGGAAAAAAGGGAGAAAAGGCACAGGTTACAAAGCACATAGCAGATAAGCCCTGTTCAATACAATGGAGTTTTATCTCTTATCTGCTATGTAAACTATGCCTTTTCCCTTTTCTTTGAGCTTGAATGGCTGCCCACATGGCTACACAGCAGCTTGTTTATATAAACCAGAGGTCCCAAACTTTTCTTACCCATAAGCCACATTTAAATGTTGAATAAGTTGGAGAGCAACATAATCAAGCAAGAAGTTCATAGGGATTTTGTAGCCCCTATGTGGATTGACAGCCTACAAAAGGCTCTGTTTGACATTACATGTGGCTTTTACACAATTAAATCTTGCCTCCAAGCCAAGAATTCAAAAATAAGCATCTGCTTTGAGGCCACTGGGAGCAAGATTCAAGTGATCGGAGAGCAACATGTTGCTCATGAGCCATTGGTTGTGGGTCACTGACATAAACTATAGTGATCTTTCTGAAGCAAACACACCAGTTTTATGAGTGCAGAGCAACAGTACATTATATTTATTTACCTTGATACACTTTAAGTTTTTTGTGTTACTGTTCCTTTAAACTTAGCCTTGTTTCACAAAATAGCTTCTGATACAGTTCCCTATGATGCTTCCCTCTGCATAAGAGACCCTGCACTACTTAAATAACCATGCTGCCATATTAACCAGTAGTAGAGCACTGTGTAAGAAAGTGAAACTGTATATATTACTTTGATGGATCCACTATTTTATACATGACTCCAGCAGCAACAGCAGCACTTGGTGTTCCAGTGGAAAGGAAATATAGTTCACCTAAAATGAGAGCAAGGATTCATCAATACAGAGAAAAAAAGTCATAATGTTCATCATTTCTACAAATCCTAAATATGGTGTATTCTAAAGTTTAATACTGCCAATGAAATGCTTGATAGACTATAAATAGTGGAGTGGAACAAGGTAAAGCTCACTGATCAACAGGCAGTTGCACTGGACACTATAAAAAAGTAAGTAAGTAGGACAAAGAATTTAGACAAAAAAATTGGTTGAAAAATTATTTTGTTTTGTAAATATTAAAGCACATTTGAATAGTGAAGGGACAAATATAAATGACTCCCTATATACCAGGTCCATACTATGGTAAATTCTGCTAGGATCCATTTTCCTACTTGTATGTTTGTGGGAGGAAATCAGAGTACTTGGAGAAAACATGGGAAACATACAAACTTGTTGCCAAGTATTAACAGGACACAAAGTTTGTTACCTGCCTCATCTTCCCCAAATGATATAATATATGGGAAGTAGGTGTTGATAAGTTTTGGGAAGTTACAGGTCACCGCTTGTCCCATGCAGATTTCTGTATAATGCCACTGTGCCTCATTCCTGTCCTCTTTAAGGGACATCAAGCGCCTGGAGCAGAGAAAGAGAGAGAATCATGAGAATATGGAGATATGAAGATCTATTTAATTGCTGTTTTACATTATTCTCATGAACATTTTATTATGTTTGTGAACTTATTATAAAAATGTTGAGCTCAAACAGGAGGATGAACCTAATAAGTCTGACCATTTCTTCTATATGATAAAACACTGTTAATCTCACCCACTCATGAAATCCCCAAAGATATATAGTCCTTTCAGGTTGGGCATCTGGCAGCCCCTGTAGACATAGCCTCCTGTCACGGATTTTCCCACAGAGTGTGGATAGGCGAATATTGGCAAAATGTCATCTGAAAAAGCAGGGAAACAACACATTAAGCAGGTGTTCTTTGAAGTACAATAGTAGGACCGTAAAACTGTGTATTTTTGTCAGTGTCAGACTGGGGCACCAGAGACCCATCCAAAAACCTTAGACCAGGGGCCCACTCTCAGTACTATTATTCTTCCTCTCCTAACTCAACCTCTACGATTATCTTTACACTGTATAACACTATATATAACACTACTATCATCTATTATTCCATCAGTTTTAGCCTCTTTGTTCTCATAGAAATAGGGAACAGCCATGAAATAGGCCAAATGTTTATCAGTATGAGGGCCCACTGACACCTGGGCCCACCAGGAATTTTTCTGGTATCCCAGTGGCCCAGTCCAACACTGTTTTTGGTTTTATCACTGACCCTTATAACTAGACATTTCTTGAATGTTGAAACAGGCATTGAATAGGAGAAGGCTTGCACAAGTAAGAAGCAATATAAACAATACAAATATAGCTTTAAAGGGATACTGTCATGCAAGGCCGGACTGGGAGGAAAAAGCAGCCCTTGCAAAAGTATCAAAGCAGCCCATGTATTCCCGTGCATGCAAAGCATGATATATTTAACTAGAACTAGTGTTTATTAATAGATATTTTAAGAGTTCATTACAATATAATCCCCAGCAATATTATACACCCTATTGTGGTCCTTGCAACAAATATCTCCCACTAGTTTCTATCACAACTATTCTATCAGATGGATTAGTGACCCTATACTTACAGTATATTTTAAATTTTCCTTTGTGTGCCCCCAGCTAGACCATGTACCCTGGCAGATAAGAGGACTATAATTCCCATGTGTATCACAGGGCCAAAGTGTGTCATACTTGAATAGACTAGGCTGTTTAATGCAATTAATGCTACATATCACAGTGTTCCATATACAGGCAGAAGTGATTGTTCTGAGCATGGATCCTCCTGTTGCCAACATACCTATCATAAGCATAAGGGATTGGGTATATAGCAAGCACTGAAGTTGGTCAGAATTCCTGGTTTCGCCCATATGTCAGTACATATAGACAAATACAAGAGGTCCTCTGCACTCAAACCATTATCAATATATTTAAAACATTGAGACATTTTGTGCATACAGCTACTAAAAAATGCCTTACACTTTAAACAAAACAGGGATTGTTTGTCCATATATTGCAATATATTTAAACTGGCCAACTATATCAAAGTCATCCCATATCTGGCCAGTCCTACACTCAACCCATATGTAAGAAATGGCATGGCAGAAATGGCTTAGCTGTGGCTGGCTATTAGGGACAGTCAATTTACATTTCTAAAGTGATTGGCTAATTTACATATTAAAGACAGACCTAATTTGCATTTTTAGGTGAGCAGCCCATTTACATTTTAAAGAAAGCAGCCCATCGGCATTTGCACAAACCCACAGATTGCCAGTCTGGGCCTGCTGTCATGGGTAAAACATTTTTTTTCAAAATGCATCAGTTAATAGTGCTGCTCCAGTAGAATTCTGCATTGAAATCCATTTCTCAAATGAGCAAACAGATTTTTTTTAAATTTCATTTTGAAATCTGACATGGGGCTAGACATATTGTCAGTTTCCCAGCTGCCCCAAGTCATGCGACTTGTGCTCTGATAAACTTCAATCACTTTTTACTGCTGTACTGCAAGTTGGAGTGATATCACCCCCCTCCCCCCCCCCAGCAGCCTAACAACAGAACAATTGGAGGGTAATCAGATAACAGCTGCCTAACACAAGATAACAGCTGCCTGGTAGATCTAAGAACAGCATTCAATAGTAAAAACCCACGTTCCATTGTGACTCCTTCAGTTACATTGAGAAGGAAAACAACAGCCTGCCAGAAAGCAGTTCCCCCCTGATGTGCTGGTGTAAGTCACATGACCAGGGGCAGCTGGGAAATTGGCAAAATGTCTAGCCCCATGTCAGATTTAAAAATTGAATATAAAAAAATCTCTCTTTTGAGAAATGGATTTCAGTCAGAATTCTGCTGGAGTAGCACTATTAACTGATGTGTTTTGAAAAAAACATGTTTTGCCATGACAGTATCCCTTTAAGGATATTCAAATTTACTGTTGTTAGGCTCACTGATCCTAGCAACCAGAAAGGTGGAAAAAATGCAAATGCAAAAAATATAATACATTCAGAAACTTCTATTCTTATTAATAACAAACCAGTGCTTTTCATCTTCTAAACTTTTGTATCTTTGTTGATTTTTCCAGTTCAAGTAGGAAGCAAATGCAGGAAATTCCAATAACATGGATAATCAGCGGAATTAAACAATAGAACAAATAAGTGAAAACAATGATCACATTAGCACAACTTTCCTTTATATCTTTGTATAAATATTACACTTAATATTTGCAAATGTCAAGTTATGAAGTCCCAATCCAATATCTTGCATCATTATCCAATCTGGTTACCTAGTAATCAGACTGAGTTAATACACATGTGTAGAACATACAACAATAGAGATGGCAAAGGCACAACAGCTGGCTCACACATTAAAGAAAACAACAGATGCCATTAAATGCAGATCTTAGCAGAGAACAAACTGTACATTTGCTTTAATACTGCACAAAACATTACTGTGCTTTTTAATAGCAATTAGTGTTTGGGGCATTCTAAAATCTAGCTTTTTGCAGAATAATTCTATTCCCTTCTATCTTCTTAGCCAAGTAAATGATTTAACAGCAGTTCAGAAATGGCAGTACTTGCCTTTTTAGGTACAACGGCAAACAGATCTGTCCCATTAGGAGAATGCATCTGAATAACCTAGTGCTTACTTGACCTTTTTTTTGCTAGGCAACATCATAAATTTCCATAGCACACTGTATAAAAGTTAAGCTGAAGTAAATGTAGTTCAAATTGCACTCAGTTTTGCACCAGATTTACTCCACATTTGCTTATTCTAAACAACTTGCCTTGTTGATTTTTCGCACAAATAAACTAACATTTCTAATTAGTGGATTGATTTACTGAATAATGAAAAATGATTTGGCACCAGTTTCTTGTACTCAAGCATACAAAATCTTCTCGGGATAGAAGATCAACTAAGATGTAGTACTCCACAATATCACAACTAGTGATGGGCAAATTTATCCCCCTGGGGCAAATTTGCTGCAAATTCCCGTGATTTGCCGCCAGCAAATGAATTTGCAAAACGGCAGTAGGATTTCGCCTGGCATCCAAAAACATACGGCTGCGTCCATAAACGGACGCCCGTGTCCTAAATGAGATGTGACTGAGTTTCGTGAATTTTTCCCTGTTTCAGCGAAGCGAAATGACGCAGATTCGCCTATCACTAATCACAACTAATTAGTGGCAAAAAAGTTGTGAAGATACAAGATTGGCATTTGGTCTATGATTAAATGCACTGTAGAGTGTCCTCTCGAGGCAACTGCGGGCACCTTAATGCTATGTAGGTTTTACCGGCAGTGATTTCAGTTTTTCTAATGCAGAGGCAATTGTCACCTGCAGTAGTTCATAAATAATCGCAGTGACAAATCTCCCCGTTGGCCACCGCCTTAAGGCTATAATGATATATATATATAGTAACTAATGTATTATATGTCACCAAGGAGTTCCAAAACCATAGCGGAGTGCTTTTATACAGGTCATGGACTCCAAGGTGACTTCTAATATCCTCATACAGTGGGTATATATAAGCTACTCAAAGCTTTCCATATCATAGTGGCATTGAGATTTATATCAAAGTTTCCGTTTTTCTTAAAAATATGCAGTAACATTACAACATTTATTCTTATCAAGTATAGCAAAACAAATTTGAGGACTCTTTTTCCATAACCCAGACACAAAGGCAAGGGATTGTGCTCCATTGGGCCTATGCACTTAACAGCTGGGACTTGCATTTTGTGCCAGATTAAAGCTCCCCATAGACGCAACGATCTTTCGCTCCCGAACGACCGATTTTGGTGAAGTCCGACCAATCTGTCAAATTATCGTGCGGTTAGTGGGATACAAACGATCGTTTATCTTACGATTTTTCGTCCGACATTGGTCTGAAGATTGATCGGCCAGGTTAGAAAATCTTTATCGCTCCCCATGCAATCTACATATGTTTGCAGGGCAAAGCAGGCTGCGATCCTTCAGTTTTGCTGGCAATATCGCCTGAAATGGTCTTTTTAGTTGATGGACACATCAGGCATTTAAACGATCGTTTTGAGACAATCGTGGTCTCAAGATAACCATTGGATCTTTCAAAAATCTTTGCGTCTATGGCCAGCTTAAGAAACAGTGTGTAATCACAAAAGAAAAAAAATAAGGTTTAAATAATGGTAGAACATAACTTACAGGTAAAGAATAGTCATGAAAATGATGACGTATATCTGTAATGTGTTTGTGCTATATAAATACAGGACATGAAAACTGAGTAGAACAATAGTAAAGGAATAAGTACTTGTTATTATCTCAGAACATAAGCCATTAATGTTTTGGGAAATCCCATGTGACTGTTGGTGATTAGGAAAGACAACTTAATTCCAACATACACAACACAACTGTTTCAGTTAGCTTTAATTTAAATATAGCAAATATCCTGGAAACTGACAATTAGTTCACTTTACCTTTCGGACACTTCTGGAGAAACATATTTTGTGTCCTGGTTCAAAAGTGATATACATTGTGTGTACTTATCTGCTCGCAATCATATGTCCCTAGGGTTTCTGCATAACCGGCTTAGGGCCCTTACACATGTACCTGCGCTCCCCTGTTCCGTTCAGCTGCAGGGGAGCGCAGGCCTAGATGCACTCAATTATTTTGAATGAGGTTGTACCCACACAGACGTAAGCGCCGAATGCAGGTTGGGATGTGAGTGCTTCTAGGCCCTGCTGCTGAACGGAACAAAACGGAACGCAGGGGAGCACAGGTACAAACGCACATGTGTAAGGGCCCTTATAGAAGTGTATCAAACATACCAGTGCAAGACTGATTCATCAGCAGCAGACATAGCAATGTATATTGATGTATATCAGGTGCACCTTATAAAAGGGGGACGTGTGGTTTATTTAAGTTCAAGTAGAACTGTATTTTCTTGTTAAAACAATGTCATTTATTTATACCTTAGGACTGAAGAAGTGAAGAATTTCACAACTGAAACAAATATAAAACCAGTAAAATACAATGTGTAATGCATATTTCCTCACTTCACAGTGACCCAGATGAAATGGAAGCCTGGGAAACTACACTGAACAGCACTGGTTTATATAAGAGATATGTATATGCAATTTAGCGCCTATGTACCTCTGTTGTTCCTGCCAACTCCATCTGCATCATCAGTGCACATAAACGTGTACAAAACATCTCCATCAACTTAAATGCCCCAATGTACTTTATTGCAAACAGTCCTTTGTTCTCTGTTATATATCTGTACATAATAGGCAACCACTGGCATAAGGACCATTCTGAATATTCTAGCCACGCAGAAGACTTTTGGCTATTAACTTGGCTACTCCTATTCTGAACTGGTTTCTGGGTAACAACGCAAAAGCAATGGTTTGAAAATTCTGCAGCTGCCACAACAAAATCACAATCATAAAGACTACAAACACAGTTTATCTGACTATATGAAAATAATTTTGAAATCATATAAGGATTTTATCACTGAAAGCTTTTATGTCATTCATTGTTTGGAACAAGTGTTAATTAATGATGTCACTGTTTGACTCATGAGAGGTGTGGTTCATTATTGAGCCTCTCTTAAATAATCTTCTTTGCACATTTTGTGAGTAGCACTTCATGAAGGGGGTTATTCCTGAAACGTTTGCTGAGATCTCACTAAAATAAAGAAAAAACTTGAATTTTTTCACAATCAAGGAGTGGAGTGTGCCTGTGTTATTGTTGGAATGTGTGTATAAGAAGGCTTATTGTTTGCAGCATGGTCTACATGGAGCACCCTGTAAGTTAGAAAGATAAACCATTTTTTTGTGTAATACGATTACAAGGAAGAAGTTTGCAATATTTTAGACTCTTCATTATAGCGGAAGGGAAGACATGCAAAGGCAGTTCGGGGAGATTGTCGCCTAGAAGAACAGGCAATTAGTTGTCATGAATCTGGCTGTGTGTCACTACCCTTATACACAACCTACCCCCTTATTATTATTGCTACTTTTTATTAGTTATATTACTATTCTGTCCCTCCCTTAATTATATTCCAGTCTCTTGTTCAAATCAGTTTTTGGTTGCTAGAGTACTTTGGACCCTAGCAAAAAAATTGCTGAAATTGTAAACGGCAGAGCTGCTGAATAAAAAGCTAAATAATTCAAAAACTCCAATAATAAAAAATAAAAACCAATGCAAATTGTCTCAGACCATCCACTCTCTATATCATACTAAAAGTTAATTTAAAGGTGAACAACCCTTTGATATTGTGTGAGATTTCTGTTACCATTATCATGTGACTTCTTCTACTTACCGAGAGAGGAATTGTTGCACAAATTTTTGTCATAACATGAAAAGCCCTCCTTTGCTCTCCAGCCATAATTGCCCCCTTTCTGAATGAGATCCACTTCTTCAAACTTGTTCTGTCCTACATCCCCACAAAAGATTCTTCCATGTCCAATGCCAGTTACTGGGTCACCTCTGTCCACTGAGCAGCGCCACATATTTCTGGCACCATAGGCAAATACCTCTGCCCGTGCACCACGCTCCCGCAGGAAAGGGTTGTCAGGTGGGATGCGATATGGGGGTCCCTTTTCATTCCCAGTCACACTGATTCGGAGAACTTTCCCAAGAAGAGAAGACCTGTAGTATTAATTAACAGCAGTATAATCAGGGTTACGGAAATGTCTAATAAATTCACTTAAATGAAAGAGCAATCCCTGCAGCCCTTCAAGCTCTTTTTAGGCATTTCCCTAAATTTTCAAGCCATCTGATTTCTTAATACAGAACTGATTAACTGATTGCACAGTCAAGTGGGGCACATAATCCTCTGTGATTTTGGACATTTTCTCATCAGATTTCTCAGGAGATTTCTCACAATTGTCCTTTATACAGATGCTGCTACATGCAAAACCTTTATATTAGGGATTATAGTTTATGGCTGCTATATGAAAGAAATGGGCCTCAATATTCCTCAATAATAACAATGCAGGTACAAGCAATATAACATAATCCAAAACCTTACTTGGATATACAGATATGAATGCAGTTGTCTTAAATGACTATACCTTATGTAAGATTCTATGAGAAAGTATCAGTCCAGGTGACCTTATGCAGTCCCTTTGTATTCTACAAAATCCCAACAATCTCATATTATACAGTAAATACATTTTTTTCTTTTTTTGTGCACCCCTCACTAGAAAAGAACCACAAATAACCAGTAAACTATACTGGTACTTACTGTATTAGTGTATATTGGCACTCTATTAATATCTTAGTGATATTACTTGTGACATAATTTATTGAAAATGATTCCATGCAAATGCATGTTGTGCTAGCCTTCTCAATATCTAATATATCTTTTATATATTGTTAAAATGGCAAGAGTATCCAGTGAAAGTCTAATGGGACACAATTATTTTATGTAGTCATGCTAAAACAGTGTTTTTTCATTAGAAATTATTTTGTAGCAGAATCCCTTGTTACAAAATATCGAGGCCACAATAATAAACCTTATATTTTGTTGTTTCCCCCAAACTCACTTATTTTGGGCATTTCCAAACTCTCCAAAGGGGTCTCCAGCTCGGCCCCCATCCCCTGTAAAAATGTACAGGTACCCGTCAATGCCAAAAAGAATTTGCCCTCCATTGTGGTTTGAAGCCGGCTCAGTCACTTCCAGAATTACCCTGGAAGATTAAAACAAGTGGCATAACTTTTGATAAAATGTACTTATTCATAATTTACTGAGCAGTGTAATAGAAAATGCAGGTATGAAAAAACAATTGTCCTGTGGGATTTTCCAAAACATTAGCACATTATACAGGAGGACACCCCAAACTATGCAGATGTCTCAACAATCCCATATACTTTTAAATCTTATTATGTATCACATGCATGGCTCAGAGTATAACAAATATAACAGAGTGCAGAATCCAAAGTCCTCTGATAAAATAAAGTATAAAATCCAATAACTAGACCTCTTTTGAGAATGTGTAGTTCAACAAATATTCATGCACATTGCATTCTGTGTAACGTGTACAGGATTTTGTCTACTGTACCCTGATGCATACCTCACCGTAATGTTATAGACAACTTCCTCACCACAAATATTTAGGCTGGCCAGATACACATATTCCAGAGAGGGATAAATCATATCCAGTCTGACTTTGTCATAATTTCTGTACTATCCCAAAATGAAAGGGCAGATAATAACAGGGTTAGGGCTGCTATAAATGTGCCTGGAGCCTGGTGCTATAAAGGTTTCTTATTACCGAGTTGAGGGGCATTTCACAGCCTTACTTTGGCAATTACATTTTTTTAATTGAGGCTTACAATTATGTTTTGAAGAAGGAAGAGATTATGGAAAAAATGAACAGATCACAATGTACCTCTTACATTGACATGGTTGCAAACTGGTTTATAATAATAATAATCATCAGACATTTGGATTCTTTACTTTAGCAGCTGATCAAAGCTAACTGGTCGCCACTGGATACTTCATTAAAGCTAAAATGGATCTCATAAATGTAAGTGACCAGCCTAAACTGGCACCAGATGCAACAGCAATAAAAGCAGTTTTGTGCAATTATTGTTACATTAGAGCAGGCCCGGACTGGCAATCTGTGGGTTCTGGCAAATGCCAGAGGGGCTGCTATA
>CM044446.1:54405522-54425141 GCA_024363595.1 Xenopus borealis
GGGGGCTGGGGGTGCAGGACCCTGATATGGCACCTCTGGTGGGCCTGGCCGACACTGGTTGTAGTCCAGTGAGTGTAGAAAGGAATATAAGGAAGAGTAGCTACAAAGTGAGTATCAATGGAAAACTTGGTATGGTAAGCAGTTGTACTTGAAGACTAAACAGATATGTGCCCAAGAAGATAGACACATAGTAGTGTGGGGGCATGTGTTAGAAAGTGTAATAGTAAGAGGCCATGTATGATGACCCACTAGTCTTGGTCAAGCATGTTTGTTTGGAAACAGTTTAAAAGTAATAAAGAAAGAAAATCAGAGTAAAAGCATGATGTGTCAGAGTAATGAAAATATTACTAGAGTAACAGCACAGGGGTAACTGTTTTATAAAGATAATGACAAGGGTTGTGTTTTAATAATGAAAGGATTAGGTGTCAATGCGATTGAATCAATCAGGACAGAGCAATAAAAAAAAAACTTAAAAAAGCTAAGTGAGATGATAAGGTGAAGGAGAGAGTTACATGAGAAAAAGAATGTGAGGGACATGCTGTTCTACAGAAAATATACACTGTAGTGAACTGCATGAAATATGAAAGAATACCTGGCACAAGATGTCCCGAATATAATTCCCGCAGGCTGCTACCCCCGAGTGGTCCAGGAAATCTGTGATATAATGATACCTGCTGGCAATTGCCTCATCCTGAGCAGAGTCGCAGCATCCAAAAGAGGAATAGGCTGAGCAGAAATCCAGAGGCTGAGAGGGTTGGAAAGGGGGCTTGTAATCCAAACACTGAGGGTGCCCCATGACGAGGCTTGGCATTATAACCAGAATGAGCTTTAAAGTGAAAGTTGTCCAGGCTGGCATTAGTAGTGTGGGAAAGAGGATTCTGGGATAAGTGTCACTTCTGCTTCTCAGTCTTAGTTGCTTCTTATGATTTCTCCAGGTATGCATTGCATATACTCTATTTTTCTACTCTCTATCCTGTGTCTTTTTAGTCATTTGTCTCTCCCTGCAAACTCTCTTCTTCTTCCTAAACACTCTTTAACTCCTTCTCTCTCGCCTTCTTGCTTTCCTTTATCCTGGCTGATCTGCCTTCTGTTTAACCTTTAAATCACTCATTTTCTCTCCCTTCTTTCTCCCACGTTGTTCTTGATTAGATTTCTTATCTCCATATTTCTCAATATCATTGTGATTTAATTCTGTCTATTCACTCACTTTATCCTTTCTTCTCATTCCTATATTTCCCTCTCTCTCTGCTACAGCAACACATGCGGCTGCATGATCTGATCCACGTCCCACCCCAGCCCCTCTCCTTCAGACTCGTCCCCTTCCTCCCCTCCTCCCTTCTAATTTCAACATCAATGGTCTGATCACTCACCATGAACTTTGAGAAATGTGGATCACTGATTACTGTGGATCTGTCTTACCTGGCAAATTGGTTTAAATACTTTGCTAAATGTTCAGCTCTTTTATGAACCGTATAGAGGGGCTTGGACTTTTTTTAGTCCAAGAAGGGCAATGCAGAGAGAACTATGTGATCTATTTAAAATAATTGTTCAGTGTAGAATTAAGAACTAGCTAAATAGATAGGCTGTGCAAAATGAAAAATGTTTCCAATATAGTTAGTTAGCCAAAAATGTCATGTATAAAGGCTGGAGAGACTGGATGTCTAAAATAATAACTACAACACTACATCTTGCTTTGCATCTCTCTTGGTTGCCCTGATCCCTGAGCTGAATGCTGAGGATCAGTTGTAAACGCACTGAACAGTTATGTCCCATGTGATGCCCCTTGGGGTAGAACTACATTAGCGTTTTTGGTCTGATCAACGCCTAGCGACAAAACGCAGGCAACAAATTGGACGAGGTTGCATGCATCAAAATATAATTGGACAGAATGAAAAGTCCTAGGTAAGAACTACATGGTCCGACTGTCGGATGAAAACACTGTTTACTGCATCCACATCACAGTCGTGTGACGTCGAATCTAATGAAGTTCTTACCTGCGACTTTTAGAATGTTCATGCCTGCTTTTCCATCCAATTTGTTGCCTGCGTTTTGTCGCCAGGCGTCAATCCAACCAAAACCACTTGTGTAGTTCTTCCCTTGAAGTTGCTCAGAGTTAGAGAGCTAAAAAGCAGGAAGCACTGTTCTGTTATGTAAGACATCCAGTCACTCCAGCCTTTATACATTACAATTTTGCCTAACTATATTAGAAACATTTTTGTTTTGCCCATCCTATCTATTTACCCAGTTTTTATTTTGACACTGAACTGTTCCTTTAAACTCATTGCATGCTGTAGTTCAGTAACAAGGTAGCTTCAACTGGCTTATCCACATCCACAGAGCAAAATATATATTATATATATATATATATATAAATATACATACATATATTTATACAATACATATGATTGACAGCCTTAGATTACTGTGTGTGACGTGCGCCAGCAGATACAAATTTTGGGCCATGAATCCAATTTTAAGTGACTGGATATGGTAGAAATAAAATCACAGTTTTGCTGGCAGCTGCCCAGAAATGTACTGACAAAACCCTCTTTTGTTTTTGCATATACATATGCTGGCCGGATGCTCCTTCTGCTAGCTACAATATATACTATGGATATCTGACAGTTCATTAATTGTGCCAGTTTGAAAGTTCCCTCTGCTCATGCACCATGTTGGCCAATGTATGGCAAATCAGCAGGTGAGGAGGTGAAGTGGAGCAGCAGCTTGGATATCCATATATGTTAACCCTTTGCACACAAAATTGCTTCTGTAATTATTATAGCAAATAAATCGACAACAGAGTGGAGCTGCTTAAATACTATCCTCTGCAAGCACAATCAACATCCTGATAATTATATTTAAAGTCAGAGGAAACATCTTGCCTAAAAGAGCTGTAGCTAATGCATCATTAATGATTATGATTAAAGCAGGGAAGGAATTGCTGGAAGGATCTGTGTACTGTACTTTTGGTTCAGCACAGGCTTGGCTCTGCCATAGAGACACGTGCACACTTAAAGGATTCTTTATAAAGGAGTGTAAAAAGCAAACATCAGATATCACCACTTTAATGAAACATATTTATAAAGCTTTGTAATTAAGATCGGTGGTTGTCAGAGGAGTATAAATAGAGCAGTTTTTAGAAAGAGCTGTTTTGCCACCTGAATTTAGCCCATTGGCTTTAATAGGGTTTCAGATGATGTACAACAATGGCATAGTTTTTAGATTAAGCTAATGGCACATGGCCACTTTAGCTGCTGCTGTTTCTAGCACTGAATGCTAAGGGTCTGATCTATTGCTCATGGAGTGAAAACAGACCGACTGTGGCACCATAGTCTACAGGAGGCCACCACTGTTATGCAGGAAGGTAGCAAAAGTCAAAGCAGTGTGTAGGGTTGCCACCTGGCTATTACTTTACGGGTCAGGCCAGTAAAAATGATGGTTGATCCCAATGCTATTAATAGGGAAAAAACATAAATATTAAGGAAGGCTGGTATTTTTTCCAGAAAAGGTTGCAACCCTACCTGTGTGCCATAGCTTTTGGCTGTGTCTAAAAGTACACACATCATTTTAAATATGCTGGTTGCAATTGAATAAGTCTGTAATCAAGGTGCCTGCTTAAATCATACATAACAACAACAGAACATTACAAATATACCATTTATTCGACACCAACGTTTTTGCGGCTAAAAATACTTGACACATTTATAAATATATTCTACATTATTTGGGTTGCTAACTAAATATACAAATGAAAAACAGCTTGAAAAGAAATGTATTTCAAGGGAGAAAAAGTAAAAACGGAAGTGATGAATTGTTTAAGGCAGAGAATAGGTGCTTGAGTTCTGATCCCGGTAGACTACACAGTTACCAACCCCCTCTTCCTTGTTTGTGGCCGGGAGCATTCCTAGTTACTGATGCTCATTTGCTGACCTTGTATTATGACTCAGTGACCTTGAAAAAAAATAACCCCTTATGCAGCCTGTTTTGTCTCAGCATTTTAGCAGCCTTTAACCACTTAAGTCATACGAAGCAATATTTCCTGCCTGTAGACAATTTTGTGTCTAGCCAAATGTGCTTGTTTGGTTTGGCCTCAGTTGCTATGCCTTCTGACTGTAGGAACTATATCAATGATGCCATATAGTTTTATTTGTCTGTCTATTTGTGGAATGATTATTCATGTTTCCACTCATCTTCTCTATCTTGCATATGCAATTCTGCCCAACAATGGCTGCTCTGTTTTGCCAACAATTTTGTGTGTTATATGGCAACGCTTGTCAGCAGCTGTTCCTCAGAGGTGGATTTGGAAATCAAATGCAACAAAAGACAAAAGGAGTTCTTCTAATTGTAAATAAATGGATTTATGCCAACTTGCAAAGGTCCACTTACCCTATATAGTATATCCCTGCAGAGTGAGGGTGATTGATTGAATGTGGGTCAACTTACTTTCATATACCAGTAATTGACATTTGGTTTGAAATTTGTCTTTTTAAAAGTGTATTTAATAATGAGCTGCACCTTTTGGATTTTGCATTCTTTAGACTGGTGATTACCCAATTCTTTATGAAGGTCTGCATCCTATAAATTGTCTAATTTAATCCTGCCAACCAAACAACTATTTATCAAGAAACTTTATTTTCAATCGCAAAATTGCAGTAGGCTTCAGTAACCTAAATGTTCTAAACACTAATTAAAAGCATATTAATGGGAATTAACCTTTATGATATACTTTTAGTATGTTTTATAGACAAATCTACCTATTTTAAGCAACTTTTATGAACTCTCTTAATCTGCCTCTCTCCAGATTTCATATAAAATCTTACCCAGTTCTCATATACAACTAAATGTGGCCATACACAGAAAGATCTCTCCCAAATATGCCCACATTGTGATGGGTGATATTGGGCTGATCTGATCATGGGCCCTTCTGCTATTTATCTATGCTCCATGGTTGCAAAGGAAATCAACCCTTAGCAACCAGATACTGGTTTAAATTACAAGCCAGAGAGTTGCAGAACACAAAAAACATTATAAATAATTCAAAACCACAAAAGAAAACCAGCTGAAAATTGTCTAAGATACTGTCAAGGTGGCCATACATGGAGAGATCTGCTTGAGGTGGGCGATATTGGGGTGATCCGATCGTGGGCCGTAGGGGATAACATCTAAGCAACTTAATTTCCTGTGAGGTCACAGGAACAATGCATAGAGGAAAAGGCTAAGGCTACTGCCATACTGGGTAGTTTCTTAGAAACCTGAGTATAAGCACAGGCTGAGAAACAGTACAGTCTGATCAGCGCTATGGTGTGTCTGCACCCAGAGACACTAAATTTGCAGATATGATTTTGGTGCTTAAATGCTTCAGTGTGCATGTTTTTGATGAAATCTGCTCTTTGTGTGTCTGCACCTAGCCTACAGTATATATTTTATCATTGTTTAATTTATGCAACCATCACTGTTTCTGAATGTCAGGCTCACCATTTTTATTGATTCAATCATGTTTACGCAATAGGAAACTGAAACCTCAGAAACCTCATCAGAAATAAGGTTTATTCTACAATCGGATGAACCATTGTGCATAGTTTCTAAAGATGTGTGCAAAAATAAATGCATACAGATCTGTTTCCAAATGGTGCCATCTTCTTATCTCTGTGCAGAACCAGATTATATATCTGCCCAGTTCTGCAATAACATTAGCAATTTCCCCGCTGCAATGCAGCCCTGGGCAAACTTTTACCTAGAATGATGTCCAGCATACATACACAGAAAAAAGTGCTTGGCGCAGAGATTTTTTCAAAAGAGCATTTGTAAAGACTTTGTTAGGCACTTTCCCATACCCTCCGTTACAACTTTCCCTATCCCTTTCTTCCTTCCTCCATCTTAGTTAGTTCAATTTTTAGTTTATCCCTTTTAATTCCTATGTAAATAAATATATAAAGATAAGGCTGTCCCAGGTCATTAGTGTGGCACCCCAAAATAGGGCAGATCCAACAATGTATTTGTATTTACATAGCACTAAGTGTATAAATATCATAATAATAATGATGATCATACGTCTCTTTGTTTCTCCTACAGTGAGATCCCATGATAGCCTAGGCATATATATATTAGCATTAAATCAAATACTGCTAAATATTTTTAGTTAATTGTTATTTTTCAAACACTAGCTTCACCTTCAAAGAATATGACTGCTGCTATTTATTTTGTCCCATTCTTCTGGGAGACCCAGAACCATTCAGGTCAAATAAATCAAGTCAAGCTGGAATTTGATGCCAAACGGGTTAAAGTTAAACAGAAATGACACTTGAAACACAAATTTATAGTTCTGAACAAATATACTGTACATACTGGCATTGGTTTTCCCCAAAACTACCAGAAAAGGCTACTTGTAGTAAACATACTGTAAGGATAGAAGGAAGTCATCATCTGGCAAGGTCTTAAGGTGAAATGAAGAAATAGAACTATC
This sequence comes from Xenopus borealis, assembly GCA_024363595.1. Taxonomy (NCBI): domain Eukaryota; kingdom Metazoa; phylum Chordata; class Amphibia; order Anura; family Pipidae; genus Xenopus; species Xenopus borealis. Next base: position 54,411,986 of record CM044446.1, read on the forward strand.
CGGCACTCAAATGAACCCACAGGGCCAAGGATATATATATAAGTTAGTCTTTTTTGTCATAATGAAATTTCCTCACTTTACAATCCATGATCTCAGTCTCCAGTTTTTACCTTATTGTGCAGAGTTGAATTAAGATGAACAAAATCTGATATCTCCCACCTGGTACTTAACTCTTTCAGTGCAAGTATCTCAGATTTATGAAACTGGATTTGGATTTTGTAAAAACACAATCAAGCTTATTTAATCTGTGTAAATGTGCATTCTCACTACGAGTATCTCATTCCATATTAAAAAAGGGAGATGATAAAGTCTTAATATGAATAAGTGCCAATGCAGTATAAAAATGAAGTAATAGTATCAATTAATCAATGTAGAACACTCAATTCAATCCATTCCTATTAATTAATGACCAATTAGTTAATTAGTGTAGACCAAATTTCCTGTAGGAGGGGTATTAGCCCATGACGAACTACCATTCAGGTATGAAATGCGTAGGGCTCACAGAGAAATAATTATACTTAAAATTTTTGTTTAATAAAAAAATTATGCTTCAATTCATATATATTCTTGTCCCTGTGGGTTCATCTGAGTGCCGGATAGCCCTATTTCTTCATTTTGCCTATTGGATTGTTGCTCCCTGGAGCTGGGGGTTTGGGGCTGGTGTACCTGGACCGCACAATCTACTTGGTGAGCTGTTCACTTTTTTTCTAGAGCACCATTTATTCCTTTGTATCAAGGTCTTAAGGTGGCCAAAGACGGTAAGATTTTAAAAAGATCTTTTTCGTTGTTGTAAGACCAAGCTTATCTTGAAATGTTAACATTTCAATGTACGATATGTCCATCAACTAAAAAACTATTTCAATCAATATCATCTGAAGCCAGGAAAACTGTAGGTAGCTGCTTAATTTGCCATCAAACTACTGGACATAATGGATACATTTCACTGTGAACAATGAAAGTTTTCTAACCTGACCAATCGATTTTCTAACTGATTTTGAACGTAAAATCATTAGATGCGCAATCGTTCAGTGCCCACTAACCTCACGATAAGTTGACTAACTAAAATTGGTCTTTAGAGTGAGAAAAATCTTAACATATATGGCCACCTTTAGACATTTCTCCTATGCAGACATGCCTACACACCAACAAATAAAGAGTTTAGTTAAGTGAAAACTAAGCAAAGAAAAGGCAAAACACTTGACAAAACAAAATAGAGTTTATGAAAATCATCTATCAAACAGTAAAATATACTACATAGACAGGTGAAAATATAAATTACTCTGTAAAGCTAAAACAATCAATTTGTAAGGGATACAATTTATAATTCTCATAAAAGCTCGTGACACATGGCTATTCCCAGTGGTCCCCTCTGTGGAGTTTACAGACAAGAATGTGGCATGGGCCTTACAAAGAATATGACTGCATCTATATAAGAGGCTGTATTGTATCCTGTATCCTGAAAAAGATGGTCTTCTAATACACAAAAGACATGAATATCTTGTAAATATATAAATGGCTATTAGTGGTGTCATCAGTTATAAATGGAGTTTAGTGATGTCATTTTTGTCACATGACTCACTAAAACTAGTGTATTATAATAAACAAAGTACCCCTTGTCGGAAAATATGAGGATATTAGAAGTAACTTCAGAAGTGACCTGTATTAAAGTTTTGGCCTTGTGCTTTGATATGGTCTTGGAACTCCTCAGTGAGTTGCAATTTCCTTATACTGTATTTTACAACAGGGGGTACTTTATTCACAATATAATGTATACCTTATTTAAGAATTGCAAGCACCCCAGGATCCTAATTCTTGGATCAACTCCTTTTATTTATTAACAATACAGCCTCTGCTACCCAATCAATTTGTGTACTTATCATCCTAGGAAATAGTGTGATAATGTAATCAAACCCGAAATAAGGAAAGCTTAAAGCCTAACTTGTTTTGAAAAATCAATAGTGGGAGGTGGAGGTATCTCACTTGAGCAAATTAAAATTCAAAAGAGAAAAGAAGTAGTAAAACCCCCACAACTGCCTTAATATTAGTTAGATTCAAAAGTACTATCGGTATTACGAAAGGTGAACCAAATATCCACTAATTAATAAGACCAATTAATCAGGGAGAAAATTCATTGAAATACCTTAAATTGTAAAAAATATATAAAGTGTATATAAACAATAACAGTGAAGTGAAACACTGCTAAAAATTCATTGATAATTGCTGACAATAAAATTAATTATAAATAAAGTGTCTTTGTGTTTATTAAATATGCAGTTGACCACTGCTGAAATTAATTCAATAATTACTAAGAAAGTGCCAGTGCATTGATATAAATTTAATTAAATTACTAACAACTTAATCACTTATACTCGATTTGCTTTCCTTAAAATGAAGTAGTTCAGCAAATTCACCAAAACATTTAATCTGTGTCGATTTAAAAAATATTTCAAATATTGTCAAAACCTTAATCAGTTCCTTCACCCCAATAAATAACCGTCAATAAATAATTGATTCTGGTAATGTATAAATAAGTGCTTATACAAAATACCTTCATTTAATCCTAATTGATTTATACCAATGACTTGATGTTACAAATTAATTAATTATAATTGATTAACATTTTATTCAATTAATTTATGAATTGGATGAATTGATTGGCAATTGAGATTTTATACGGAGCATCTGGTGTATGGTTCTTTAGATGCAGGAATGTATGGGATAGAATTTACTAATGAATTTTGATAACTAGTAAATTAACTTATGAAGGTATTTTGTATAAGCACTTATTTATAAATTACCAGAATCAATTATTTATTGACGATTATTTATTGGGGTGAAGGAACTGAATAAGGGTTTGATTACATTATCACACTATTTCCTAGGAGGATAAGTACACAAATTGGTTGGGTAGCAGAGGCTGTATTGTTAATATATAAAAGGAGTTGATCCAAGAATTAGATGTTTTAAGCAATAAAGGATCCTGGGGTGCTTGCAATTCTTTTTTTTTCCTCTATAACGTAGTATACCTTATTTAACTCATGTAAATAAAGGTTAAAGGGGTGGTTCAACTTCCAAACATTTTTTTTTTCAGTCCAGTTTTACCAGAATTAATGATTTATTTTTTTTCGGTTGCTTTCTATCTTTTATTTTTTACTATTTTTAAGCTTCAAGTTTAATGTTCGTGTCTTTGGTGTTTGTCTGGCAGCAAATTGATCCAGGTGCAGATTCTCAATGGTTACAATTTGCTACATTTAATCGATACATTTCTCAGCAGTATTTGTGGGAATATTAGCAACTATTATATCAATTCTAACAGCTGCCTGTAATGAAACGCAGGGATTCCTCAGCAGGTCTAAACATAACACATATCAATTAAATGTATAATTTTAGAGCAGCTATAAAAAGACAAAAGAAAGTGAAAAATGAAATGTTAAACTTCAATATTAGAAAAACAGTCACAAGTAGAAAACAGAAGGTTATTGAAAAAAAAGTCTTTATTTCTGGTTAACTATCTGAACTAAAAAAAAGTGTTGATAGGTAGACAACCCCTTTAAATGGTTAGTGATCGTAGTACAGAATTACCTCTTTTTTTCAACACTCCTTGATAAACTGTAATTCTTTTATGTTTTATTTATCATTTTGCAGCTCCTGCTAAAATGTATCAGTGCAAATCTACTAAAAATGAATAATTAATGAAGGTTCTATCATACTTTATCAATAAAGTTTATTTAAATGAACTATTTACTTGCAAAAGCAATTCCAGTAGAGGTTATAGACTGAGAAAATGTTCAGCTACAAAAAACAGGCTGAATCTCATTGTAAGTCCTGTGTATAAAGGCCCCACAGAAACACAGGTCAACCAATATAGAAGAAACATTACCTACATAGCTGACTGTCAAAGTGTAAAGCCATTTTTAGTATCTCTCTCTTCTATGTTTTCAATGTAGAAAACAAGTAAAGTGCAAATAAGCAGAATGGAAGAAAAATAAATTAATTCTACTTCTTAGCAGCTGTTTCCCCCCGAAAAAAATATTTTCCAAGTGCTGAAATATCCACATTCATATGCGTGTGAATAAACTGCCAACTGACCTAACACTTAAGGCCTTATTTACCAAACTACAGGCAATTTAAAAGGGGTAGATGAAGATGTATCTTGATCTATAGGTTTTGCCCTGAGGCAATATTCTTTACTTTCTAGTATAGAGCATAAAGATTAGAGGCATGTCTATAGCTCCCCATAGACGCAACGATATTTCCCTGCCGAACGACCGATCTTAGGGAAGTCCGACCAATCTGTCAAATTATCGTGTGGTTAGTGGGATACAAACGATCGTTCATTTTACGATTTTTCGTCCGACATTGGTCTGATGATTGATCGGCCAGGTTAGAAAATCTTTATCGGCACTCATGCAATCTATCTATGTTTGCAGGGTCACGCAGGCTGCGATCCTACAGTTTTGCTGGCAATATTGCCTGAAATGGTCTTTTTAGTTGATGGACACATCAGGCATTTAAATGATCGTTTTGAGACAATTGTGGTCTCACGATAACAATTGGATCTTTCAAACATCCTTACGTCTATGGCCAGCTTTAGTCACCTGAACAACCAATATCTTTATGTCATTTAAATCCACACACTAAAAAGCTTCAGGGATCACTTAGTACAAGGGAGTCCTACACTTACTACCTGGCCTGTGGGATTGGTAAATGAGTAATATGGCCTTCGTTAAGTCTAAATTTAGGAAAAGGAATCAAGTAGGTATTCTCAATCTCAAAAGCAGATGGCCATTTCATTAATTTGGTGCCACCAACTATTGTTACAAATGAACAATCTTTTCCACTTTTCCAGGCCTCTTCACTTCAGAGCTCCACCTTCTTCTTAAAGCATGGATTGCATATTCTGACAGGGTGATGCCACCCTCGAGAAGGAACTGGCTGCCTGTGAATAGAACATGACTCACAGAAACCCTGTCCACATGCCCTGCAGTGATGTTTAGACATCATTGGGGTAAAAGGCTTCTTACACTCGTGGCATGCAAAAATCTCTTCATCTGACATCCAATAACTCGGACGTGCAGCCTCTTTCATGAATCCTGAGAACAACAAATGTGACAAGGAAGGTAGCATAAATAAGTTAGGAGTTTAAAAAAATATGATATGAGTAAAGACTTAAATGAGTATTTGTCAGACAAATAAAAGAAAGTAATGAAGAATTCCATAACTGAAGTCCTAAAGCTCTGTCATTACCTAGAGGATATTCCAATACACTTGATACTTTATCATAGGAACTTTGAGCCATCTCTGCCACCCTGCGAGGTAACAAATCCCTTCCATCATCTTCTGTCATGTCTGGACCTAAAAAGAAATAGTTTATTCATGTTATAAAAATGAATATATCCAAAAGAAACTGAACCTTTATTTATTGCCATTCTCCTTACATTACTAAAATATAGACACCAAAAAGCCTAACTCTGTCCTGTCAGTGATGGATTCCTGACTGCTGGAACTGGGATTAACTAGGCACCAAAGAATCATGAATGATAGTTGCAGGTCAGATGTCCTTATGGAATTTTATGGCTTCCAGTCTGCTCTTGGACATTATCTTTAGGATACAGCTCAGAATTGCATGTTCAGTATTGTTATTAAAGAATGACACTGTTTTGGTTCTAAAAAATCATTCCTTGTTATTCTTGATTTGTGCTGGGGAATCAGTCACTGTGCCACTGAAATTATAGATATTGCCCTTCAAAGGAAAGGTTAAAACATTATTTGAATGTAACCTTATGCACATATGTATAGAAATACTACTTTTCAGTGGTTTGGGAGAAGCAATTTCCTTTGCACTATTCGCTGACTTACTGATCAAAGGCTAACCCGTTTAATTTTACATTTTCTTATGCATGTACATTTAACTTTCCGCAGACTGTGGCATTTTTTGCAGACTCTCACAGGAGCTAATCCCCAGCCTCTTTCAGGAACTGGCATGGTCCTGTCTGAGCAGTCATGGCAGAATCCCTCTCCACAGGCTCGGCAGTGATGCTTCCGTTCAGCTATCGCAAAGGCTCTTGTGCAGCCATAACATTCCTTCAGGGGAGAAAAAGTCGAGTATTCAGGTTATATTAAAGGAAAGAGAGAGAATGAAAGCATGAAACAAGTGAAATTACTAAAATTACTAAAATTACTAAAATTAAAATTTGGAATTACTTATATCAGATAAGTGAAATGAAAGGCTCATATAAACACAGGGGACATGAACATTGTCCCAGAGTTCAGATATTCCTTTTCTCCTTTCCTTTTAAATTTCAAGTTTTCCCCCACCCACCCCTTCTCTTATGTCTTCTACTACAGCCTCTCTTCTATCTTCCAATTATTCCTCCAGTTTCCATTGTTGTAATGTTCTAATTTCAATCTGTTTTGCCATTTACTATACCTAGTTTCTTGAATTTAGGCTTCCAATTCCCTCACCATTTTTGGCTTTCTCAAACTGTTTGTGGGCATTCAGCCTATTCTATTCACTATGCAGTCATTTTAGGTAATGCAGGTAAAGACATGGAATATTCCTAGGCTTTTTCAGGGGCTAGTCTTTTACAAGGACACCCTGCCCTAATTCTGGGTAGCTTAATGCCTTTGATTATCCCACTAGTTCAAAAACAGGGAGGAGAGAATTCCCAGGGCATGGACCATTCCCAGCACAAAAATTCAGCCTCTTATTGCCTTTAGAACTGGTTTTAGGAAAGTGAGCAGTGTTGTTTGAGGAGTAGTGTGGTTTGAGGAAAGGAGTTTATGTAGGTAAGAGTGTTTTGCAGCTGTGTGGAAGGGCAAGTATTTATTGTCAGGGTCACTGATTCGAGGAGGTTGTCTACTAGAAAAATATTTACTTTCATCCATTCAGCTCAGCATCTGTTGCATAAAAATTCTAAGTGCAAATAGGACATTAAAGTATACAATCAGGCCAAAATTAGAATGATATTTGCTACTTTATGTTATGACCTTTCTCTGTAATTTGTGTGTGTAATTTGAGTGTTGTCTGTTTCTCTATATCAATGTTAATCTATTTTCAACACTGTGGGTTTTTTAAAGTACCATATGTAAATATACATTTCCATCTACTGAAAAAAAAGGAAAATATATAAAGAGTCAAACTATATTAATGATTGGAAAAGGCTCTTGAAGCTACTTAACATACTGTGATCTGATGGTTGGGTCTCCAGTATGCCGGAGCCACCTGGTCAGTCAGCCAGGAAGTGACTGTTGTTTTGGGGCCAATGCTGTAGTCATTCACAGTCTGGACAATGATATTGACCCCATCCATTAAACGCTGAGCAGCATTATGATGGTCCATAGTACATTCATCATCCTGCAAGAACAAAATCATAACAGTTTACAAATGAGATAATGGTGTTGGTAAAAAGAAGCATGCATTTTTGAAAAGGGAGGGATGCTATTTAAAATACAGTCAGCTGTATGCTTGCTCACTAAAACTCACAGTACAGCCAATTGCCCCAAAGCAGAGACGACTGTATTTGGTTCTGCTACCAAAATTCTCCAGAGATCCAAAGTATATTTTTAAAAACCATCAAACAACCTCGACAGGTACATCAACATTATTCAGAGCAATAGTAATTTGTTCTATTGGCTCGGTTGAAAAGCAGATGAGAAATGGCTGTGTGTGTGGGGGAGGGGGGTAACAGGCAATGATGAAGTTGTAGGTGGTTTGGGTTTCAGGACCAGAAATAATTTTTTTGAAAATCTGCACAAAGGTTTTTATTTGTTAAAAGGAAAACTAGGCAGGAAAGCCTTACCGACTCTGTGATCACTATCTTATAAACGGATTATATATAATCCGTTTATAAGATACTGACCAAAGAGTCTGTATGACTTTCCCTCCTAATTTTCCTTTTAACTTTTTTTGTTAGTTTCTGGACATACCTTTATTTATTATTTATTATTACATATTAAATTTATGTTCGTTGGGACTCTGACTGACTACACAATGGGTGGGTGCAGCTAAATTGGTCATTCTTTTTCTTTTTGGCTAATGATTACTGGAGAAGGGCAGAACAATATGAGGGCTAAGGTAACTTCCACCAGTACAATACTGAACAACGCTCCTCTCCTGCATTGCTATTTTCCTTCTTCCACACAGCAGCATCTATTTTTAATACTTAGGGGAATATTTATCAAAATCCAAACTTTAATAAAAAACATCCGGCCAAACTCAAATCCATGATTGGAGCTTATTTATTATTTTAAATAATTTAAATTAAATAAATTTAATTGGATTGGGGACAAACACTAAAAATTGAGGGAAAATCTGAACCCTATGATTTTTTTCTGAGTTTTTACCTGAATCTATCATTTTTTCGGGGCTTCTTCCAGAAAGGCACAGATTTTTTCAGATTTTTGCCCGAAAAGTCCTGAATAGTTGGATTTTTGGGCTAATTCCAGCACAGACCACAGAAAATTATAAATAGTATAGGAACAACTCCCACTGACTTGGTAAGTCTGAGATTCCATATTTTCAGATTTTATAGTAAAAAAAAAACTTTAATTTCTCTTGTTTTTGGCATTCAGACTTTAATAGATAACCCCCTAAGTGTCATTTGTGACAGAGCTGGTTTCTGTTCTCCTACGCTAAAAAATAATTTATATACAACAGGTACTTTACTCCCTCTGAATCAATGATACTACAGATATTCTGTGGAGGGCTGAACTTGATGGGTTAATGCTTTGTTTTTAACCTAAACTAATATTTCTAAACTCATTCAAGGGCAGGGGAATCCATGGTTAAAGAGGATGTATGCTTTGTGATGGGGAAGTCAGCAGAAGACACCTTATGTGTTAGACAAATAATTTATTTCCACAATAGGAAATGTGTCATGTGGAAGGGATGCAACTATGAAGCCAGTTTGAGGCCACAATATGCAAAGAGGATGTGTCTAGGGTCAACATCCTGTCTTTGTAAACTTCTCTTAAAATGGCTTTATCACATAAATATTGGTACATATTTTCACATATCTAATGAAATGTATTTAAAGAATGAAAAATACAGAGTATTAGAAATAAAGAAGTTGGTATTTATCCAAAGTGTAATGGTATGTACTAAAAGTTATTTTCAAGATAATATTTATTGCAGCATTATTTCTTTTTATTTATTGCAGCAGTTCTTTTCACAGCTACATTGGACTATCATGTTTCATATGTTACAATGGACCATTATATGCCACCTCTTAAACCATGACTTTTTAAATATGAATACTACATTCATTTCTGAAATAACTAAGGTATCAAGTATTCTTTGTATGAGCTATGTATGATTTTAGAAATGACAATGTCTTTTTTTTACCTATCTATATTTGATATTTTGTATAGCATTAAGAATGATGTATTTACTTCATCACAGGTCATGGCAGCTGTAGTTGGAGGTTCGACCCCTTCATACAACATTCCCTCTGAACACTTTGTAAGAGTGCTTTATTAAAGGCTTTGTCCCCAAAATGTCTGCTGGGATTTCACTTGAATAAAATGACTTACTCTTTTAGGAGAACTATTCTTGGAGTGTGCTTATGTGGTTAACATTTTAGAAATACATATTGAGCACCTACACACAGTACATTGTACTGTATATACATGTACATGTATGTATATTCCATATGGTCTCCTCCATGGCACATAAATGTATCAAGTCTCACTGATAGCAGTCTCCTACGTGACCTTATTATCTAGTTCCCCTGAAGGCTTAAGCTTGCCTTAAATTTGATGAACCCCCAGAATCGCCATTCACAGTAGAAAGACATAATAAGGTAGTTACACACATGCCTTTGCCTGATCAAACAAAACACAAGCATCTGAAATATGTTCAAAATAATATGAATTTTTGAACTACCTGGGACCAAACATGCCGCACTTCCTGCCGTACTATGGATCCATCAGGGTCTGTGTTCCCATACCAGTACTGTCGACTTCGGTAGATAATACCACACACACGGCACTCAAGGACATATCTGTGGAGCACATGCACAGGAGGTCAGGCAGAGAAGAAAGCAGATCTACTGTGGTTGCTGCTTCCACCAAACATTCTACAGGCCTTTCTATAAAGCCAGTGGCCTTTAAATCTTGTAAAACTTCATTTGGGAAATCATTTTCTACTATATGTATAGTTATGTTGTGAGGAATGATTATAGTTAGTGCACTATATTGAGATATGTTGCAAGATTCAGCCCAAAAATGTTGTTAGTGCTAGTTGTGTAGTACAATGACCGAAAGGGCTATGATATTATGTAAGTGAACACAGAAGTTACAAATGATAGATATTTAATTAGGCTTGGACTGGGATTCAAAATAAGCCCAGGAACACCGAAGCTTAAAAAAAACCCCAGGCCTTATATATAGTGTCTATGGCAACTTCCAGCAGCCCCCTGGCATTTTCCAGAATCCAGAGATTGCCAGTCTTGGCCTGTATTTAATAACTACCTAATTAATGATTTACACATTCCGTCAACCCCAAGTGTTTTTTTATTCTGCTACTGAGATGCATTAACCTGTATCATGAGTGGCTACTCCAAGAAGTTGCTGATTTAATGGAACTCTCATGATACCATACAGAGTTGCCAATGAATATAAAATTCTCACCCAGACCAGGCATATTTTGCTAGTCCCATCCAGGGGTTGTCTTTAGAAGCAACAGTTTTAGGAATTACAATCATCTCTCTTCCCCCTTCATAGCATCTCTGTTAAGAAAACAAATGTGAGCAAATAAGTTATCAATTTTGACCCACACATTTAATCTCTCACCTTATACTTCAAGACTATAGTGTAATTTTAAATTATTCAGATAAAGTGCAAAACACAAGTATACTCCATGTTTTTTTACACTTCGTTGCAGGTCACTGCAATCTAAAAATGGGGTGCAGAGACCCGTGTGCCCTTGCTCTCTGCAATGTTGTATTAAGGGTCAGGTGGGGAGAAAGCATACTTTTGTACCCCATAGTGTTATTGCACTGTCCATTTTATCCTATATATATCACTGAAATTAAGCCTTTAAAGGGAAATGAAAGATAATCACCGGGGGGTGCCAAAATTATAGGTACTACCCTGTGATTATAACGGATTACCAGATACCTTGGGCTGCTGCTCTTGTCTTCTGAAAAGGTCATAGGTCTTAATTTTCTTCTACATTTCGGTCTGAATGCACTTGTCCAAAAGTATGCAAAGCAAAAACAAAGAAAAACAGCTTTCCGCTCTACTGTGCATGTGCACTAACCGGCCTGAAGAGTAGATTTAAAAGTAGGAACAATATTGTGTCATGGTGCTCCTCCAGAAGTACCCTGCACTGGTGCAATGTTCAACAGTAGCACTGGCCCAAGGTATCAGGTAAGTGGTTTTAATCACTGGGGGTTCCTAACAATTGACTGAATACAACTTTTTGTGTGTCGCACTTGCTTACCTTACAAATGAGAACTTTATTGGCATACTCATGAGTATACTGACACAGACTGTTTGCTTGATGTGGGACTCCATCCTTTAGGTGGTTCATTCTATTCTTGCACCGAGAGCTATGAAATCAAATGACTATGTTAAAAGCCTGTAATCTTACAGAATAATGAATCATTCAAATGCATTACTTAGAGCTTTACAGATAGTGCTTACTTTTTCATGTCTGCTTGTGTCCCAGTTTAACTCCTAGAACAACTTGCCAAGCACAGACAAACTGGCAACCCTATACTCAAATTTAACTATAATTCATTAAAACTACCAGTATTTTTTTGCACCTTGGAAATAATTATAAACATAAAAGCGCTTAGTGCAAACATACTTCACTAAAATAAAGACCTGGTTGCACTCAAACCAAATCTCCTTTGCTGTGTGACAGCAATGTTAATCACTGTGCCACATCCTAAGTTGATATATACCCAAATAGATCCAGAATGGACTGTACTGAAACTTGCTATTCTACATTAATATTGCATTTAATAGCGTTTATTATAGTTTTTATTATGGTCGAGATGGGCTGGCCACAATACACAAAGCCATAATTCACATAAGCCAAAGGTATGTTTATTATGTAGGAGTATGACGTGTGTGTGTGTGGTATTCTCTACCGAATCCAGGATTCAGTTCGGAATTCAGCCTTTTTCAGCAGTAAAAATTTTTTTTCCCCATCATTCGGTTTCAGATTCAGTTTGGTATTTAGAATATTTTGCAAAGGATTTGGGGGTTCGGCCGAATCCAAAATAGTGAATTCGGTGCATCCCTAGTATTAAGGCTACAGGGTCTTCAGAACAGGACTTTCTTCCATGTGTCTCTTGAAATGCCTGGCACTTAGATAATGAAAATGGATTATTAAATTATAATATATATGTATAGGTATTTCTTTCTTGTGCTTACTCTGTTGTCTGTATTACACATGATGGTGATCAGGTTCAGTGCTGCATTCCAAAGAAATGTTATAAAGAAATATCTAAGTACATACCCACAGCTGAGGCAATGCAAGGAGCAGGTAAAATACTCATCAGGAAAGACAGAGGTCACATTAATCTGACTTTCAGGGATACTACCAGAGAAACACTCAGTCAGCCTCTGAAGAAAAATAAACAGTGCATGAATGTAGTGGACTACGCTGTTCCTTATGAGAAATAATGATAAAGAAAAAAAAGAAAAATCACTACATGGAATAATATAAAACTTCCAAATAAAAGTGCAAAATCCAAAACATGCATGCTGCATAGTATTCATCAATATCTATTTCAAACACATCCACAACAGCATGTTTATGTTACATAATTAGTATGCAGCTATGCATGTATAAGTAGTATAAGTGGTAAATCAGCTGAAAACATAGCAATGTGCAGTGTAGAGACAAACAGTATTGTTTTTCTGTAATGAATGTGTATGATAAATATATGGATGGATACTGTACAGTTTGCAGGTAGTTTGCTTTAGATCTTTCATAGACCCATTTGTATTTGCAAAAAAACTTAACATTTTAGAGTTGCAGCATATTTAAATTGCTGTCCTTAGATCAGTGGCTCATACTTTGTCTGACCAAAAGTAATGGATGAGGAGGAAGGCCCTGCTTAAAGGAGAACTAAAGAATAAAAATGAATATGGTTACAACTGCCATATTTTATAAACTGAACTTATTGCACCAGCCTAA